>JAOPHQ010001723.1:0-135000 GCA_030340625.1 Merluccius polli | reverse complement strand
ACGAGGGAAACCCACGTTTACAGCCAAAAACAACATTTCTGTGATTCCAATGTCTGTGTTTTCCACTGCGGGAGGGTCACATGCGATTGTGTTGTTGTTTGATCTGATAAAGAGTCACACCTTGAGTTGAACTCACCTCTGCTCTGTGTCGTGTGCCTGGCCTGATTTGATGTGTTATTGTTGGCTGAAGCAGGCAGTGGAGGGAGTCGCAGCCAGCATTAAATGCTCTGGCTGCCCTTTGGGTCTGTGGCCTCAGCCCTAAACACCTGCTTCCTCTTGAAATACATGCGTCCGTGCTGGTCTTTGTGTATCTGCAGTTGTGTACTGGATATTCAACTTGTTTTTATTTTTCCCCTCTGTAAAATGTTCGTCATTGTTAAAAGTCACTGTCGCTCTCTTTTAAAAGGCTGATGTGTATGCCATGCCATCATTTAAACATTATGAAGTATCACAAGAAAAGTACAAGCGTTCTATAAACTATAATCCCTACGCAGCCACACTCTCAATATTATAATGATCAATCATTACAATATCGATAGGC
The DNA here is from genome assembly GCA_030340625.1 of Merluccius polli. Classification (NCBI taxonomy): domain Eukaryota; kingdom Metazoa; phylum Chordata; class Actinopteri; order Gadiformes; family Merlucciidae; genus Merluccius; species Merluccius polli. The sequence continues at coordinate 134,459 of JAOPHQ010001723.1, read as the reverse complement.
TACCTACTATTAATTGTCATTGATCATTTTCTACTGATGACCAAACTTTGAGTTCGGGCACTATACCATTAGGATCTTGCGTGTCAAGACAGGGTTTGTGTACAGAGATGGTGAAGCAGATAATATAATTGCTATAACCAAGATGTGATTGAAGTCATCTTTGATTTAGTCTCCCCGTGGCAGCAAAAGTGAAACCTACAGCTCATCGAGCCTGACATTGACTCAAAAATGTAGCGGAAAAATCTGACGAATACATACATGATGTGTTTAGCTCACCAGACAAAGAAACAAAACAAATACATGCATTGACAACAGAGTTAATCAGCTATACTGGAGATGTAATCACGCATTACAACAGTATTCACAGCACTTTTTAGAGTAGGAAAAAAGGAACCTGGGTCAATAGGACATCAGATTGGTCTAAAGAATGTCAGCGGTGATGATCCGGGTAGCTAGCTGTAATCTTTGACATGCCAGTGGCAAGGTATCCAATCTGATCTAAACGGTGCGAAGAGCGATGGAAAACAGGATATGCCGGGCTAGCATTTCCATGGTGGTGTGGTGCGAGAGGCACCATCAGAACGTTATCTGTGCAACCTGTGTGTGTTTTCACACACACACACACACTCTGACCGTCCTGTTCTTTCCGAATCAGGTGTAGATCAAGTTTGATGTCACAGCAACAAGAGAGAGAGAGGGAAAGAGAGAAAAAAAAAAGAGAAAAATCTACAGAGCTTTTGGGCGGCGTTTCAGGCATTTTTTTCCCCCCCAAATGGACACACTAACGAGTGTTTTAACAGTTTTATAATCAAAGAGAGAGAGGGGAAAGAAGGGTTGATATGGAAATAATATAGAATAACAAAGTGGGGCGGGTGAGAGGGAACTCCCTTGTATGTAGGGTCAGTGAGGACTATGGGTTTAGAGAGGTCAGGGCACTGGACACATTGGGAGGGAGAGGTAGAAAGTGAGGGAGAGGGAGGGAGAGGGAGGGAGAGGTAGAGAGGGACAGAGCGAGAGAGAGAGAGAGAGAGACACAGACAGAGAGACAGAGAGCGAGAGCGAGAGATGAGGGAAACATCTGTGAGTGTGTGTACGTGCATTTCGTCCAAGAATAACACTGTGGGTATGGGCTGACACACGACGTGCAGAAGAAAAAACATGCCGTTTGCCAAATGCCTGTTTGGAAGAGATAGTTGACGTAGGAGAGGGCCTAGAAGGTGGTTTAGATGACGTAGATATGTGCGTGTGTGTGTGCGTGTGTCCGTGCGTGCATGTGTGGGTGTGTGCGTGTGTGTGCATGTGTGTGCATTTGCGATGAGCCGTTATTGTGAGCATGATACGTCCAGGGACACAAACATGGGGTTGCGTATGCATCCCTTCATACATGAAAGCGTGCGTGTGTTCACATGACTCAGAAAACAGCGAAAGCAGCCAGCATGGGACAACACAACCAGCATGCGATTGCGACAGCATCTCGGTAAGACCTCCTTGTTGTTGGGACAGGGGGGGGTGGGGGGGGGGGGGGGGGGGGGGGGGGGGGGGGTGGTGAGCATTTGTTGTGCACAGCTCAAACAGACAGCGGCAACAATAACAACAACCGTGCTAACGCGTTGACATCCGGTCAAGCATGGCTTGACTCCCGCGTCGCGCAGCAGCGCATTTAACACGCTACGACTTCGCCACTGTGGTGCGCCGTCCACCATTGACGTGGCTCGGCCCTCAGCGCTAACACTGCAAGACAACGTGCTCATAATGTCATTAGCCTCCTTCCAGTAGGCCATTACGTACGACTACACCACGCTTGTTGTAACCCCCCCCCACACGCTAAAACGAGAGACGTGTGAGATAGAGGAAGATGAGAGGCGAGAGAGAGAGAGATGAGAGCTTTCAAGTGGCTCCTTAGACCACAGTGTGACAGAGGCGATTGTTTCAGGTGATTAGGGGATTGGACACTTGATGGTGTGAAGGTAAACACGCTCACGCTTGGCCGTCGAACACCGTCACAGGCAGTTTTTTTGGAAATTAATAACCTGACAATGAGGAAAGCAGATCGCCGATCACATCATTCATGCGAGTGAGAGAGAAAACAAACCAGGATTATGTTTGGGGTTAGGATTTTAGGTTAGGATTTCAGGGTTAGATTTCCATGGCTCATTTTTTTAATGTATGGCTTGGTGGTCACCGCTCTCTCCCAGCAGTAGCATGCTCGAATTATTCCACGTTGTTGCACACAAAAATCACACCTCAATTTGAATTTTACCTCTGCCCTCACTTTGCTGCTGTAACACTGCACATTTCCCCGCTGCAGGATTAATAAAGGATTATCTTATCTTATCTTACTCAGGAACTGATCCAAAAAGCCTGAGGGTATGAACAGGCCAAATAATTTGCAAGATAGGGCAAATCCGAGCTGATGCAGCAGCTCCCCAAAACACAATTACAGGCAAAACCTGATTGGGGGAAATCACACTATGTTGTTGACATGGCCAGTGTAATCTGAGTAATGCCTCAAACTAAATATGATCAGGTTATCTGCGCGTGGACTAACATTCACTAAGCAAATATCTGCACGGAAAGACTCAAAGTGGATCCCTGGCAGCCAACTGTACCTGGTGAAACTCTGACGCTGAATATAAAAACAATGATGCAGAGACGAGCATGACAACACAGGAAACAGTAGTCAACACTTGTTGGGTCTCTTTGTCATCCAATCACTGTTTTGGAAAGTGGGGGCAGTAGCATCTGGATGCTTCCTTTTTTGTCGTCTATCCCCTAGTAGCTAGCCGACGCATACTTGCCCCTACCTATTCATTCATACTTTTGAATAAAGCATACACAAAACAAAATGGTACCCCACAATAAAAGCATGTATCCATCTCTAACCTGACATAAGTGCAAAATCATCAATGATTACCCAGCCAGGAAAAAAAAAAAAAACACAAGGAAAAGCACTGCTTCTTACGCCTGGTTTTCTAAAAGCAATTAAAGTCCTGCCTCCTGTTGTTCCCAAAGCTTCTCAAAACACTCAGGGCTCATCAAATATTCATTATAATGAGAGTTGTGTCACCACCGCTGGTAATGCCAGGGTATCACTTTCAACTGAGCAAGGGAGCATAAAGAGGAGTGGAGGAAGCAAGAAGAACAAAACTGGGTTGTTTGCAGTCTCTTGCCCAGTTGCAGATCAGTGGCAATAGAATAAAAATACAGTTCCCCACTAACTTACCGGCAGTACGTACACACACACACACACACACACACACACACACACACACACACACACACACACACACACACACACACACACACACACACACACACACACACACACACACACCACACACAAGCAACATGAGGTCTAGTTTAAGGTGAGTCTGCACACAGAAGTCGTTTGTACAATGCATTCAGTAATGCTTGCATGCAGGCATTGTGTGCCCAGCCAGAGTTTGAACTCACTGGGTAGTGTTGTAAACATGTACATCTCCATTCTTCATGTATCGCCCACTGTACCAGCGGGATCAGCACTCTTATCTTAATCTCTTTGGCATGATATATACACACACACACACACACACACACACACACATATATTTTTTTCTGATTGGTTGCCATAGGGGATAATGTTTAACAGATTATAGATTATGTACACATAACGGTAATCCTGTTACAGGAAATTAAAGCTCAATTTTCCATGACACAAGTCAACACACAGCTAAGCGTGACACATGCACGAAGCTGGGCTGAGGGGCCCGGGGGCAAATGGAGGAGCGAGAAGGAGAGATGGAGTAGATAGTGAGTGTGTGATGGTAGACCAATGGTCCAGATGTTCCCCAGCATTTGGGTACGCATGGAGTCAGCTTTTAGCCACTGTGGCCCTCGTCTCTGGAACGGTCTGCCTCCGGATCTGGAACCTTAAGACATGTCTTTTTAGCCTGGCTTTTACTTAAGGTGCCTCGGGATTTTTGTTGCCTTAGTTTTCAAGTCGTATTCATTGGTTTTCATACTATTTTGATCCCTTGTGTTTATCTATTGTATTGACTTTTATTGTTTTATTTTGTACATTATTCATCTTGCTAAATTCTATTCATGGTTGTCTATTTTGTTTGTTTTTTGCCATTTTTGTCTGTGCTGTTTTAATCTCGCTGTGTGAAGCACATTGGGCTGCACGGTTGTGATGAAAGGCACTATATAAATAAAGTTCAGTTGGGTATTTGCTGAGAAACCAGGGCATCTGTGGTGTAATTCGCACACATACTGCAGTCAGTCAGATGCTGGGCTTAATGGTGAGAATAACGATGTTCCATCTGGGCCATATTGTCATCCATCCCATACCTTTCTACATTCACACAAATTGACAGAAGGAGTGCAATAGTGCAAGTGAAGTACCAACTGTTTATATTATATAAACTATGCATTTTGTAACCTAAATGTACACACACACACACACACACACACACACACACACACACTAGGAAGACCATCTTAATGTGTATAAGGTGCGTGACCGCGTGTTGACTTGGTGTCGTGGAAAATAGGGTTTTAATGCAGCATAATAGGATCATGTTTATGTGACTATAATCTTCTAATCTTCAAAACGTCATCGCCCATGGCAACCAGTCAGTGGATATATACAACACCCCGCAGTAGCACATTAGATCAATCTCTCGTGTAGATTACTTCCTCTACTAATAACTGCATTTTCAGGGAAGCTGCAGCACACACACACACACACACCGAGTTAGGGGATGAAGGCTTGTCAAATGTTGTGACCTGATAAAGGCTTATAGAGACTCCCAGAACCACATGGTATTAGGCGAGGCCAGATGTCTAGGGGTTGATAGTGTATGCATAATATAACACAGAAATCTATGTATACATTGGTACATGAAGGGAGCGGGAAAACCTGGGCCGGTGTTCCGATATCTGTGAGTACACTAACTTCCGTGAGTACACTTCAACATAGTACACTATCCGTACTCAATAGGTACGCAGAGCTTCAGATGTTAGTGCTCAGTACTCTGTGGCGCACTTAACGGAAATGACATCAGCTGCGCGGCCGCGTCACCCGCCAAACACGTGAATTCATTAGACGTTCTCTGAGCGCGGCTCCGCCTCTTCCGCTACGTAGCTAAGATGGCTGCTGTTGAGTACGCAAAGTGTACCCCGTAGCACACTCAGCATTTTGGCCTTTTTGAGTACACATACGGGTCCTTTCAAGTACACTTCTTTTGCCGCGATCATAATCGGAACACCCTACGTACTCAAACTAAGTACACTAAGTACGGGAAGTATGGATATCGGAACACGGCCCTGGATGCAAGATTGCTTCAAGCTTGCTTTGCGTTTTTTTTTTTTTTTTCACGAGGAAGGAATGTTAACAAATGGCTTTAATCTCGTGTCTTCATACTGATTTTGTTCAACATCACCAATATGAACTGATGCCAAAGTTAAAATAGGCGCACTAATGAGAACAAAGGATTTGCGAATACGGTCCGTCCGCATGTTGCTGCTGCTCAGTCAGTCAGGCTTGAGATTCATTGACTGAAGTCTGACAGACGAGCTCAAATCTGGGTGGACGGGGCGTTTCACTTTCTTTCGGTTCATATTTGTTTCGACCAATCATGTTGCTGGAAGCGGGGCTCTGTAAGTCCGTCATTTGCTAACAGTGAACACTGTGTGGAAACTCGACCAGCAATGGCCAAATTTTACAGGTGGGAAGACAAGCTAAAATATCTTGTCCTGACACTTAACGTTGTTAAGTGTCTGTACCGTCTCCCCCCCAGAAGTTTTGCTTCAGCTTAGTGGGACTGCTGGATCCCACATTACTGTACACATCATGGATGTGAACAAAGGTGCGTGCATCAGGACAAAGCTTGTTTGCCTTCCAATCATTGATGTGATGAAGTTCAATACTAGGTCATACAGTGATTAAGTTAAAAAAATGGTCGAGACACAGTCCATCTCTACATGCATTTCTACTCGCAAGTCAACATTTGACGACTGAAGGAAAGGGAGATCGACTAACATTTTGTGTTCATGGCTTTTAGCTACAGCAATTTAAACTCAATAATCAGATGAACTCAACAAAAGACCAACATTTTGATGAATTCATTTGAATACCTTTTAATAAGCTTCGAATAAAGACACTGAAAATAAAAGTCAATAAAAATACACAATTTTTTTTAATGGGAGTTAAAAATACAGCACGTTAACATAACGCAACTATGTGAACTTTTCTGCCCTTGGCTTAACCTCGACCCACTCTCTCGCCTGTGGTCTCCATGGAGACTGATAATTAGGTGAAATATAAATATGCATTAACACACACTCCAGCCCCCCCCCGCCCCCAACTGCGAGGCACGAAACACGGACTGTTGACATGGATCGATAGGCCTGCCAAAGTGTTCAGACCTGCGTGTGTTTGAGAGTGTGTGTGTGTGTGTGTGTGTGTGTGTCAAGTGTGATAGAGAGGCAGCAGAGAGGCAGCGAGTGTTATTATAGGAACAAGTAGTTTGTGTGGTTTCTTCTGAATCAGGAAATAATTTGAGTCAATATTTAAGGATTAGCAATCAAACCAGAGACGAGGCCAGTGCTGTGGCTCCGAGTGTGACTGTTCTGTTCTGACTGCCACAGGAACTAGAGGAATTGACCATCTTGTTCCTCATACAAAAAAAACAAAGAAACAATAGCGAGGCTATATTAAGTCCAAAAGCATGTATTAAGTATTATTTAGATTTCATGTAATGAGATGAATGGGAAAAATCTAGTAATTTTACATGTAAAATTGAGGCAGCTTAATTTGCGGTAATTTGACTGCTTCTTTAAAGAAGCCATATGTAAATTTGAAACATAATGATTTGAAATGGCCAGTAGTATTAGTAGGTTACAAATCCTCGACAACAGCAGAGGAATTCATGCATGCTCATGAATGCACTAGCATACTAATGGAAATTTGTGCACACACACACAGGCATCATTAGTCACTGCTCAGAGCAATCACTCCATTTGGCGGACATGAATATGGATAAGACACAACAAATTAAGACAACCTTAGGGATGTCTCTCAGCCCCTCTCTCACGCCCGCACGCACACTTTCCTTACGTTATTTTTTTACGTAAATCATATACATGACAAATATAACGCTGTTGTCAACTCAACTTATACAGTGCATGTTTGTGTGGGGAACATATACAAACAGAGGTTATATTCACAACCTTTGTCAATTTATTTCAATTTCACATGAGGGTTAACATGAATAGACAGGCATCCACACACACAAACAAAAACAGGGGCATACCCCCATTGCCTTGGTGAAACTATGCAACACTTTCGGCGAGAGCCTCTGACTACAAGGCCTGTCTGACCTTCAGTCCCATCGCCCACTCCCCCCATGTGGGGCTACTAGCCAAGACCCTGCAGCCTTCACAGTCCCGACCACTGCCACCACCTAGAAGGAGAATACGAGGGGCTATTCTGCGGTCAACAACACCTCCCTCAGATATGGAGAGGGGGAATTTGGGGTTGCGGAGGGCATTGTGTGTTGCTGGCGCGCGCTTGTGTGTGCGTCTACGTGCGTGCGTGTGTGTGTGTGTTAATACGTATAAGGGGGCATGGATGGTTTGAACAGACACATAAGAAGACCATGTAGTACATGGAGCCAGAGGAACAAAGAAAGCCTTCTAAATAGTGTCCAGATGCATGGATGTGATGATTGATACGGAGAACGGAGAGCCAAGGGATGATTAATGAATGTATGGATAGATGGATGGATGGATGCATCTATAAAAGAATGAATGGATCAGTGAATGCACACATCAGTGATGGATGGATGGCTGGACGGTGGATAGATGAAGGGATAAAGTACAGTCTTAAAGCTGCTGTAGGTACGATTTGAGTTGTAAAGAGGGAGTGAGGAGAAAAGAGCAAGAGAGCAATATGCTGGAACTGAACAACCAACAAAACGTCCCGCCCTCCTCTCTGCTCCCCTTCTCCTTATGTTTCAGTGTTGCATTCACGTACCTGTGATTGACAGGCAAGATGGATTCCCCAAACCAATCAGGGAAGAGATGCCTTGATTGGTCAGAAATTAGCCAAGAGTGGTCTAAAGAGTGGTCACAAAATATATTGTCATAGAGCTTTTCACTCACTAATAGCTGACGGATGGCTATGGCATTTCTACTAAAATACACTGAAATTATAGCTCTTTAATCTAACCTACATCTAACCGTTCATCCGATCGACTTCACACTTGGCAGGTGTATTGCTGAGAAGGAAGTGCAGTGTTGACTGTGAAGTTGTTTGGGTGTGGGGCTCTCGAGAAAGCTGCAAGCAGTGAAACCGGAAGCCAAGCCATCGGCCCGTTCTGAACAGGGACGTTTTGAACAGGCGCCACACTAGTCACCTTTAAATGGTAGAAGACAGTTAGAAGACTGGAACATTAGAAGTGATAAGACTAAAGCTGTGAAATGGGGGGTGGGACTACAAGAAAGCCCAGTTACACAGAGAGTGCATTTCTGCTTAAGCACACAAATGCTTATTCTACACACACACACACACACACACACACACACACACACACACACAGATAATAAATAATAAACCCACCGCAAACCTACCTTTAGACACATGTTAACGCGCACACAAACTTGAATATATGCACACACACACACACACACACACACACAAGTGGGCGGCAAACACTGTTTAATTGCATTCATTAAACGGCTTAATTTAGAGGAACAACTGTTGATATGCTGTGTGGGTGTTGTGGCAGGGCGCATCATCATCAAGGATTAATCTCTCTCTCACACACACACGCACACACGCACACACACAGAGCAAATGCATGACTGCTCTATAGTGAGGGGGGCTTATACAATCATTTATGCAAAAAAAACATGTCAAGCTTCAACCTAGTTTCCCATACTTTTCAAAGCACAGCCATGACCCTCTGGTGTGTTGTGTAGAGCATGTGTGTGTGTGTGTGTGTGTGCGTGGTTGAAAGGCACTTGAAGTGTATGTGAGCTATATGGAAAACATGCCATAGAATATATGGGTCAGATATGCTATATGGATATATAGAGGGTAATTGGCAAAGGGATTGTGAGTGAGCGTGTGTGCGTGCACGTGTGTGTGTGTGTGTGTGTGTGTGTGTGTGTGTGTGTGAGCACATACGCGTGTGTGCATGTGCATCGTCCAAAATGTGTATTCGACTGTAAAGACAGTAATTGGCAGAGAGTAACATCTCCTTCATGTGTGTATGTTATGTTCATCCCTGTGTGTGTGTATGTGTGTGTGTGTGTGTGTGTGTGTGTGTGTGTGTGTGTGTGGTGTGTTTCCTGTCAAAAAGGAAGCGCCATGTGAAGCTTCAAAAGTAGACGGACTGATGTATATAACTAGGAGGAGGAGGGGGGGGGGGGGGGGAGAGAGAGAGAGAGAGCAAGAGAGGGGGGGTTGGGGGCTCTGCATAGCATGGTGCTGCCTCTGTTCTCTGACAAAAGTTTCTGGAAGTCAGAGTTACTGCTAGTGGACAGGGGTAGCTGGGAGGACAACAATAGGGAGAGAAAGGAAACTAATACAAATGTAGGCTTCATCTCATAAATAGCTAAGAAATTCTGCCCATTTTTACTCTGGAATTTGAGTGAGGTGGAATGCATTTTATGTCAAAGTATGTGGATAACATATGGGAAGGCACAGTGGAAAAAAAATAAATAAAAAAAGACAAACAAGACATACAGAGAGACATGAATGCATTCCCAAAATAACAGTCAACACACATTAAGTTGCAATGCAAGTATCTGACCAATCTCAGCAAGACTTGCTGAGATTGTGAGGGATTATGCACATTTGGATGAGCGCTTACGAAGGTACTACAAGGGCAGGGAGACGATGGGGAAATGCCTGGCGTCATTCAACAAACAACCCACACATGGCAATGACTATATTGTACATTGGTGAAATTGCTATATTTGAGTTTCGCAGTTTGGACAGCCTAAGCAAATGCGACTCAATTTGAATTTCGATGTTAAGTATGTCGGGGCCTTAAGGGTGAGGCTGCAGGGGAAAGGTGGGATTGGCGACTGATTAGGCCAACTTCGGAAAGAGTAAAAACCTAGGGGTTTTTGTTAGGACCATGGTGATTGTGTCAGAGCCAGGAGCTGGATATGTGCTCTGGAATGGCCATAGGCCGCAGGGATGGCCTGCAAGGGGAAGCGGGGGGACGCTGCAGCTGAACTCAGCCAGGCACATAATGACAGGGATTTATGAGTAATATGGGTTTTATGACCAGCGTGCTTCCCCCTGTTCGACCAGCCTGACCGAGCAGGTTCCTCTTCATATATCATACGAATTCATATCGAGACCCAAAGACAAACAGAGCAGTCACAGACACAGACAGAGAGAGAGTGAGTGTGTGTGTGAGATAGAGAGAGAGCGCGAAAGAAAAAGAGAGAGAAAAAGAGAACGCTAGACAGAGAGAGATACAGCGACAGAAAAAGGGAACTGGAAGAAAAAGCAAAGATAACACACACACATTAGAAAGTAAGAAGTTAATAAGCAAGAGCGAATGAAAAAGTATGAAAAAAAGAAAACAAAAACAAGAATTCAAGGAGCAACACAGAGAGAGAACAGAAATCTCTGAATGGAGGCAGATTCCTTTAGATGTGAGCAGCTAATGATATTAGCGAGCTGGTTAGCAATCAGCAGGCCTTGCTATCTGTTCTAATTAGCAAATTTGTGTCACTTAATGAGCAATGAAAGCAATTAAACTGTTCCAAAGTCTTTGTTGATTGCCATCACAGCCAGTTCCTTGGTAGGATGGGGTGTGTCTGGATGTTCCTGAATATGTGTGTGTGTGTGTGTGTGTGTGTGTGTTCCTATGTGCCTGAGTGTGTGTGTGTGTGTGTGTGTGTGTGTGTGTGTGTGTGTGTGCACGTGTGTGTCTGCGTTAGTGTGTGTGAGCTTGTGTGTGTGCACGCGTGTGCGTGAGTGTGTGTGTGTGTGTGTGTTGGGGGTTAAGGATAAAGAAACAAAGGGATACTAATGAGGTTGTCTTAATTGGTCTGCCATGCTCATTTATCTAATGATTGTCGTTAATGCAAACACATGGAAGCAACGAACACCCTTGTCTACCTGGAACATTCCTGTCTCTCAAATAAAACACAGCAGGTTCTTGTTGTTTTCAGCACACCCATATATAAGAGTGAATACAGTTTCATTACTTTACTGTTTGTATGAGAAAATATTGCAACAAAAAAAAAACTACATTTTGAATAAGTTTGTGTTGCTATGTTACCAGCCACACTACATGCAAAAGGTCCACCGGTGCTTCAAAATGATTACGGCGTTTTTGGATACAACAAAAAGATGTTTGTCCATGTGCCATGTCTACGCTGTCACACAGATGCATGTTCCCTGTCAATCAGTGGAGGTGACAGCAGACAGGGGCCGGGGGGGGGGGGGGGGGGGGGAGTCGGGGGGGGTCGGGGGGGCGGATGGGTGAGCGCTGAATGCAGTGGTCGAGAAAATGGGGCAAGAACAAGTTCAGTATAGCCTGGTCTTGCTATGTTACTAGCCTGGTTCAACAGGGGCTCATTCAGTTGTAGCCGGACAGCTCAAAGTGCAGACGCCAATGGTCACATTGGGCCGCTTGCCTGCTGCAAGCAGAGGCCTATTGTTTTGAATTTGAGCGTAGGCTCTACGGAGACAATGCAAAAGGAGTTCAATTGGTCACATTAAATAAGAGTTGACATGCATTTTAGGGCAATGCGTTGCTTTACAATGCATCATGTATCACACACACGTACACACATAGCTTAAGGGAGATATGCATAGGGAAATTAGGTCCTATTTAGAACCAAAAAAAATAATCAATGTGTTAATGCCCCTTATCAGCTGTCTAAGAAGTCAAGGCAATGGTCCCACACACACATACACATGGAAATGGGACTGACACGCAGACACACACACACAAGCACGCGCACGCTTGCACACAGACGCACATTTTCACTGATTCTCCATTGACCTCATTTCTCTTTGTATGTGATGTGGTTGTCGTTTTGTATAAAAATGACTGGTCAGTATTAAGGATAATTATATTCATAGCCTAACAGCAGGCATCTTGTTTGTCTTTGTTAATTCACTTAGCCAGCCCTGTGTGTGTGCGTGTGTGTATGATTTTGTTTTTGCATGTGTATATGTATACATAATCAGCTTGTGTTGTTTTTGCTAACCGACATGTAAATATATAATCTTTTTTTTATGTAAATATTATTTAAACATTAGACCTAGTGCCTGTATATTACAGCTTTCAGACTAATGAGTGGTGTTTGTTTATCATCGTAACAAGCTTGGAAACATTCAGGGGGCACAGCGTATATTCCTGACTCTCCACTTTAAAGCAGCGCTTCCTTCTTCTTCTTTCTCTCTGCGGCTCTCAGCAGCGAGCAGAGGAGTGTGACAGCAGTGTGTCACACACACTCACACACTGGTCTGTCATGATGACACAACGCTTCTATACTTTCCAAAACACAGCCACCATGGTTTGGGGGCGGGGAGGAACAAGGAAAAACATTTTAAAAAGTAGTGTGTGTGTGTATGTGTGTGTGCATATACTGTATATTGTGCCTGCCTATGCACAGTTATGGTAATGAAAAACATAACAGTGAAACTATCATAGACTGTGCATATTAACATACGTATACACAAACACACACCTAGTGAGCCCACAAAAGTTTCTAAGTGTTTAAGACTCTGAAAGCGAACGATAAGCTCTCTAGATCAGTGGTTCTCAACCGGCGGGGCGGACACTCTCCCGGGGGGCGCGGACACTCTCCCGGGGGGAGCGAGTAGCAGTGGCGGTTCAGTGGGGGGGGCGGGGGGGGGGGGGTGCACGCGATCGTAATCCACCCCGACGGCAGGGGTGCGCACGATCGTATCGCGCAACAATCGCGCGCACCCCCCCCCCACCCCCCCCGTCAACAATCGGGGGGGGGGGGGGCAACTGCAATGAACCAGTTTTGGGGGGGCCCAGCTTGAAAAAGGTTGAGAACCCCTGCTCTAGATGATCAGTCCCATTACTGTAACACAAAGGTGACCTGCAGGGGATTCAAACAAGTTGCAAAAGCGTTAAACTAAAATGCAATTAAAACTAAACAAAAATAAAATTACAGGGACCAGAAGCAAAATATTGCACAGCTCATATTGTGTGACTTCAACACTACAGCGGGTCAAGGGATCTGAATGGCTGGTAAATGATTAAAGGGCATCTCGCATAAAAAGGCAAAATCCATAAACCTTGAAAACAGGGCAGTTAATAGAGACCTCTACATATTAGTGTTCCACATCAAATGGGGCACATCTATGCAGTATACAAGGACAGGGTACATATCTCACAAAGAAATGTCTATGTTGAGATGCTCCAGCAAGGTCCTGTTGAATGTGACCACGGTTTGAACGGTTCTACCTGAGGAGATGCAGAATAACCACAGACTGTGGCAAGACAATGGAAAGACATGGCAGCTACAGGTACATTTAAATATATATATATATATATATATATATATATATATATATATATATATATATATATAGTCTAATGCGCCACCTGGCTTGAGGAACCCGTTCTCAAAGACTTACCTTTAGTCATTATTTAGGTAGCACACACATTATGAATGCCTTTGGCAGAATTCAAATGAGCCATTTTAATCTAGATTAATTCCAAGATTACAGTGAGATTAATCTAGATTAAAGAAATTAATCTATGCCCACCACTAATATATATATATATATATATATATATATATATATATATATACGGTATATATATATATATATATTTTAACCCTAACCCTTTTTTTTTTTGGGTTAGGGTTAGGGTTGAATTTAACATTTTAATTGAACAACATATTATTTAATTGTATCTAAAATGCCTTTTGAGGCATTTTAGATATGTGTGTGTGTGTCTTGCCACTTATAGCCAAGACAACCTTGACATAGATGAACCTTAAGTGTCTCTTCTTTCTTTACAGATGGAAATATAAAAACATGTTATGTTCCTTCCCTTTCTGTCCTTTTAAATAAGAATTGTGTTTCTTTGTTAAATAGTTCTATTCACACAGCAAAAAAAAAAAAACCATTCAAATGTGCTACAAATGTAAAAACAAGTTGTGTGTGTGTGCGTGTGTGTGTCCGTCTCCAATGGACTGAAAGACTGGAATGTGGATTCCATCTGTCTGGCATGCCTCCTCTTTTCACAAAAATACACAGCCTTTCCCTGTCTCTCTCTCACTCCATCTCCGCCTGGCTTTCACTCATCACACGTCTCATCTTTCCTTCCAGAAAATATGAACCATGTCCCCTATGGCTCTTCTGCCTCTTCTTCACACCTATTATTCCATCCCTTCCTCCTCCTCCGCCATCATCCTCCTCTCCCTGTGTCTCGGGGGTCCTGCCCTTTCGTCCTGCCGGTCCTCCATAACTTGGTTTCCCGCCACATTTCAGAGACATCGCATTCTCTGTGGCGTTATTCTGTGCACACATGCTCACTTAAGCCATCAAGAGAGCAGAGACTAAGTCTCTAATATTATACAAGGTCCTGGCTTTTTGTTTTCTGTGCCGGTTAATCAAAAGAGAAAGATAGAGAGCGGGAGATAAAGAGATAAATAGATAACAGATATATACAGAGATATATAAATATAAAGAGAGATAAAGAGATATAAAGAGAAAGATATACGATATAGAGATATAGAGTTAAAGAGAGACAAAGAGAGATATATAAAATCAAATCCTCTCTCAAAACCCACCTTTTCAGGACAGCATTCTCACTGTAGTTGTCATGATGTTTTTACTTGCACTTTTAATGGTTTTGTTTCTTGTTTGCTCTTGTTTTAAACTCTAAAGCGTCCTTGAGTGACATGAAAGGCGCTTCGAAATAAAATGTATTATTATTATTATTATTATTAGGGCCGGGACTTTAATGCGTTAATTATGATTAATTTATTACACAATAATTAACGTGTTAAAAAAAATTGACGCATTTTAATCGCACTTATTTTTGCACCGCGGAACGTTTCTCACTGGATGAGTTTCAGGCAGACCGATTATACTGGAGCACCAACTAGCGTTCATGAGTTCAAACAAACCACAGTGAACATGAACGAAGTAGCTGATGAGACCGCTTTGGTTGGCCCCGTGGATGGGAAATTTTGTTACAAAAAACGAACGGATGGAAGCGTCGATAAGAGCATGGTTGTGTGCAAGCTATGCAACAAGGAATTCGCATATCACCGCAGCACATCGAGCCTCAAGTATCACCTCAATGCAAAACATATAGGGTGGCCATTCGTCCGGCTTTAGGCCGGACTGCCCGGTTTTTCAATGCCCTGTCCGGCGTCCGGCGCAGCATTAAGCTGGACACGTATTTGTCCTCCTTTTTGAGACACCCCCACCGGTCATAGGTCCGCCCGCCGGTCATAGGTCCGTGGTGTGTTACAATCGCGCGCGCACCCCCCCGTCAGCCGCAGGTCCGCGGTGTGCTACTATCGCTTGCCCCCCCCCCCCACCGCCCGTAGGTCCGAGGAGCGCACCCCCCCCCCCCCCCCGTCGGTCGCAGGTCCGGGGCGCGCACCCCCCCCCCCCCCCCCCCAGCCCCCCCCCGGGCTGAGGTGTCCTCCTTTTCAACAACTCATAAATGGTCACCCTAAAAACATATAGCAGCTAGCGTGGAAGCTAGTGTGGTAGCTAGCGTGGACGTTAGCCCGACTCCGAGTACAAGGACCCACACCCAACCCACACTCCTCTCACTCCACCAGTTGACTGGTTTGAGGACGATGGTAACTAAGTAAAAAGGCACTTTTTTAAATTTTATTTTAAATGGTACACTTTATGTTCAACTATGTATTATGTTGTTGGTGCAACTGGCACTTTATGTTGAACTCTTTATTGTTTTGGCCAAGGTTATTGAGAGAGTTGGACTGAAATTAATTTTATTTTTTTTAAACCAGCTGTTGGTAAATCAACAAAGTCTGTTATGGCCTCTGAAGCAACAGAGAGATGTTTTCTAATAGTCAGGGTTTCCCATGTTCTGAATGTACTTGAAAGTATTGTGTTTTACCTTATTGTATTATAGTTTACAGAAGGTCTACCTACCTATAGGCTACCTGAATTTCTGAAATGTACTATATTTCTAAATATGCTATTGCTACACTTAATGGCAAAAATTGCACTGGTCTGTTGGACTTGAACAAAAATAAACAATATTTTTGTTGCTTAAGCTTATGGATTCAGTCATTATTCAATGGTATACTAAAAATCCATGTGAAAAAAATTACTTCTCACTGTTCTCAGGTCAAATATTTATGCGATTAAAATGTGATTAATTTCGATTAATTAATTACAAAGCCTCTAATTAATTCGATTTTTTTTTTTTATCGAGTCCCGGCCCTAATTATTATATAAAGATATAGCAGATATATACAGGTGTATAGAAATATAAAGACAGATGAAGAGAGAATATGCTATACTAATGAGAAAGTCAAAAAGTTTTCCTGTTTCCTGTACCGGGAGGCCTGGGATTATGGCCCCCATGACCCGGCTCACGCTGCCTGTCCAGAAATGAAGACCATGCTCCAACAACTGTCCTCCAGTAGACTAGAAACAAGTCCATCGCAAAATAGGCTGCTCAGTGCATTCCCACTGAGAGAGAAATAAATCGCTTCCTTTCTCTCTCAGGCCTCTCATCGCTTATTATCCTCACGCAGGCACACGCACACCTCTGTAATATGTGGTTGGCTCAAGTTCTAGGTCCAGTGCTGTATTTTCCCCTCTCTAGTGCGATGTGTGAGTGTGTTTGAGAGAGCAACAGAGAGAGCGAGATAGAGAGATACAGAGACAGAGAGCTAGAGACAGAGACAAAGAGACGGCAAGAGCTAGAGACAGAGACAAAGAGACGTCGAGAGCGAGCGAGAGAGATACAGAGACAGAGAGAGAGAGAGAGAGAGAGCAATGTAATTTCCAACCTGAAGCGCTTTGAGAGTTTGAAAGAGATGAACAATAATCAGTAGAAGGTCAAAGTCTAAACTCAACCTGGGCATGAATGCCGTACTAGAGGAAGCTTCCCTGTGTGTGTGTGTGTGTGTGTGTGTGTGTGTGTGTGTGTGTGTGTGTGTGTGTGTGTGTGTGTGTGTGTGTGTACAGTATGCGTGTGTGTGTGTGTGCTCGCGTGTGTCTCAGCTGTGTCTTCTCCCCCCTGCAGGGAGTCACTCATGCCATCATATACACCATCTGAGGGGGCAGCGTGGCCGGCAGGCTGACTGTACAGTGAGGAGCTAGTGGGGTGTGTGTGTGTGTGTGTGTGTGTGTGTGTGTGTGTGTGTGTGTGTGTGTGTGTGTGTGTGTGTGTGTGTGCCTGCGTGTGTGTGTGTGCTTGCGTGTGTGTGTGTGTGCCTGTGTGTATGTGTGCGTAAAAATGTGAGAACTGACTCCTGGAGGGAGTGTGAAGAGACCCCCCGATGGTATGAAAATACCCCCCCCCACCACAAAACAGACAGAAACACACTAATACTACTTAAGGCGACACAGATCTCTAGTCTTTCCTCGATATCCGTTGTGACGCCTCTCCGCAAGCCAGGCAGCCCCTGCATGCGTATCAAACGCACATCCTAGGCAGCCTATTTATCCTGTTGCTTCCAGAAGATACGGCTGCAGCTATGCGTGTGTATATGTGTGCGTGTGTGTGTGACATCAGGAGCTCACTCATCTTATGCCAGAACTACACTGTGTGGGTGTGTGTGTGTGTGTTTGCGCTGCAGGTGTTTAGGCTTGTACGTGCCTCACGGTCCGGCCCCACAAATACAGGAGGCTACGCGCTTCAGGGTTTTTGTTATCGCTGGAAGTGCTTAAAACCAGGAAATGAAATCCAACAGAGTCTGCCCGCCGTGCCCACTGAATGTGGGCTGTCCAACTGCATGGCCTGAACCTGCGCCGCGCTACGCGTTGATTTGCAATAAAAGTTCAACTTTTGTCCCACGCCGAGTTAGTCACCGGTTACCCGAACGACATGCTTCTATTTTCACTGTCAGTCACCGGGTGAGAGCGTCTGCCGACTAACTACATCCTAAAACAGTAACTGTATGTTGCTTTATACGGAATTGCCATTTGTGTGCGTTTCGAAACACAACCAAGTAAGCCGGAGGGGCCGCACCCAACGCGGCTGGTTTGTACGGTTAGGTGACATCGGGTTGCACACTTTCAGCCAATCAGAACGTCATGCGTTTAAGGTCTCCGGTGTTGTGTCGGCCCTTATGGGTTCTGCGAGAGGCCAGAGGGCTGTCAAGGGGAGAGAAAGGGTGAGAGGAGCAAGGCGGCGAGAAAGATTCTCATGGAAGAAAAGACAGAGGGAGAGAAGAGAAAAAGGGACGGAGGAGAGTCGGGGATGTCACAGGGAGGCATGCTGATGGATGGGCTGTGACAGGCCAATCATGGGCTAGGACTGAGCAGTGCAAAAACAAGGCTAGTTGCATAATGCTAGGGCTCTCTACATGCACATGCACACGCAGCACACACACGCAGCGCACACACACACACACACACACACACAAGATTATATTTGCGGAGTAACCATGCAAAAAATAATCAATTTCTATCAATAGCGAAGCAGAGATCCAGCCCTTGAAACAGATTTTCTGAATAGTACTCCCTCGCATATAGTACCCCTTCCCGACCGAAAAAAATGAGAGGTAGGGGGTAGTGGGACACTTGTTGAGAGGAGCAAAGACAACATTTCACAGTTGCTTTGAATGTTTCCAGCTAATATACTTTTCTTGTAGCCTTGATGGTATGCGAGATAGGATCGCTTTGAAGACTGCTCGGCAGCTATTCTCTGCCAGTTACACTCCTTAAGCTCATCTTGCTCCCTCATTTTACAGGTAATGAGTTGCGTTGATCACAACGTCGATGCGGCAGCGCTCGCAGTTAATTACAGGTAGAATAACTAAGACCTATGTGTGTGTGTGTGTGTGTGTGTGTGTGTGTGAGAGAGGTAAGTAAGACAGGTGCCTAACACCTTAGGGGAATTGAGGTTGACAAGAGGAAGAAGAAAAAAATGTCACCTTGTGCATGCACATCCCACTAGACGGCACTTAGATTAGTCACTTAAGCTTGGGGGGGGGGGGGAATGTCTGCGCATGCCTGTATGTCCATGTGTAGTGATTATTACCAGTCTGGACAGACATGCTATGTGGCCAAAAACATGACAAGCAAATCAAATCTATGTGTACTTCTTGATGCTTCGCCTGCATATCACTATTTTATTGTTTTGGGGACAAAAGTAACTACTGCTTTTTAAGTGATCGACCAAAAGCAAAGTGTCTTAAAAGCTTTATTTTTTTTTGTTTTTTAAAGGTCTATGGTGCAAAAAAGCTAAATGCTAACAGCGTGCGTGTACTTCTTTTGTTCTGGGCCAAAGCCTGAACCAGCTCAAAGAGCAGTCTAGACATCAAAACAAACCCAAACACTCCAGCGCTTAAGCCACTTATAGCTGTGTCTATAAGTGAAGGTGGTGTCCAAGCTAGGGGTCGGCGAGTGTGCAGAGGGGGGGGGGGGGGGAGGGGGGGGGGTCGTCTTCCTGCTGAGTGCACATGTCACCACTTTGTCATGGACCGTGATGAAGGATCCCCTCACCTCAACCAAGGAACAGGAGGAATGTGTGTGTGTGCGTGTGTGTGTGTGTGGGGGGGGGGGGGGTGTAAAGTAGGACACGGGGAATAGAAGTAGCCCAAAACCAAAGTTGTTGGTGTTTGGCCTCTGATATCACACGTGGTACATAAAAACACCACACATACAGCCTCGGCATCTGTTTGTTTAACGTCAACAAAAGGCTGTCAAGCAAAGGAGGAACCGTTACAGCAAGGTAGAAATTAGATCACAAATTCACGAGCCAAACGCTCCCCAGTGTACAGTTTGTGATTATTTTCAAAGCTACAAGCCAAACAAACCAGCACAGTGTGGCTGTTGTTGTCCATACCCAAACACACAAAGCAGAAGTGAGTATATCAACAAGAAGACGAGCAGCAAAGAGCAGAGACAGGAAACACATATACGCACGCACGCACGCACACACACACACACACACAGTGTTGTTCAGGGAGTAAGAGCTAAGAGGCAAATGTGAGTCAGAGGATATACTGTGTGTGTGTGTGTGTGTGTGTGTGTGTGTGTGTGTGTGTGTGTGTGTGTGTGTGTGTGTGTGTGTGTGTGTGTGTGCGCGCCCATGCGTCTGAATGTTTATGAGAAAGGTAAAGACACGCATGCGCGTGCGTGTGCGCGCACGCCCATGCGTCTGAATGTTTATGAGAAAGGTAAAGACAGAGAGAACTTGTATGTGTGTTAAAAACCATTCTGAGCTTGTGGTATGGGTATGTGCGTGTGTGTGTGCTTGCCTTGGTGTGAGTATGTGTGTAAAGTAGGAACATAACAACAAGGCTAAAAGCAGAACACGTGGTCAGCAGGTCTAAATGCCAGTCTCACAGTGCCACCTATTGGCAGAAGCTGGAACTACTACTACTAATACTACTACTACAACAATCAACTACACTGCTGTTTCTGATGTGTGGTAGTTATACTGTGGTAGCTATACTACCACAGCAACTATTACTAGTACATAGTAATACGACAACTAAGACTAATACAATACAACTCATACAGCTGTTGTATGGTACTAACACAGCTATGGTACCATAGTAAATGGGACTATTTTCCACAGAGAGCGGTGGGAGGTCCTATCAGAAGTACATGTGGGGACCGATGGGGAGATAGGGAGAGCAGACGTGTGGACGCGGGTTCACAGAGGACATGGTGGCAGATGGTGGCTGAAAACAGACACACACACATGCACACGCACACAAAGACACACACTTCAAGCCAGCACCAGACTGTAGGGCACCACCTGCACACCTGGCACGGCCGCTATTATGTCACCAATCTCTCTCTCCCCCCTCTCTCTCCCCCTCTCCCCCCCCTCTCTCTCTCTCTCTCTCTCTCTCTCTCTCTCTCTCTTCCCCCCCCCCCCCCTCTCTCTCTCTCTCTCTCTCTCTCTCTCTCTCTCTGCATGTGTGTGTGTCTGTGTGTGTCCGTATATGTGTGCGTGTGTCACACGTTCCTATTGTGTGAAAGGGGCCCCCTATTCACTAGTTACCGCTGCCAGCTTGGCACTAAATCAGAGCGAGGCAGCACCCTACGCATGCGCGCACACACACACACACACACACACACACACGCACACACACGCACGCACACGCCCGTTTGTCCGTGTCCAGCCAATGAATAGAGTAATAGAGGTCAAACAGGGGGACAGAAGACAGAGTAACAGAGACGAACCTGAAGGGTACAAGGAGTGCAAATAGAACTTTGTCTTTTCTTCTCCCTCTGGTCTTAGTGGAGTAGAGAGGGAGATAATGCTGTATGCCCCCCCCCACACACACACACACATGCACAGACATACACACACACACACACACACACACACTCTCATTCCCTCGCTCTTGCCTTCCCTCTCTCCCCCTCTCAGAGTCAGCCCAGAGAAACCAAAAAACAAGTTGATGCGAAGTTACACAAACACACACACCCAGGCTAGACCATGACTATGCATAATCAGCCTTGAGGTTAAGTAGAGTTACGTTAAACTAAACTGTACTGTGTGTGTGTGTGAAGTCAGGTCAGTAAGAGGTTATCAAATCACCTGCTTAGTGTCAAGCAGAAAAGGGAGGGCGAGGGAGAAAAAGGGAGTGGGAGAGATAAGAAAGAGTAAAGCGTGGAAAGATGAGGGGGTGGAAGGGGGGTGGGGGGGTTGGATTTGAATTTGCCTCAATTGAATTTGGTCCTTCTGTCATTTACATTGTTGTTGTGGCTCCATGTCTCATTTGTTGAACATTAAGAAATGTAGCCAAGGCGTATTGGAAACGAACCAATCAGCCACAGTTTGCTTTTTGTGTGGATTCACTTTAACTATTCTTTATGAACACAATATACTTTTCTCAAAACAATTTAATTTAAAAAAGTACCGTGGAATTAATTACCAGTGGCACCAGGCAGCATGTTTTAGAATTTGTCGCTATATCATTTATATATTTATTTCATTTTAATTAGGATCCAAGTGTTCAAAACAGACGCCGTAGTGTCGCGCGGCGCGGCCCCTCAGTGGCGAACAACCAAACATAACGGTAAAAAAAAAAAAACACCCACCAAAATTACCTCAATGAATAATTCAAGGTGGACATGTAATGTGGATATGTAACGTTCGACTTTGGCGCCGCGGCGATGTACTAGCGGTGCGCTTGGGGAGGAGCTGCTGCTGCATCGGGAGCCAAACCGGCGGCCAAGGCCTTTGACAGTCAGCACCCGTGTCAGGCGTGTCTCGGGCGGTGCTGAACGCACAACCAGAGCTGACACCTGTCACCGAAGTCGGAGGCGGGCGGCGGGGGTCTGCGAGGCTAGCCACATTAGCCTGTCCGTATCCGCCTGTCTCCCGGTGTCCATCCCGCCGCCGAAGCTGTCATGTGCCATCCAAGATGGAGCCAGGATTACCGCCCTAATCCCACGTCGTGTACAGCTCGTCACCAAAGCATTGCCTGCGCCTTATTCGGCCTGTATACGGAGGGACACATGTCTGCTGCAAGCCTGTACTTCAACACTTTAGGCAGGTAGGTAGGAATATATATATATATATATATATATATATATATATATATATATATATATATATATATATATATATATAATACCCAGTCCTCAGAGTTTAAGAGATGTTATCTTGTCCATTACCACACTTGTTGGACCCACTTATGGGTTGTTGATGGTCCACAATATTCACTATATTCACTAATATAAACAGACATAGCGTGGCTTCAAAACACTACGGTTTCTTCATCCCATCCCACAGTAACACTTGAGGACATGAATAGGGAATTTCTCGCCATAGAATCAGACGCTGTTAATGTAATCTGCTTGATATTTTGTCCCCACCCCACCGTCTCCCTCAAGGTCCTTGCTGGCTGTCCAGAGGTATAAGTGCAAGTGGCCTGTTGGCCTGAATGTGTGTGTGTGTGTGTGTGTGTGTGTGGGGGGGGGGGGGGGGGCGGCTAAAGCCTTCTATCCTGGTCCATTATCATGTCATGTCACAGACACATTCCTGTCACTTCAGTTCACATGTTGATGCGGGCATATGATGTGTGTGAGTGGGTGTGTGAACTGATTTTTATTTGTTTTGGTTTTTTTGAAAGAGCAATTTGCACGAGGGGAACTGCTCGTCTCAGACCTCCTCTTGTACACACACATTTGTTGTCACAACATGGAATGAGAAAAAGTGAACTCATAACCCATACACCCGTCCGACCAATTCTCAATTTGAATAACTACCCCGCCTGATGCGTTCGGCAGAAAAACAAGCAGGTCATCAAAGTGCACCTCCTAGTTGTTAACGTGTAGCATGTTGGCCTTATGAAGAGACAGAGGAAACAAGAAACGGTAAAATCCCAGCATCATCTTATTAAGTATTTATCAGGTAATTTCAAGCACATCATTGATTGGAAATCAAAAATGAGTCGGACTTTGGTTTGCAGATGCGAGACTGCTGGCAGATGAGAGAATCACTGTATGAAACAAACTTCTAAAGGGAGATAAAAGAGGAGAGCTAGAGATCGTCCCCAGGGAGGGGGAAAAAGAAAGAGCGTACTGCCTGACATGCAAGTGAGTGAGGGAGCGCGTTTGCTTCCCAAACTTATACAGAAGAACGACCCGTGCGTCAGGCGTCAAGTCAGTTATTTAAAATGCAACAGTGGTGCTGCTCACTCAACTCCCACACCGCTCTTTTCCTTTCCTTTCTCATGTTTTTCAAAGGCAATAGTTCTTCTAATATAGCTGCCGCTCACTGTCCCTCTCGTCTGGACGGCGAGCGGTAAACAGGATGCACACCAACGCACTTGCTATGCCCCTCCATCTTTTCTCCCTTTCTTCTGAAGAAGAAAGTCCCATATCGCCATCTTGTTTTTCTTCCTCTCTTTCCTTCTCTTTCTCTTGCCTTCTATACGTCTCTCTTCTGTCAGGCCCCGGTGACAGGCAGGAACATTCAGCTTCCTCTTTCATTACGCCCGTTTTGTTTTCTCAAGCAAACAACCAACCGTTTCTGACCCTCATATTTCCTGCGTTTCAACACACGTACGCACACAAACACACAAACTCATGTCCTGACTTCTACTGATACAAACACGGAACAAAAACACATGTGCCTATCCAGATATGCATCTCTTTCCAAATTAACATCCACCCCCCCACACACACACACACACACACACACACCCTCCACACCAATGGGCTGAGGTACCGTCAAATGTGATAGTAGCGGGAGGTCCGCTGAGAACCGTAACTAACTTCCCCAAATGGCTCCAACGTGGGACAAGCAAACAAACCATGCACACATATGTGCACATGCAGGAGATAGGCATGTGGACGCACGCACACGCACACACACACACCCCCACACTAAGCTCTTCCCTCTGTGAACAAAGTTCAAGGCAGCTGGTGAGTTCGCCCTTGACTGGCCAGCCCAGAGGCAGCACACTGGCACAGATGCCGCTGTTTAAGCCCGATCTGGAAGGGATCTTTATTTTTTATTTTATTTTTTTTCTTCTTCTTTCTTTACACAACTGTGACCTTTGTCAAGGGTGCATCCCCGCTCCCCCGCCCACAACCCAAAACATCATGCCTTGGGTTTCCTGGGACACACACCGAGACAGCAACAGGAGTGGTGCTTGGCAAGACTTTGACAGCCAGAGTGACAGCAAGATCTCTCACACACACACACACACACACACACACACACGTCTCCATCCAGGGCGATGATGCATCCCTCCCACCCAGCCAGCCCATGTTCAGAAGAGGTTCCCATGGAGTGCTCTGGAGAACAGTCAAATTAGATTAGATTAGATTCAATTTTATCGTCGTCGTGCAATTGTACAAGATCAGCGACAACGACATGTCTCTGTATGATCATGTTTCCCACAGCCTGCTATAGGTTGCTCAATACTTGTGTTACTGTTGTCCTCAAGTAATGCAGAAGGTTTAATGATTTATTTATTTATTTTTCTTTTGTATTTATTTTATACGTATTATTCTTTAACCACAGATCTAATTGCTCATCAGAGCTGGTCATGGGGAACACTAAAAATTGTAATACATTCTGAAAATAAATTACGCGTTGAAATAAAAAACAGCAATCCCTAGAAGTAGTAGCATGGTATCCGTCAGTGGACTCGCCCTTCACTGACCTGCCCGGGGCGGGTCTGCAGTGGCCCGGGCCCAACAGCTGTTCTGCTCGCCTCAAACCAGAACCAACTGGCGAGCATACCCCTCCACCACCCCCACCGCCTCCCCATGCACCCCAAGAACAGAAAACATCAACATGTGTTACCGAGAAGACATCGCACTCCCCCCTCACACCGCCCCACCCCACGCCCCTCTCCCCTCTCCCAACCCCATTCCCTACGCTGTCTTTCTCCTCCCTTGGATAAAACACACACACACACACACACAACATTGAACACCACTCGAAGACTACAAATTAAACCCGGGAAAAAAAAAAAAAAAAAAGACTCATTATCCCATCACTCCATATGGTGAATGGTTTTATATGCATCAGTAGCACCTGAACCAAACCTGGACTATTTCATGGCACTTTAATCAACACAGGTTTTATTGCCTTAATACGGTTAATAACCGCTTGCGTACGTGTATTTTGCTCAGCTCGTTGGAGGTTTACATATATTTTACACACACACACACACACACACACACACACATATATATGGCTACATGATCCACTCACCCTGGAAGGACTGTCGGGCCCTCTCCACCAGCTCCTCTACCGGGTAGCTGGCCAGGTCCCCTCTGGCGTGTTTGGTCTTGCAGTAGGTGCACGCGTTCAGACACCTGGTCACAGCCAAAACAAAGAAAACCCAACAGATTTATACAGATTCACAGCACAGATATATATATATATATATATATATATATATATATATATATATATATATATATATATGTATAATGCAATTATGTGTTTTTTTAAATGTTTTTATTGTATGTATATATGTATTATTTATATCTGACCCCGTCTTGTATTTGTATTGGCCCTTGAAAGGCCACCGCAGTGAGCTTTACAACAACCACAACATCTCATATCCACACCATACACCACACTAGCATTCATTTATGTGGAGATTTCAGACACGCAAGAATGATATCGGCTCATCATCATCATCATCATCATCATCATCATCATCAGGAGGAGGGGGGGTAAGGTTAGGAGTTAGAGGCCCAGTATCAAGGACTCCTCTGCACTTTGATGCTGCACATGTACTGTACTTCCTCAGCTGCTGTGCCACAAGCACAAATGATCAATGCATGGTCAATAGGGCTTGTACATCAGAATGCCTCATGGGATTTTTTTGTTGGCGATATACTCGAGAGTTGTAGTACGGTAAAACCCTGAATCAACGTAAATATACCGTAACCTAGGCTAAGAAAAACTGTGTTTTGCCACGTCTCGCATGAGAAACGCTGTGGCAGTTTCAACCACACCAATGTCTCCCCATAATGACAAATCATTTCACGATTAATGACTAAACAATGACCAAAAATCCATTAATAACTAACATTCAAATGCTCCTATGCTTGCAAAATGGAGGCGGTCATTGCAATGTGAAGTTGCGATGCACAAGCCCTTTAGCGCTCAACTAAGCATCATGTTGTACGACTGCTAATCCCTCCTATAACTTTACACCCCCCCCCCCAACCCACCCCATCAGTAGAGAGAAGACAGCGTGCCGTTCATCAGTGTAACAGTGTGTGCTGTCGTGGCCCTCTGACCAGCCACCAAAATAGCATCGGGCTGTCCTCTCGGCAGCCTGGGGGCAAGCAGTGGCATTATGTGAAACCCCTCTCATGTCAACACACACACACACACACACACACACAAACACACACTCAATTTTGGGAGGACTGAGAGACAAATAAATGAGCGTGGAAGAGGAGTAATGGTGGTTGTTGTCCGGCATGCCAGACCAGACGAAATGGAAAAACAGACCAAAATAGCTTCACGGATCAATGTGCTTCAGAAGAGCGCCTTGAAGCTGAAACTAGTTTGACGAACACTAACACGGAACTGATGGTTTCATTGTCTATGTGGTTGTGATTGTGTGCGTGCACAATTACAGCCACGTTGTGCGTGTGTGTATGTGCGTGCATCCGTGTCTGTGTGTGTATTTGGAGGAGGGGTGGGGGTTAAGCAATTTTTTTAAGTCTTCTGTTGAAAGGAAGAAAAAAAAACTATGAGTTCACACATGAATCCACACAAATAAGGTGTTTTTGTGCTGTGCTCGACAATTGTGACACTTTCAGCAGCTAATTTGATACAGTAGAGTGGGGTATGTGGTGTAGGTGTAGGGTGAGGATGGGGAGGGGGGGGGGAGAAATAAATTATGTTGTTGTCACCGAAAATAGTTTCTTTTTGGACTCTTTAATTTTCGGGGCCACCATACACTTGGTCAACATAACAGGGAACATGCCGTAGGCTTAACACAAGGCGCTCCCTTGGCTGGATGGAGCTAAAAATGGTTGTTTTCATGTCAAACAAATGTCATTTGCGGCGTTCATGAATTCAATTAGAAATGCAGGAGTGTGTGTTACAATGTAGCTCCACAACAGTTAAATATCTCTGCCCTTCATAAAATCTATACAGCGGCTGACTATTATTTACAGTTTGACTTTTATTTTATTTATTCTAAACCCATAAAACCATATAGGTCTTTAATAATGTCGTTTTTTTGTGGAGCAGAGAGAAAAAAAGGTAGTGTACTGTGGCTCCAACACAAATCAATAAACAAAATGTGACCAAAGCCCTACACAGAAAGTGAACTTATCTTCAGCAAGACGATATTGTCCATAATCTCAAAAGACTATTGTATTATACTCCTTAATGCCCCTGTGCTATCTATCCATTTCAGCGATTATTTCATTCCACCACCATGTCATAAATGGTACGTATACCTCTCCAACGTTGCATCGTGCTTTCTGTAGAGCAACCATTGATCTACGCCCTTAATAAGGTAATGGTGAAAGCACAGCTCTCGTTAGCTAGACAGAGATGCTCCATCTCTTGGCTTGCAGCCGCTCTCAATCGTTCCCCCTCCGTCAGGGTGTCTCTTACCCTGGCGGAGGGCACCGAGGATGGGAGCGAGGTCACAGGACCCAGCCCTGGAGAAAGCACAAACAGATGGGGCCCTGGAAGAACCGTGCGTGTGACAGACACACACACACACACACACACACACAACCACCCACCAGGGGGTACATCCATCTTAATGCGATCACGGCCAGCTGAGTGGATCACACCAACATTAATCTCAAGAGACAGATAGTGGCCTGCTTGTGTGTTTGTGCGTGTGGGTCTATTTCTGCATTCGTGTGTGTGTGTTTGCGCATTATGGCTCTATTTCTGCATGTACATGACTATATATATGGGCTACGTTTAGGTCAATTTACGCCGAGGGTATTTGCAAGTGTGAGTGAGTGAATGTGAGTTAAGAGCAAGGAGAGACAGAGAACGAAGAGAGAGAGGAGGAAGAAAGGATGTCACCGCTGACCATTTGTCTAGGATCACAACACAGTATTAGCAGCCGTGCCCCTTCCCTCCGTCAGTCCAAACTGAGAGTGACAGCAAGACAGCCTTTGAAAGGCACATACGCTAACACCAAGAGAGAGAGAGAGAGAGAGGCAGGCCATAAATCACCAGACACACACACACGTACATACCAAAAATATACAACAGGGCCACAAACATATAGACTTTTGGGAAAGTGCAAAGTGAGGTGGTAAGCAGCGGCAGAAAGGAAAACTAAACCTAATAATATATATATATATATATATATATATATATATATATATATATATATATATATATATATATATATATAATTGTATATGTATATATCATTGTATATGTATATATCATTTTATATGATGTATTCATCTTAAATATTAAGCATACTATCCATTCACCCAGCAATGGCGGTGTTCGTTGTGCTGTTGGTGGTGAAGGCGAAACCCAACAAGTCAACTGATGCCTGAGAGAAGAGAGCCATAGCTCACTGAAGAGTGTGACAAAGCCGCTACCCTCGATCGAGTTCAATTAAAACTGCAGCACATGACACCATCGGCAGCGGCTGAGAAACCGATGAGCCTCCCTTAAGAGTCTGTCTGCTTGTCGGGTCGATCTGTCTTCATTGCCAGACACTGACACCCACTAAAGCCGCAGACCCTCACAGACAGCCGTCCAGGGAAAAAAAATACACAGACCCATTCAACTTTCTTTTTTTTTTTTTTATGCATTTAAAGAATACATGCGAATACATTTCATGCAGTTAAATGAGGCTAATTAGATTAGTAGGATCGAAAGGAATTAGTGAAGTATTCCGGAGGAACTGCAGTGGGGAGCGCCGGTACAGATCGGTCGAATACATGCAGCCTGTGTTTGTGTTTTGTTGGCGAGGGCTGGTGTTTTGACAGGTTAAGTAGTAGAAAGTGGCCTGGGAACTTCTCTGCCTCGGCCTTGGGGGGATCTGTTGGTTGTGACGTGTCGTCGCGTGACACCGCTGGATATCAAGTCTGAAGAACACAAGTAGGCACCAGAGAAATATGTGTGGTGGTGCTGCTGCTGTGGCTGTTTTTGGTTTAATTACTCCGGGCTGCATGTGATCTCCCCTGGCTGCATCCGTGTCCCATGATACGTTGATCACAACGATAATACAGATCGGACATCAATCACCCCGTCTACAGTCCCCTTCAAGTTGAAAGGCAAAACATATGGATTACAAAAAAAATGATCTATATGTATTTATATACATCAGAGAGTTGCATGGTATTAACATTAGATTGAATGCCGTCTCTGTCATCATGTCCCGCCACTAAATACTGAGTGACGTACTAGAGTTTTTCTTTTGAATGTAATGGGGTTGTGTTGTGTTGATCTGGGTTAGGGCTGAGAGATATGGGCAAAATCAACCCAATAGAGCTCTTTTAATATCTTGATAACGATAAATATCACAATATGTTTTCTGGTAATTCAATAAATAAATAGTCTATATATAAAATAACCACACGGTAAAGCCTATTTTTGTATACTCCTGTGTATTAAATTATTGACTAATGAAAAGTCCGGAGCATTTTCAATTTTTACTGTAATGCAGCCTTTAAAACCAGGAAAAGACAACACTTATGCCATATCACGATATTACAATATCCAAAATCTGAGATGATATCTAGTCTCCTAACACAATTTCGGTATAATATAGATATATTGTCCAGCCCTCACATAAAGTTGCACGGTATTAACAGATTAGATTGAATGCCTTCGCTGTCATCGTGTCCCACCACTGAATATTGAGTGACTTTCTAGAGTTTTTGTATTGCATGTAATGGGATTGTGTGGGTCTGGGTCTTCACCCATGTGCATCATCATCTCTACACCAGTGAGATAACAGAATTATGGCTATCGGCACTACTATGGCGGTATACAATAAGAACTGGTTGGGACTACACCATTTCAGCAGCGAGAGACAATATAGTAAAAGCACAAGAGCTAGGGCCTGGAATGGTGCCTAGCGGGCAAGAGGCCCATGAGGCAGAGTGTGGACGAAGTGTGGACTGCAGCCACATACAGTGTCCCTCGCTAGGGGGACTGGTACATGCATCAAGTGTAACACAATCTCCTTTATTATACAGTTAGTTTTTTTATGTTGTTGTCTTTTGGCCATGATATTACCCACAATTGATATCTTGTAAAAATGAAGAGGAATTAGAGCCAGAGTACCTCTGTTTTTAAGTGAACCGACACCGGAGCCAAACATGGAACGCATTAAAGACAATGAAGCCGATCGCAAGTACAGCGAGGTTGCCAGTGAAATCCCTGGTGCATGTGAGTGTGCAACACAGAGAGCGGGAAGGAGATGGAGAAAGCGTCTCTATTGTCTCTCTGGCAAACAGCCTTGCCTCAATAACAAAAAGAGAAAAGCCCTGTTGTGTTTAGAGAGAGAGAGAGAGAGAGAGAGAGAGAGAGAGAGAGAGAGAGAGAGAGAGAGAGGCTCCTAAATAATGCTCTCTTGAGCGGCAGGTTAAAAGACAGAAACAAAGCGCTAGCTGAAAAGTTAATTAGAAAATGCTCAGGGCATAAACGTATCAAAGTGATTGTGTACAGGCATGTGCATATATCTGTATGGCGTGTATGGATCCATGTGCCTGCCGGTATTTGTATTTATGAAAAACAAAGACGGGGGGGGGGGGGGGGGGGGGGTCCATAGCTTATTAGACGTATTATTAGAAGTGTGTATTATGAATAGACAAAAGGTATTAGTCGTTTTATTTTAGCTGAACAAAAACCCAGTCAACAATAACTCAACGGCTCAGTCTCAAAGTCAACGTGGAGGACACCAGATCCATGTCATGTCACGTTAGACAGCAGAGGAATAAAAGGAGATCAAAAGAGTCAAAAGAGTCAAAAGAGTCAAAGATTAAGCGAGAACAGAACTGAAGAAACTAAACTGAAGGATTACTAAAGTTTCCAAAAGTGTAGGTTTTGGACACAGATTCCATGAACACCCTCCGTCTATTGGGATGAGTTTGGCCATAAGCTTCAACATCATTGGTTCAGATCATCCATGACAGGAAACAAAGATAACTGACACTTCCTCATAGCACAATGTGTGTAATTTCAGTAAAATCCTAAATAAAAATATATATTATTATAATTAACACTATGATTTGGATGGGTGGTTTGTAAGGGCTAAGGACAATGAATATCAAGGATGACACCTCTTTGTTTTGAATCATCGCTTTCCTAGAAAGACCTCACAAATAGACAAATGCATCCCTTAGCTCCAATTGCTGTGGTGTGGTGTATGGCCTTGTGAACTTTACAACTTAATTGCTTGGCGAAGTAGAGAACAGCCGTTCATGGTGTAATGGCACAGTGTAAGAGATACAGAGACAGTGGGGGAAGTGACACAATAAGGTCTTCAACACAGACGGACACACTTATAGCAGATAGTTACTGTCACAGTCACAAGGGTTGGATGAAATAAGAATCACTCGGGGTTGTCGGCTACGGGGGTGTCAGCATGTTTTCCAAGTATTGCCAATAAAAAAAAGCTTGAAAAACAGCAGCAAGAGGGAGCAGCAAGAGTACAGAGCAGTGGACACGCAGACAAAGACTTCACTCTCCATTTGAAAAAGTTTGTATAATTGATCACACGCTCTGTGTGTGTGTGTGTGTGTGTGTGTGTGTGTGTGTGTGTGTGTGTGTGTGTGTGTGTGTGTGTGTGTGTGTGTGTGTGTGTGCGCGTGTCTGTTAATGCGTGTGTGTGTGTGTGTGTATATGTATGTGTGGTGCCATGGGGAGGTTCTGAAGTGTCTGCGTGCATGTGTGTGTATATGTGTGTGTGTGCGCGTGCGTGTGTGTGTGTGTGTCACACGGCAGCTGGGACCCAGGGCTGTGGCTGCTGAATCCAGCCTTTGTGTTTGACCTCACGAGCTCTGCGCCACTTAGTCTCGTGCTCCCCATGCCGCCTGCCGGAGCCGCACCGCTCCTCCACCCGAGTCCCGTGTTGTCCCTCCAATTCATCAAGTCCCCCAAAGGGCCTCCGCCTAACGCCATGTCCACTGAAGGACATTACCAGTGTGCCTGTGTCAGTGTGTGTACCACCACATGTCTGTTATCTGCTTGTTATCAGTGTGTGTGTGTGTGTGTGTGTGTGTGTGTGTGTGTGTGTGTGTG
The DNA here is from genome assembly GCA_030340625.1 of Merluccius polli. Taxonomy (NCBI): domain Eukaryota; kingdom Metazoa; phylum Chordata; class Actinopteri; order Gadiformes; family Merlucciidae; genus Merluccius; species Merluccius polli. Next base: position 101,586 of record JAOPHQ010001723.1, on the reverse strand, counting down.
TGTGTGTGTGTGTGTGTGTGCGTGCGTGCGTGCGTGCGTGCGTGCACGTAACTTGAAGGCAGACGGCAGCAGTGCTTCCATTATGACCGGAGAGAATGGATCAGTGTGAAAGACTACTTCTCCTTTTCAGTGTACTGTTTACTATTCCAAAGCACCAGCGAACACATCTGACTTTCATGAGCTCGCATGGCCCATTCGGGGAGGCAGAGGAGCCAACGAACTGTGTGTGTGTGTGTGTGTGTGTGTGCGTGTGTGTGCGTGTGTGTGAGTGAGATGCCACGATCCACCTCATCTCATGCTAGATGGACGACCTCGCCGTCCCGACACTGAACTAATTCATATAGCGACGTCCCGTTTCTGATCGATTTGTTCGCTCACATGATAAGCAATTCATTGGTAAACCAACTTAGGGCCTCAAGAGGACCAACGCACTGCACGGCCGTTGCATTGACCATATATATCTGGCAGATTTACTTACTCCCAGGCAAGGTCTCTGGCTGAATGGCTAGACTGCTCTTGCAGATATTATGCACACTATACACCACCACCGTAGAGTTAGAAATTTAAATATCGTTGAAGAGAATATGGCAATTGTGACACATGTAAAAAGTGGTTGGTGATACGTGTCAGATTACGCAATGACTAATTTGAAATGATTGATTCAAATCAGCAAAGCTGCTGTAGATCCCATTGTTTCAATTTCATTGCTCAAGTAGCAGTATTCTGTCAGCATTCAAGGAACCATACAGGGTTAACGGTTAACTCGCAAGACAAGTGCATGGCATACAGTAACTGTGACACCTGCTTCGTAGGAGGAGAAACGGCGACGTCAAATTCCTCTTCGGCTTCACTGCCAACGACCCCGACACAAAATGAGGCTATGCCATAATAACACATTTACATTTCAATATCACACTGAACTATTGGACAAATAGTATTGTCCGACATGGTGTGCCTTTAAAGTACGAAAACCAACAGCAACAGAAAACAATCATGTAAATGAGTGCCCTGTGTGAGTCTATACTCCAGTGAGGCTAATGTGATTGGCCAGCAGTTGAGCAGCAGAGGGTCTTGTAAGGGCAGGAGCCAGGAGGGGCCAGGAGTCCCATCAGTCTGTTGGATTTACACAAAGCACGATAGGGGTGGGTGTGTGTGTGTGTGTGTGTGTGTGTGTGTGTGTGTGTGTGTGTGTGTGTGTCAAGAACACAGGGAAAGAGAGAAATAGAATAATGTGTTCAGACCAGTGGAGCTGAAAACTACCAATACATAGGTTTGAAAAACAACAGCAGCACACCGCATTGGAGCACAGCTGGACTGACTTTGTTACTGTGTGCGTGTGCATGTGTGTGTGTGTGTGGTGGGGCGGCAAGGGGTATAAAATAGTTAGCATGAGAGACAGGAGGCATATTTTTGTGTATGTGTTTATGTGTGTGTATGTGTGTGTGTCTGTTTTACATTTAGCTGCATGTCATTCAGAGTAAGGTTCATGGGTGTGTGTGTCTGTTTTGCATTTTGCTAAATGTAATTCAGAGTATGTGTGTGTGTATGTGGCGATGTGTATAGGCATCCATGTGGAAACTCTGCACGTACGTGATCGGTAAACCTTAATGAAATCATTCTCATCGCAGTTTCACTCCCATCGCTGGGCTGCTTTACAACTGCACATTCAGCAAAATATGGTCTAGTAATCTAGCCTCCTTGAGATATGTGTAAGGCCTGCCCTGGGTGAGGGATGGTTTGTGAGTGTGTGTTCTTTGCTACATGCTATTAAGAATGCTGTGCATAGTACCAACATGTTAAATGCCCAATTTGTAGGATTTTCATAAAAAAATAACAATGTATAGACTCATATAAAAATAATCCCTCTGAATCATTACATATGACCCACTAGAAGCCAACATCTGTACAGACCCTGCCCTCAGTCTGTATTTTCTTATTTTACTTTGTATGGAACGTTTCAGATCGCAAGCACGCATTCAAGGGGAAGGTACGTCAATGGCGAACACAGCGCCGACAAAAAGAAAATATAGCGAGGCGAAACACCGAGCGGACAAAGCTCGTTCCAAAATGAGTCAATCCGGGGTCGCGTGTACAAACCTCAACCGACAAATCCTACTCAGTAAAAGTATATTTTAAAAAAAACTGAATTAGTCTCGATAAAACAATTTGGTGAGACTTGCTTGATTGTGTGTTAGCGTCTTCTTATTGTCCAGCTCTTCGTTCCTCATTTTAACGAGAAGCATTCTTCAACATTTGCTTTGAGGAATTTCTGTGTTTCTTCTTTTATATATAATGATTTGTAAGTTGTTATTCTTTACAAGAAACACTCACAACCTGTCTCACCTCATGAGCTACAAAACACACAGGTATAGTCAGTCATTATTCTCTCTTGTACGTTTTTATAGAAACACGCACGTTTCCCAGAGGCCGTTGGGGCAGCAGTCGAGTCAAAACAAAACATGTAGGCTATAGATCAGCTCCCCTTTAAACTCTATCACAGTTGTGTCAGATTCGTCAGAAAATGTCATTACCCTCCTCATAGGAGGAGAACAAAAATCAATTAAGTTAGAAGTAATCTAGCATTCAAGCTAACCAAGCAGGGTCTAGCCAAATTCAAGTTCAGGGCCAATCATTAAAATAAAAGGACGCCTCAAAAACATACCTGATAACAAGACATGAATGCATAAGTGCACATGTTTTTACAATTTACAACCTCGTTCATGCTAAAATGGACATCAAATGTTTTTATCTAACCCTTTAGCATGCTTGAATTTAAACAGGAATGATTACAGATTACAAAACACAGATTACATAATTTGTTAGACACATTTATCCAAAGCATGTTACAATAAACACCTTTGTTATGAGTTGAACTCACTCTTTTATTATTATTACTATTATTACTATTATTACTATTATTATTATTATTATTATTATTATTATTATTATTATTATGTTTTTGTTTTTTTTATTATTATGCTCCGCTGAGCCTGTTACCACTATATGACAGTTACAACAATGACACAGAACCATGCGTGAGAACACACAACTGGCTGTAAATGCATCCTTGTGACACACACACACACAGGCCTCATTGTGGTGCATAAATATAGAATCAGTTCACAAAGCAACTACTGTTGTCAAAGAGTATCGATGTTAGAATACATATAGATTTTCAGATTTTCTAGACCAAACCAATATTGGCGTGATGTAAAATCAATACCGGCGGTGAACTTTCACATGAAAATGGCTTGGAGAAGGCCATTAACACACACACACACACAAACAAGGGTCATGAAGTTGACTGCATATGCCTCAGTCCGGGCGGGTGGGTTGGGCTCTTGATAAGACGTATTGTTCCAAAGGGTCCACATGCGGCGCTAAGACGGCCCCTCTGGGAGCCACTCTCCAATCACTCAGGAAACAGAACATGCACAAGGGGAGGGGCCACACCGCATGTGCGCGCGCACGCACGCACGCACACGCACACACACACACACACACACACACGTTTTACGCCATTGTCATGATTGGTCATCATTACACACGGCTGTGACAATAGGCTGTGGCAAAAACTGCAAACGGTCAATAGCCTATTTTGTTTACGCCAACAGTTTACGCCAGCTGCAATGCAAATATCCTAATCTAGGAAGACAATTGTACAAAAACAGCATTCAGCCAGAGTTTAAAAAGCTCATGAAACAGAATTGTGCACAGGCAAAGGATAGGGCAAACAGACAAGCCTACTGCTATTATGCTTTTATCAACACGTGAAGCGTCGGTTTTATAAAGGTATTAGCTATTCATTCAACTAATGATTAATAGCAACACAAGAAAAACTGGGACCAGTCCGTTAAAGCTCAACTTTGTTTCCCATTTAATTAAAAGGGATTATCTATTGTTCTTTTGCTCAACTGTTGCCATGCATTCAAAGCAACATTTGCATAAGACATGTTCAAGTTGTATTCATTAATATTGTGTATCACTTTAAGCTTGTTCCTGAAAATCTCATCTGCTTCTTTCAAGTGTTAAACTTGATACAAACAGACTGCAGAACCAAGGCAGCTCACCATCAACGCTTGAAAACATGAATCACATTGAAGGTATTGACGCCTACAAGTAATAAGTGGTTACGCGATGAGTAGGGGCATAAATCTTGGCTCTGGAATCAGGCATGATGGTTGGCCGGAAAATTTTAAATCGTCCTGACTGCTGGGAAGGCCAAATTGGAGGATTTGCCTTTTGGTGTATAAAAGGCCCTTGATTACTGATCTTGAACCATAATTTAACTGAATCACAACAGACCCCTTTTATGAGCTTTAAACAACAGATACACCCACTGAGAGAAGTCGGTAACACGCTGTACTCTTAGTCCTTGCCTTAACAAGGCTGAGTTATATGCGCGTTGCTAATGTGTATGCACACAGACATGCATAGGGCTCCAGCAACTGAGCATTACACTTTTTCTATTTTGTCAGTTGTAAAAGATTAGCCCTGGGGGATGTGCGTGTGTAGGTGTGTAGGTGTGTGTGTGTGTGTGTGTGTGTGTGTGTGTGTGTGTGTGTGTGTGTGTGTGTGTGTGCACGCGCGCGCGTCTGTGCGTGCGTGCGTGCATGGGCCTGCAGGTCTATTGGTAAGACAGTAAAACTGAAAGCTAGCCCTATGGTTACCTGCTAGAACTGTAGAGAGAGCACACAAAGATCCTGTGTTTCAGAGGTGCGGCCATTAGAGGCTGAACAGTTTGAAAAGAGTGTAGACTGACAATAGCAATGGACAGAGAGGGATGATATGAGCAGCACTGAAGAGCAACAAATGCTCTGGCAACGTGGTTGGAATGACTGCTATAGGACACTGGAGAGGAACATCTGGCATAATCCGTCTTTCAAACAGATGCTGAAAACTAATGACCAATAACCATACACTTCATCTTCTGGACGTCAAGCAGCTGTCTCGTTTGGCCTACCTAGTTTTTTGAAGCTTCTTTAAGTCTATGAATAGGAGGCATATTTGGCAGGAATTATATTACATTCATTTAATGCTAGTTTGCCATGTTTTTTTTACTTTCTGCAGAACATGCAGAAGTTTGATTAAAACTGAAGTACTAATGGGAAAAAATGTTGTCAAAGAACTGCACTACATTTCCTGTGTAGCATCATTTGTGAATGCATGACAACTGATGTCCATTTAATGAGATATACAAATAAGTAAGGCTAGCCCGAATACAGCATTTCAAGCTGTATCTATTTAATGTCAGCCGGTTATTATTAGTAGGTAGAGCTTTTTGGTATATTTTGCCCCTGTTTAAACATTGAAATAGCTGCTAAGTGTGTTCATTATTAAAACCCTTCTTTATTAAAACCATTAACCCCCTCAGTTGCCGCAACCTCTTATTTCTGTAGCCGAAACTGACTAGTGGGAGTGCTACCATGGAGAACAAAATCCTGGGGAGAACCATAGAATATTTAATAATTATTACAATTACAACCAGTTAGTTTAAACTCTGTCTGTCGGTCTTACTGATTCTTACATTGGACAGGAGGTGTCAAAGTGCTACCAAAGTATTCAAATAGGGTTCATGTATCTGAATACAAAACTAAAAGGATAATTCGGTTATTTGGATATTTGGGGCCAGCCCTACGCATTCTATTAAACTATGGAGATAAGTAGATACATTACCATTATGGTAAAACACAAGGACAAACTCAACCAACCCTGAAAATCTGCACATGGCTATAGCAAAAGAAAATATGGTTGAATTGAAATTAAGGATTTTTTAAAGTCAGCGTTTTAACGACAATCTGCTAATGGCCCAGGAGGAAGCAGCCAATGTTCCTTTAAAGCATAGCCAGGGGGTATTTCACGCAAATAGCTGCACTTTCATAATCAGGATAAAATTACCTAAGTGGAGGTTTTAAAAAAATCCAATCTAATTTAGAATTAATAGGTGCAAACGCAAATTAATATTCAGATCTAATGAAACTAATATTGAAAATTCATTTAGATGTGAAATTGAATTTTCATAGGTAATCCCAGTTGTCGCACCAGACAAATCCGTTTCTTTTCCTATAGGGAGGGTGCTGACAAGGAATTAAAGTGAAGGTGGTGGGGCTGCTGTAGCTGAAGAAAAATAGTCAGATGGGAACACAACCTTTTTCAATTAACATGATTTGAGGTGTAATGATACAATGAAAACATTCATAATTAGGACAGGTGCTGTTTTAAAAGAGATTCATGAACGATATTCAAGTTTGCTTTTGTTTAGAAATATATGGGTACATCAGAGTTGTGTGCTGGTGAACATTTTCAGATAGCAGGAGTTCAGAATTGTGGGTAAGGGAAATGAAGTGAAGAGAGAGAGCGGATCAGAGTATGTTTAGCTTGCAGTGTTGTGTCCATCTGACCTTTGCTTCAGATTGGATATGCATAACAGCAAGCACACATGCATTCATGCGCAAACACACATGCATACGCTGACAAGAATCTAGACAAAACGGACATGACACTTCAAAGGCCAGAACATTAGATTGCACAAATACCTAAAAAGGCTTTCTGATGCACGAGCAATTCCTGCCACAGAGCAAGCACTGTGTGGAGAAGATATCACCAGAGAGACTGCGTAGGTGTCTGTGTATGTGTGCGTATGTAGTGAGTGGTATGTGTGTGTGTGTGTGTGTGTGTGTGTGTGTGTGTGTGTGTGTGTGTGTGTGTGTGTGTGTGTGTGTCCACGTTTATGTGCGCATACATGCTCCTGTGCACAAAGACCTCTCTGTTTGACAGGCTGTAAAATGCCACTGATGATGTCATCGCTACCTCATAGGAATATTAAACAATTATTCTTCAATGAGCCCCACACAGCTCTCTAACAGGGAAAAAAATCAAGTTAACTGTCAGACCGTGGACAACCCCAGATATTCGCAAGGATTGTAGGATTTCACTTCAGTGAAAGCTATGGAGAAAATGTAACAATGACAAAATATAACGAAAAGCTTCCTGTCTGGACACAGCCGCTTCAAATTTAACTGAGTCAAGATGAGAGGATTTCAAGCTGAGGCACCATCCACTTGCTCTGATAAGTGAATTTGTCGGATATACTGTATCCAGGTACACTGCATCCTGTATCCACAATTTGCTGTTTCCCCTTCTCATGGAACAGACCAAAAAGCCTCAGATTTGTAGACAGTACAGGGGAATATGCAACAAGCTGGGCAGGGACAGACCAGACTACATAATGAGGCTTCCGATCAGTTTTAGTTCAGGAGTCCAGCGACTCAGACAGGACACCATTTACAAGCTAGGATATTAACAAAGGGCTCAATTAAAGTCAAACGTGATCAGATTGCCTAAAAGCTTTATGACCAACTCCAACTGCTTGGCGACCCCAGGCCTCAGAATGGGCCAGCCAAAAGATGGAGCTTCTGAAACTCATCAGGCACAATGGCTGCCGTCATTAGCCATCATTGAGGAGCCATAGAAATCTGATGAGCTCCATGTATCACAGAGGCTAAATTGAGTTTACAAGCGAGTTGATGACCATTAGATTGGGTACTGTTGGCACCGAGATCAGTACTAGAGCTTGGCGCTTCATCATCTGTAGTTGATTTCAGGACAGCTAAAGGTAGTATTATATAACTCTAGAAACGGATTCCAAAATTCACTTTTAAAATGTTGTCTTTTTACCTGCCAGTAGCATGGAAAAATCTACTGGCCAAGCAATTGTTTTAATATGTAACCCTGAATTGTTTTACCTGCCAAATCTATCAGCCTTTTGCTGGTGGCAGGTGTTTATTGTGTACCCTGTCTAGAAATCTAAAAACAGTCATATGTGTATCCTCTATGTTTGAACTTTGTGTGTTACCTCAAGCCGCCAGCTGATTCACACAGTTTAAATAAAGGTTAACGGCAAACAGGTTGAAGTTCAAATGGTGTGAACTAAAAGCGGCAAGGTGGTGCATCCTGGCGGGTTGCGGTGTGTGATGCCCAAGGTGGTAAGTCCTGGCGGGTTGCAGTGTGTGATGCCCAAGGTGCAGTGAGTTGGGCATTAGACTTCGCTTCATCGCAGATGAATGGCTTGGCCCCTTCCGTGTCCAACGGTTTTGGCGCTGGTCATGTGTTCACGCTGTATATAAGAAAAGGCCACCAACCTCTCATATCGGACTCACTGCCAGCTCGTACTCAGGGAGACAACAGCAGAGGTAAAGGTCAAGGTAAGTTCAACAGCTCAGAACAGAAGGGAAAGGGCATTTGTGTGTGTGGTGTTTGTTTGTGTGTCTCACTGTCACAGCATGCTAAACCACAGCAAGAGCAGCCGAAATGATTTGCACTCACTATAAATACACATGCACACACGCGCCAAATAACAAAAACTAACAATGTGTTGCATTCACAGAAGACAAGACATACTCGGAAGCTTTAGGCAAAAAAAAGACTACTACTGGGTCTTTTTGAGCCTCTTTGGGGGGAAAACAACCATTTCCATTGGATTATACACTTATGTTATTAATTACAGAATTAAGGGATGTACAGTGTCATTATTGAGAAATAAACCCCTGAATAAACCCTTTTTTAAATGTATTCACCGCTTTTATGTACCGCTTATTACATGTTATGTAATAATATTATCTTATTACATATTGACTAAAGAAATTTGACACAAAAAATAGTCTGTTAGATTATCTGGTTAGAAATAACATACATAGCAATGGTCCGTTATTCATAGAAGTGGTCTGCTATTCAGAAATAACAGACCGTAGAATGGTGTAGTAGTCCATTCAATTGTAATTGATTGGACTATTTAGACTTATACAACCGTAAACCTGAGATAGATTTGTATGAACCAAGTTATGTCTTCTGAGCAAATCAGTATTCAGCAACCATAGGATGGATAGTTGTAGGGATACATGGATACGTGGATTGATGGCTGTACAGTAGAGGAATGGTTGAATAGGCAGATGAAACAAATGTATGTAATAATATATAATATATAATAAGTGATTGCTATCAGAATCATTCCTTGACATGATTTATTGTAATTCATGTACTGGTTCATAAAACTAATTTCATAGAGCACTTTGTTTTGAATCTACATTTTAATCCAAGCTTTTCAAATCATGCCTTTTGGGGTTCATCTCCACTGTATGAATTTTAGATGACATGGGTAGGTTTATTTTCTGGTATGAGTTGAGGGTTTCATGTTTGACCTACAGCCAACAAATCCCTGAAAAACATTTTGTGCATTAAATGATAATATTCATGCTTGTAAGTCGTTGCTGAGCCATGACTAATCGGCAAACGTTCTGAAAGTGAAAGTGATTCTTGATAGGAGCCGAGATAATCATGTCATTGTTCCAATCATGTGTGCATTGGATTGGTGTTTTCAGCATATTCACTTTGTAGATATAAATTGAGACAAGGCCATGTTTCCTAATGTCACAATATATAAAAGTTAATTAGTACGTCTTACCAAAGAAAACATGGAATTATAATGTAGGATTGCGTACATGTTAGTATTACTAGCACATTTGAGTAGGATTTACGGATGCCAGTCTACTCCAGCCATGAAGGCCTATGTTCTACTGTCAGCAGCATATGCCATTGCACTTGATGTGGGTTAAAACAACAAAGATTACCAAACTGCTCATGAGTTTAGGGAAGTTCAACACATTTGGTGCAATAGTAAACCTTATAATTAAGATCATGATAAACTTGGTCACAGCTTGTTGATTGATTAAGTTATTCAACATTCAACCGAACACATGAGAAACCAAGCAAATAGCTAACTTAGTTTGCTAAAGCAGCAAACAAGTTGGATAAGCAAGAGTGACACTGTAAAGATTATACTGTGTTTATGTGGAAGAGGCATGGACAAACCAGGGTATTGGCAATGGCTCAAACATCCCACGTTTCTTTGTGTTAGCTTATACACAGTCAAATATGTCTGGATATTGGTCAACACATGGCGCTTTCTATAGATCCAAGCCAACCGAGGCCGGCTGATATATCAGCGGTTGATATATGAACTGTAGGCTGTATGTATTAAAATAACTTTGTGATAGGTGTTGAGGTGGTCCAAGGTGGCTCATTTGTCCTGTACAACTCTCGACTCCCACCGCGGTCCCAGCTGTGTGTTCCCTCCTTGCAAGGTGAACCGAGCTGTCAGAGTGTGGATCGGAGGAGGAGGGGCGGGGGGGGGGGGGGGGGGGTGGTGGTGGTGGTGGGGGGGGAAAGATGATTGACTGAGAACCATCAGAGCCAGGTGGAAATTAGTCCTGTGCTGTAACCCGGCCTTTTTACTAGCCTAGAGAGAGTACTAGCGCCGAGCTACGTCCAACAGAGATGTGAGAGCGTAAAATGTGTCGTAAAATGTGTGTGTGTGCGCCTTTCTAAAAGCATGTCGCCTCAATGTGTTGAAAAGGAGGTAGGTACGAAAGACAGAGTATGCCATTTTGAATGAGGTCTGGTTCTGTCTCCAAAATGAGGTGTGGGGCTAATTTAGCTCCATTGTTTCCTCTCTCCATTTCTCTTTCACTAAGCTCCTGACTCTCTTTATATGAAATATTAATGCTGTATCTTAACGCCATCTTGACCAAAGTCAATTTGTGGGCAAGTAGGAATACAAATACACAAACAGGACCCGGTTAAAAGCAAACCAGGTTAAATTGATTCAAACAAATCCACCATTGCGTTATTTAAGTGGCTTTTCAAGGTGAGAAAGTGCACCGGTAACCAGCACACCAACTCTCTCTTACACACAAACAATGACACACACGCGCGCACGCACACACGCACACACACACAGCAGCATGTCCATTTACAAATGACAGCAGGATGGCAGGCAAGAAATTGAATCTATGAGCTCAGTTGAATATTTTATGAGCTATGTGAGCTGTGTTTCTGTACCCTGTGTTGATGTGTGTGTGTGTGTACCGTGTTGATGCGTGTGTGTGTGTGTGTACCCTGTGTTGTGTGTGTGTGTGTGTGTGTGTGTGTGTGTGTGTGTGTGTGTGTGTGTGTGTGTGTGTGTGTACCCTGTGTTGATGGAGATAATTTCTATGAGCGGGTTCTTTCGTATCTTAGGCAGGTCCAGTCTGGCCCCCCCCAGCCTTTTCCCCCCATCCTTCTTCTGGCCCAACAGACGCACTGAGTGACCTGCAAGAAAAAAAGACACAAAAACAACTTCATCAAACAGGAAACTCAAACTATACACAACAGTGGATAAGGGAGAACTCGGTAGTCTCAAATGTTTTTTTGACAAAACAAGCTGAGAGACGTGTGCATTTAAAAACACAATACACAAATAGGTTACATTATTCAGTCCGATGTGTGTGGGCCCAAACATGAATTTCAAATTGTCAAATGAAATGAAGAGAACGGAATGAAAGAATGGAGACAAAATTTCAATTCTCCTATCCAAAAAAGCTGTTATCACAAGTACATGCACAATGTTTAGAGGACAAAGGAGAGGAGATGGAGATGGAGCTGATAGCGAGTGAGACTGGGAGAGAGTATGAGATGTTTTATTTTGCAGGTAGTTTTAAACATTACATTTCTTTTCACTAGAGATAAACAGACACACACAACATTTAGACATAATCGCCCCACCAGCAGCCATGCTATTGTGGGGCTACTCTCCTCTAGATAGCAACACAAACCGACCCATCTCATTCTTTAATAACAATGTTTTCAGATGGAGTTTGTTGTATGTAGACAGACCGAGGACAAACAAACACAAAGGGACCTGCAACCCAGTATGGGCATTGCAAAGGCAAGGAGTTGTTTTTCGAAAAAAAACAACAAGCGGGCCGAGTTTAACCTTCATAATTAGTTTTACAATTGAAAGGTGAATTCTATATATATATATATATATATATAAACCAGGAATTCCCGGTGTAATAACGTCTGACTTTGACATTGTGTGTGATATGAGAAATACCGAATTCCCCCTCTAAGCTACGCACCACCACCACCGGCAGCTGCCCCGCCGCCCCCTCATACCCGTTTGAAAGCCGGCTAATAGGCTGTGAGGCCTCAACCCCGGGGTGTGTGAGACGGAGGCGCTCAGGGATGGAATTGCCTGGCTGTTTTCATCCCCTTTACATTGGTCTCCTGGGAAGGTGGGCTCAGGGTAAGGAAGCGAGGCTATCGATTGGTAGATAAAAATGACAATCCGTCCCAGAGAGGGACAAAGAGCCTATCAGTGAGGCGTGACAGGTCGTAATGTCCTAATACAAGCAGGGAAATGAGAAAACTTCCCTCCCAGAAAAACCCACCAACGGGATTTGGTGCTCACCAAGCGCCATGTCGAGCAGCTAGCCGGATAGCTAACAGTCGCTCTGATCCATCCCCATCTATCCATCCATGTTTCCAGTTTACCGCTCCACATATCAGCACTACGCAACTCTAGCCTATATTTTGGATCCATACGTCAACATTTGTGTCAGCACATTTGAAATTATGTCTTTGGTCAATCTATCCCTCGGTTTGCCATTATTGCCACTGTTGAGTTGAAATTGCACCATTTTCCCACAAAGCAAACTAAGAATGGCAGATGCATAGCATCAAAGCACAAGTGTAAAGAAAAAGTGTAAAGTAAAGCAACAGGTGATATGTTGACCTGTGTGCCACATACGTCTAGTGAGGGGCAACAGGAGAGATATGGGATCAATGTGGCAGAGTCAACCATCCAAGGAAACGCAGCCAGCAGGCCGAAGGTGCTCATTAACAACTCAGTGGAGAGTGTGTGGTTGATAGCTGGTTTAAGCAGCCTCACCTGGCCTGAGTCAGACTGATTAGACACTGGGGCTGGGTGAGGCTGCACACCTGTGGTGCATTGGGGTAATAAAGGCACAGGATAAATCACCGCACACATATGAGTGGGTGAGAGACCGAGAGAGACATCTGCATGTGTCCTGTGTGTCGGAGGAGCCCAGCAAAGCCACTTAGGTCTACCGCCACAAACTCCTTTAGCGTCTACCTCATGGACACTTAAGCAGGAGGAATCAAGGATCGAACCAGCAACCCATTCGGATGACCTGCTCGACTTTCTAAGCTACCCACAAGAACCTGATTGATTCGACTCCAATGGTTCTTCTCCTAACAACCTCCTCCTCTGTTCCATACCCATCTTGTTGCATTTCTCTGTTACTCTTGACGTATGCTTTAACCCTCTTAGCCTTCCCCAGGACTGGTTAGCTGTGGAAACAAACAGTATGCTGTTTGCCCTAGTGAAATATGGGTTACAGGGTTACAAGGGGTGGGGGGGGGGGGGGGGCGAGAGCTAGAGAGACCTGTGGCTAAGTAGATGCATTAGTTTGTCTAACCCATTATAACCCGTCAGACTTACTAACACAAAAGCACATACAGAGAAACAAAAATGTCAAACTCAGATAAAGGAAAGATCCCCACGGAACAATGTATTAGAAAACTATGAATGCAATTATCCAATCTAATATGAGAAGTAAAGTCATTCTACATTACTAAAAGTCCCACCAGTAAAACTCTAATAGATGGCTAGATAGCCTTTATTGTTGGAGGAGAGCTTCCTTTTTAGACCACAAAGACGACAACAACTGACAACTGCGGAAGCAGGTGTTTGTGACCTTAGATGTCATATTTCGTCTATCAATGAGCTTTGGGAGCCATTTAACACCACATAACTGTTTTACATTCCCTTTCATTAGAACAGATGTGCTCGTCAAAATAGGAAAATGCTAAAAGCTATTTGCAATGAGCAAGGCCACACGAGACAACTGCCACAACAACAGACCTTCTGGCACACATTGAAAAAAAGAGAGTATCGGTGAACAGCCCCTGGTGATTTAAAGCAGCAGGGCTATGGTACAGGAGTACCTCATATATATATATATATATATATATATATATATATATATATATATATATATATATATATATACCATTATTATTACTAGTATTACTAGTATTACTATTATTATTATTATTATTATTATAACCATTATAAAAGCCTCCTGTCGTGATACTGTCTTCACTGGGGCTTCCGTCTATATATGTAGTCAAAGTTTAATTTGTGGATCACTATTGTCAGGAGAGTTGGATATACAAGATATGAAGACATGTAATGACAGTTGGTAAATCCCACTAGCCGGACAATAGCAGTCAGAAAAATAAACTTTTACCAAAACAAGTTTTAACAACTTCTTTTGCGATAACAAATGACCTTCATATACTTGGTTTCCACAAGTGAAATAAACAGGCTGGCGGCTGAGCACAAAAACATCTACAGAATTAACTTTTAGGTAGTCGTTACTGGAGGCAAATCCCCAGGCTTACAGGCCTGGCGGGGGTCTCTGGGCTCAAATAAGCCCCTCTGTTTATAGACAGTCATAAAGAACCTTAATGACACTGGAGAAATGATCTCCAGAATGTGCGTGTGTGTGTGCGCATGTGTGTGTGTGTGTGTGTGTGTGTGTGTGTGTGTGTGTGTGTGTGTGTGTGTGTGTGTGTGTGTATGTGTTTGATGGGGATAATGAATTACGAGATGACTTGAAAATAATTGGGGGAGGAGGGGGAGAACTTGAGAGAAAAGAGGGGGGAGCAGTACAGACATGGGACAATAAACGGGAAGTATTTAAGGTAGAGAAGATACTTATTGGAAATCTCCACCTGAGCTGTTTGTGTGTATCCAAGCGTGTATGTGTGTCAGTGCGTGTGTTTGTACAGATCACATAGCCAGAGGGTTTGGAGTTGATGACAGATAGTAAAATTAAGACACAGTTCAGCATCTGTACCCCGTCCTTCATTAGAGAAGGGCATGCAATGTGAACAGGGAACACGTTTAATGTGCACACAAACACACACGCACACACGCACACACACACACGACATAGACTCAATCTGTTCTTCATTAGAGAACAGTCGGGGGCAAATGACATCTCGACTGGGCGCACGCATTTTTCCACTCACACACACACACACGCATGTGCGTGCACAGTACACACTGGATCCGACCTTCGTTAAACAAGTAAAGTGTGGTGGTTAACTGGCAGTTTAAGTGCTGGACCTGATCATTGCCAGGTGAGTGCTTGTCACTCTGTCTGCTGGTGAGATTCCCAGACAGACATAAAGCACTGCAGGACACAAATTATGTGTAAGTACAGGCATACTTGCACAAGCATCAGTGGTTTATTATGTAGTTTTTTTTAATATATATATATATATATATATATATATATATATAATTTATGATTCGATAGTTGGCCAACATTTCTTCTCTCTGAGGTCAAGTCAGTCTTAGAAGTGTATAATGAAGCTCGTTGACGTGTGGACTGCCTATTTGACTGCAAGTCCTTCATACTTGCCAGTGAATTGTAGAAACAATGTTTTGCGAACAACGAGGCAATGCGTCCGCATTCATTTGCCAATCAATTAATCACTGCTCATTTAATTGTGAAGCTAGAGGGTTTGCATGGTGTGTGTGCGTGTGCGTGTGTGCGCGCGCGGGCATGCATACCTTTAACGGCCTCATCTACCACTTCCACCACACGATCAATTTGTTGAACCTGAAATACACACAATCACAAGGCTGTAATTGATGAGGGCAAACAAATCATATGTACACCGACAAACAAAGAGAGCCAAACATTAGATGCACACAATCATTAAAACAGTGGGGGATTTTTATACGTTCAAAAAAAAATATATAGATTACCAATATCCCACCTGCAGTCTACGCAGCTATAATGCTCCACATTCCTTATTGACTTAAGCTAGACTATAAATGATCAACTGGCCAGGGAGGGAGAGAGGGAGAAAGAGAGGGAGAGAGAGAGCAAGAGAGATAGAGACACACACAGGGAGAAAGAGACATACCTTACATAAGGTAACAAACAGAACAGTTGGCGATAGAAAGGACAAACATGAATGAAACAGAGAGAGAGACCACCACCAGGTTAAGGCACTAGGCTATAAAACTATGGATATCTACCACCCCAATATACTTGTCCACTAGTAGGTGAGAAAATGCAATGCCTTGTCTCATATCAGTATATATCATAGCAGGAAATTAGACTGTTTAAATTGTGCATTATTTCAATGTAATAATGTAACTACAGTATAAATATGACAAGTTGACCCCCTTTTGCCCTTGATATTGTGCAGTTCCATTGCGCAAGGCCCTTCCCCACACCCACACACACACACACACACACACACACACACACGCACACACACACCTGACAGGCAGCAGTTATAGGCACAATATGTGTCAAAATGAGAAAATATATTCCCTAATGTTTCTGCAATCATGGCTTATTTGCAACAAGGCTGGGCAATTAAATGCAGATGCACTACTGTGGGTGACTGTGTCTTTAAACGATGTTGTGCTTCTAGAAAACACACACACACACACAAATGAAGAAGTTGAAATAAAGAAGTAATTGATAATATGATCCAAGCGCAATGTTGCAGATAAGGGCTGAAGTTGATGTTGAAAAGTTTTGCATATCCGTTTCCGTGGTCCACATGTAGAATTTTCTCACCAAGCAGAAGCAGATAAAACAAGCAACTGTGAGATAAGCCCTGGGTGACACCCTAAGGGACCCATCACACAGACCAGCGTCACAACAGACACAGCTGAAAAAGTGAGGCATACTTGTGGAGCAGGGCAATTCTGCCATTTCAACTGTTCAAAATGGATTTGACAAGAGCCTAAATTATTATCCCTCCTAAACTGGCGAAATCAGCTTCTCGTTTGTTGTTGGGACATTTTGTTATGTATTTTCTTCTCGGCGAGCTCCACACCTTGTGCCCAAAAACATATTTTAACTTTCATGCACGGTCAAAAAACGCCAGAAAAACGGGAGCTCAGCACAGGCACATTGTACCATAGGAAAACAATGGTAAAGTTGGCGTCACGTTTTTAAAAGCACTTGTGTAATCGGCCCCTTTAAAAGGCATCTCACATTCTGATAAAGCTCCAGCCAGTCTTTGATTTATAGATTAGCTCCTGGTTTGATGGTAGATATCCATGTGAGTACTACTAGGACTGGTACATGTTCACAGTTTATAATGTGGTCTGTGGATTACGTTAATACAACAATAACATTGAGTGTTTTATGGCTTGTTATTAGGGACTGCAACCTGGCGATTTAGCAATGTGTCCTTGTATACGGAGCAAATATTGTATCCCTATTCCAGTCAAACTGAATAATTGAAATGGCAATTAAAAGAGAAAAAGAACATATATACTAGAACACAACGTCTAAACTGCAACAAGACCGACACAAATTAAGAGAAAATGTTTTACAATGTAGCCTTGGGGGCTTAAAGAGACCATTGTTGCCTTCCCTTCAACAAAGGATTATTAAAAAACAACTACCATTGAAGAGGAAGGTGCTACAATTACACTCAGAGCAGGTTTTACTGCCGAGGCATTCAAGAGGTCAGGGTCAAGCAATATAGCTGGCCCCAACTAATGTGTTTAAACAGCTCGTTGTTTCTTAGGAAACAAACTGTGTTGCTTCGATTGCAACATGTTTTTAACAATGTTCTTTGAACTGTGTGTGTGTGTGTGTGTGTGTGTGGTGTATGAACAAGATAAAGCATGTTGCATGCTGGGAGAGGGGAATCATTGCCAATGTGTGCCTTGCATTCGATTCTATACACATAACTACATAGACCCCTGCTGCGTGCATACCAACCATGTAATGGTTTCCACTTTATGTGTCTCTTATTTATTTACATTTTTATATTTCATATTCTCCCCCAAACACACCCCTCATTCTAGCCGTTAGTGCAATCACCTCAGGCAAATTCACCACAGGTTATTTGCATATCATTTGCATATACCACCAACTGTCACTGTCATTCCGGGGTTGATTGTAACTTTCAAGGATACATGGGGAGAGTGTACATTTGCGAGTGTGTGTGTGTGTGTGTGTGTGTGTGTGTGTGTTTGTGTGCTTGTGTGTGTGCATGTGTGTGTGCATGTGTGTGTGTGTGTGTGTGTGTGTGTGTGTGTGTGCATCAACGCCTAATCCAATCTCCTCATGACAATGGGTAGGGACCTGCTGCGGTAAACTCACCAGCTGTTTCCAACCTCGCCCTGAAGGCTATTACATATGCGAGCCTGTTTATCTGACTGTAATTATATTATACATACATGCCGCTTGATCTGGATGTAATTATGTTACATGGCTGGCACATTTATTCAAATGTAATTACATTATATATGGTAAAGGATATTTAATGTTACACGAACACAATACAGAGGCAGTAATCAAGAGTTATATTGGTCGGGGTGACCGGTGTGTACGTATTCAGCGGATGCCGTCGTATTCGAGGAGCGAACGCCCCCCGCGTCGTATGAAATGAACCTCAAAGTTGCCAGATAAAGCAGGAGCAGTTCGGCGTCGGTGGGATTCCAAAGTGAACGTAGTCATATTTGATGTGCGTCTGCGTACACGTGCGCCGCCGCGCCTCTCTCTCTTTCCCTCCCTTTCTCTCTCTCTCTCTCTCTCTCACAAGTTGAGCCCATGCTCTGAAGCTGGCGTTGCTTGGATCCACTCCGCACGGACGGATCGTCTCAGAGAACGGGTGTGTGTATTTCAATCACAAACATGTTTGCATTGGGAACCCCGCTGGACTCGCAGAGGGAATATTAGATGAGTTGCCAATGTTTGTTTTGGACAGATTGTTTAATGCAATTTCTCACTAGATGTTGATACCGCAAACAACGCAGTCCACCGTCTCTTTGGATATTGGAGGAATGTTTTCAGTGAAAATGTGAATATATATATATATATATATATATATATTAGAGATGGGCATAGATTAAAATATTTAATCTAGATTAATCTAGACTAATCTTGAAATTAATCTAGGTTAATCTAGATTAACGTGGCTCCTTTGAATGATGTCGAAGGTGTCCATAATATGTGTTTGCTACCTAAATAATGACTTATATTACCTGAATAATGACCCTAGATTAATTTCAAGATTAGTCTAGATTAATCTAGATTAAATATTTTAATCTATGCCCATCTCTAATATATATATATATATATATATATATATATATATATATATATATATATATATATAGTAAGGAGCAAAGTAATTTTTATATATATAAAAAAAATACTTTGAGAATTATATATTGTTAACACTGAATGAGAGGATCAGTGCTCTCTTACAAATGGGCACACACACACCGATAGTTAATATGCATGTGTTGCACAACACGACCTGAACGCACCTGCAATTGGTTTCCAAGTAGTTTTTTTTATACTATGTATATAATTATACATACTGCTACATTTTACAACGACAGCTGGACATCTTCATTCTAGGGCCTGATAACCCCAAGCTTTCCCAGACATATCAGAGTGAGTGGTACTCTGTGTGAGGTGATCCCATGCAGCTATAAAGGGTCTTATAATCTCCACGATTTTACAATGGCATCGCCGGACCAGACTGCTCCTGGCGTTCCCCCTGGCAGATCATTTGCGAGTGGTGTTCAGCAGAGAAGCTGCTGAATGGCACTCGCCCTGTGTGGTTCCCAGACAGACAGACAGACAGACAGACAGAAAGAAAGAAAGAAAAAGCGAGACTTCTCTATCTTTTGGCTCTTTGCCTACTCATCACCTCCCCCATAGCCTCTCCTTATTCATTCTCTTACTTCTCCACCTAGGACCCCACCATGCCTCTGCCTGGCTGTGCCATTCTGCTCTCTCCTAAAGGTCTATTGATCCACACAGAGCCGGGAAGGTCCTGTAGAGAACAGTCACAGCAGGCTGCACACACCCTAGCCCAGCCTGCATTCACCTGTGTGTGTGTGAGAGAGTGTGAGAGAGTGTGAGAGAGAGAGAGTGTATGTGTATGTGTGCATACAAACATTTTCAAAATACACACAAATGGACTGAAATACACAAAAACATATCACCCTTACAATTCTCTTTTTGAGCCTTACACCTGGACAAAAACAACACACAAACACACAGAAGAGAACTAGAGAGAGAGAAAGACAGAAAAGAAGAAAAAGAGAAAGAGTGAGACAGAGAGACACAAAGACACAAAGCCGAGAGACAGAGAGAGAGGTCCCCTCACCCCTATGATGCTGAGTCCTTTGAGGTAGTCCATTCGTGGCTGGGCCTGAGGAACACAGCCCGCTACCACCACCTTCTTCTGCTGCTCCTGGGCTTTCCTACACACACACACACACACACACACACACACACACACACACACACACACACACACACACACAAGACAAATGGACAGGGCATTAGCGCACACATTCAGCATTTTATGCAGTGGCAAAAGAAAAACCTTGCAGAAAACAGATGATCCCCACGGTGTTTCAGTAGGGTATAACATAGGGTCTGCTATATTAACAAGGAGGGTCTGCCAACAATGCCTCGGTGACAGCCACGCAGAAGTTTGGACACCGAAGGCCACAACTCATGTAACAAGAGTTGTACAACAGCATGAGAAGCGGTTTTCTTACAGAGTTGTGTCAGCTAGTTCACAACTCCCACATTGAGGTGTTCCCCCCACCCCACTCATCATTGGATGAGGGAGGGGGGGGGTTCGTACAAGCAATACTATGGCACGAACCACACAGAGGGAATATTGTTAACTCAAGTTCAGACAGTTAATAATTGATGTTCCATGGCTACAGTGTGGGGTGTTGCAAGACTTTTTTGTACTATCTTTGTCTTCATTATCATCATCATCATCCTCCTCCTCCTCCTCATCCTCGCTGCTTATAACACGTTTTCATCACAAGCCAAAAGTGAGGGGATAAAAACTGAAGACACAACACATATTTGCTATATGATCCAATACAACTGATGTTGGCCCGTGCCATGTTTTGCAAATACACTAATTAAAGTGCATATATCTGTGTATTTCTGTGTGGGGATATATATATATATATATATGTGTGTGTGTGTGTGTGCGTGCTGGCATGTCTCGCTGCGTGTCACCTCTGGTTAGCGGCGGTGCACTTTGACACGCTCTGTGCGTCAGACAAGAAGCACCCTTGGAAAAGCTGCCCAGACTCAGGTATGAATCTTTAATAAGGAAAACCTCCTGACAGCTGGAAGCAGGGGGGGGGGGGGGGGGAGTGAGGAGAGAGAGGAGAGAGAGGGATAGAGATGGAAAATGTGGCGATATGGAATGGTTGATGGCGTGCCAGCGAGAAGAGGAGGGGAGGTGGTGCAGTAAAGGTGGGGACAGGCGCTCATTTGTGTTTAAAGCCGAGGAAAAAAAAGCAACACAAACAACAGTGTTTATGTTTTCGGAGGTATGAAAAATGAAAGAGATTTGAAGGTGAGAAAGGGGAGAAAAGAAGTGTGGATGAAGTGCTACGCAAGTTAAAACAGAAATATAAGCAGGAATGAAGTAAGAACGAAAGAATTGCAAAACCCTGTTTGTACTCTCAGGTGACACAGAACTGTCATGAAGTGTGCGCGTGTGTGTACATGTGCATGTGTGTGTGCGCGTGTGTACATGTGCATGTGCGTGTGCGCATGTGTGTGTGGGCATGCATGCGTGTGTGTGTGCCATTGTTATGAGGGGAGTGGGGGGTGGGTTGTACACATTAGGAGAGGGAGGAGATGAAAGGAGATGAAAAGTCTTATTTTTCATTGTCATTCAGTGTTATACTGAGTTGAGATTTTACAACAGCAGACAGCGGAGTGTGAAGTTGGATCAATCAATAGGCTCTCTCACCTTTCCCCTGTGTTTTCTGTTATCTCTCCCTCTCTCTTTCTCTCTCCAGTGCCACACAAAGAGCATATGATTATAATGAATAGTGGAGCCTTTCAACTAATTTTATAATGATGTTTAATCTATTTGCCACAAAACAGCAAACTATAATAATTGGCCAAGGGTGACCTTGCTAAATATGACATTAACATTTTCTTTGATAATTTATAGTATTTAGGTTGGTCAGGAACTGCAATCATTTAGCCAACACCAACATCTAATTATGTAAGCCTCCGTTCACTGTTGTGAAAATAATACCTAATTAGATTAACCCGCTATCCAAATTAACAGCCACCCAATTAGTCTTTCCTCTCTGTTGTTTTGTAAAGGGACCCCACCTTTGGGGTCCGAACATGATCAAACTTGGTCAATGAATGACTACTACTGTTTATCTTGTCTTTAAGTGGCATCGTATCACCATGAAAAGAAGAAAATAATTATTATTTTCATGGTGCTAGAGATACAACATGAATGAACGGCACACATGGCTCTGTTAAAATAAATGAAGAGACAGAGAACCTCTCCTCCAAATTAGAGACAACATGGGAAAGAGATAGAGGGCAACAACCAATACTTGCTAGCTGTTGTCTGGCACAGTCTTGGAAGAAAGGTCCTCGTAGCTGTTACACACACACACACAGGTTGTCTGCATAATTCAGTGTCTCCTGCCAAAATGCGCCAAACGCTCCTTTAATGTGTTCCTAACATCCCACACACACACACACACACACACACTCTCTGCAGGCACAGCTGACACAGCAAGTCAGGCCACAGCGCCTGAATCGTCAACGTGGCGCCCCAGGGGTAGAGGGACCAATCACGTCACACGCGGTTTCTCGATGGGATGGGATGGGATAGGGTGGGCTGGCATTGTGTGATGCAGTCACCGTGGAGATTGTTTTGAGCCAGAGCGAGTACTTGCTGCCAGCGCCCCAGAGCAGATGTCCCCAGAGATCAGTGCAGAGAGGTGTGTTGGTGTGTCCCACGCGCGAATGTGTGCGAGTGTGATTTCTGTTTTGGCTTTCCCCTCCTCCACCTCCGCCTTCACTGCCCCGCTGTCAGAGATACCAAGTCAGTCATATTTGTTATGCATTGCTCCCAAGTCTACTCTGGCGCGTGCGCGCACACGCGCACACACACACACACACACACACACACACACACACACACACACACACACACACACACACACACAGCCCATCGAGTGTGTATCCGCACCTGTTTGGGCCCCGGGACAGCCCAAGCGACTAACATATTATGTGGATGTAAAGCTGGGCTGCCACTCCGCCGTGTCATGCTGTCCATATGACTTTTAACAGCTGAGCGGACAGAACAGAGTCAGTCAAATTAGACAAGACTCGGCGTCCCGTTGAATCAATGGAACAGACCGTGACAAGACTCCCACTGTACATATGTTAATACCGCCCTTTGTCGCCACGGGGGAAGGTTACAGTGCATGACCTATAAGAGCAGGGGAGGGGGGGAGCAGCTACGACATTTTTCAGTTTCAAAAGTGGCAATGATGAAGAAAAACAGGTCGTCTGGTGGAACATTGAATTTGCTAAATAATTTAAGCTTTGTATTAGACACGTGATTTTGTCGTATGTTATTTAGACAAAAAAATAAAAATGTTTCAGACACTGTTCAATGTAGACTAGCCAAATATTTAGCAAAAAGCTGCTGCCTGGTGGAAATTGAATTCTGACGGTTGTGAGCCTTATAACAAACAAAGGCACTTTAAATCCACATTTACAGTGTTCAGATTGATAATGATCATTCTGCTCCATGAACAATATGGCATTCAATCACTGCACTCAGCTGCTGGGATAATCTTCCCTCCACTTCTCTTCCCAAGATCCTTAGCTGCTGGCTATCCTCCAGTTCCTCAATGCTCCAACACATTTTCTAACTTGGTTCCTAGCAACTCAATTCTCAGTTGGCTTGGTTTTAAGTGGAGTAAAGAAGTTAACGTTCATGGTGACTAGGGATGTGCGCGGGTATTCGGTTACACGGTTACACGGGGCTGCCGCCACTAACCGTTTTGTAAAAAAAATTCGGTTACACAAAAAAAAAAATTAAAAAAAATTGACCAACATTACTGCATGTCTTAATAAAAGTTTTCATTTAACAAGCTAAATACTTGCACATTAATTATGCGTGTGCAATGTGCATGATAATACAACGAATGTAATAGCCCACGGGGGAAAAAAAACTGTCGCCTGCGGGAGGGTGCAGCTCGCCATCGTCTTTGAAGATGTTGTAAAAAAACAACTTGAAAAATAAACGTTTAACCGTTAACGTGATGTTGTCTGAAGTTCATAAGGACGTCTGAGTTAGGCATGTTGTTTGTCTCTCTCTCTCGCTCTCTGCCACTTGCGGAGCAGAGAGCGAGAGAGAGAAATAATTACGCAGAGCCGACAGACTTTAAAAGTCCAAAACAAATATATTTACTGACAAGAAGTGGTTTTAATCAATTCCATAATTTAAAGTAGATTTTTACTAAACGAAAAAATGTGGAAAAAAAAGAAAGTAAAATAAAAACACAAATCAGACAGAATTCTCCTTAAAGCAACCTCGTAATGGGGGTACATTATTATAACTAATAAATAAGTTATAAATATAGATCGAAATGTGCTTAGTTTGGGCTATTTCTCAGAGTTCAATTTCATAATTTAATTAATTAATTAACGGGTATTCGAATAAACGGTTTTCAAAATGTCGTGTACACGTCAGTGCAATTAACCGCTCGGAACATCCCTAATGGTGACCAAATTGAATCATGTGTAGCGGCATCTCTACCATATGGAGCGTACAATGCATCATTGCACTTGGAGGGAGAAACTCTTGGGAGTTGTTGAGTGGACTGTCCATCCAGAGCATCCAGGAGGATCTACTGCTGCGGGCGCAGACCCTGAAGGTCAAGTTGATGATGGAACGGTTGATGACACTAAGAGCCAAGTGAAACAGACCGTCAGCCTGAAAGATGCGTGTACTTCACCCAATTTATGCATGTAAAAACCCTACATGTACAGTCAGGGAAAAACTACGGGTGAGAGAGGAACTACTCAGTACAGCCACACACTATACTAAGATATGTATCATTCATTCAGTCACACAAACAAAGGCTAAATTTAGTGCCACTTCAACACTTTGCTTGACATTGACACCGGCACATAAAAGAAAATAAGATGTTGCTGTTGTTTTCCTATATGGCTGCACAGCATTCAGGCAGCCATATGCGGTGGATCACTTTGCATTGCTGCTGACCTTTTCAAAGAGAAGCCAATGATGTTACATTCTGACATCAATCAATATCAATGGTGAATGGGTTTCGCTCACTTAACTACTCAGTCAGTGATTTTCTAATAACCGTTACATGATGTACTGTTCCTAATACCGGAAAATTATTGTTTTTATGTCCTTCGTTTTTCTTTCTTGCACATGGTTCTCCTGTTTGAGCACCTTCTATAATGTTTAGCTGTGCTGCTGATCTACACATTGCAAAACATTGTGTCAGGAGGAATGGATACAAATGAGCATCACTGAAATCCCACAAACACCACAACTTTTCTCACTAGACCCTTTCACACATGAAAGCCGTAAAACTGGCGTATTAAGTTGTCCCGTAAAGGTAGCAGTTTCTATTGTTCACACAAAATATGCCTTTTCAGCAGAGCGCTACCATTCACACAGCACTGGCAATGCCATTAAAGTCCTCTGTTATCATTTCCCAGAAATGACGTTTTACTTTGCACCGGAATCACTGCATTTGGAAAACATTGCGCAGGCTGCACGTGTGAAAGGGGCTACCGTCTATCAAACGTTGTGTTTTTTTTAGATATTAGTAATTTTTTTGGTTGAAATGCATGAAGGAAGAGCTGGATTGTTTTGGTTGTCAAAGTGCAGGTCCTTTATTGGAGCAACAAACAATACCGTTACCATAGAAAAGGTGTGTTGTCAGCTGCCCAGATTTACCACCAGTGTGTTTAATAAAAGGCGTTTAGAGGAGAGATGGCCTTTTATTTTAACAGGATACAGGCAATCTGTTGGCAAATCAATGTGCCTATAACTTGGCTAGTTCACATGGCCTTTGGGGATGCCCAATATGGAATGGGCCCTGCTCATCAACCAGGGTCCAATAAAAAGGCAAAACACAAACCTTTCAGATTACGGTCCGAGAAATCACCAAGAAAAATGCCTGGGTAAGGTGAAGATATGTATGAAATCTGTCTTGTAAAAACCTGAGCTGAACGTGTGATAAATATTGCATTACTATAAAAGAGCTATATTCAACGGCTGTGCGGTTTAAAAGGAAGAACAGATGCGTATTAAATAAAGCGCACCAATGGAACACGCTTGCATGAGAAAATACTCTCATGAATATGACGAAACACATTTGCAGTGAATTGTATTATACGAGAGAGAGCGAGAGAGAGAGAGTGTCCCTTGACATCCAATAAGATTGCTAAGTCCTGTTTTCTACAGGACAGACTATGCTGTGATAGGACACACATCTGTGGGACACAAATGTATGCCTGGGGCCACTGGAGAGACAAATGCTGAGTGCACACTTCAGAATACACACACACTTTGGAAACACACACACACACACACACACACTTGAATGCAATGAAAAACATTTTTAACCCACTATATAAGCAATATATAAGCCAACTAAGAGAAATGAATGTCTATGTGTCTGCACTGTGTGTGCACCTGTGAATGTGTGTGTTCTGCACATTTGCATATATGGGGCTCTTAGTTGATCCAGATGGCCCCCAGGGGACTGAAGCCGACCCAGACAGTGGGAAAAAGAGGGGGGGGTGACGGGATAAACCCTGTGATGAATTCATGGAACGGCTGCACGATATGGGTACAGGCGTCTGTGATGCCAATTGGTCCGAGAGTCATGAATTATTGCAGACAGAGGATTTGGAACAGTGTCTTGTTGTGACCGTGAGTGCTCAGTGACCTAGAGTGTCTATGGGCTTTCTGTTCCCTGGAAGTCCAACACACTGTTGATCTGCTGACTGTAACATTTCTGCTGCAAAAAGACTTGGAATGACAAAAGCAGTGAAGCACTAGCAGCAGGAAAAGGTACAATGGCTTCCCGGTTTTCTACATGTTGTCATGGACAACAGGGGCAAAGAACACTTTGTTATATAAGCACAAATACTTTTTCAGCAGTCCAACTTGTCAGCTGGACTGCTTGATTCGCTGCTAGTAGACCCAATGAGGCCAGGAAGACAAAAATTACTTTTTGTTTGGTTGTGCAAAAATGTGTTTCCAAAAAGGCGACTGAATAGCCACTAATTGGTGCTAGTAATTGTGCTTTTAGACCAGATACAAAAACCTCTGGATCTGGTACCTCCTTTTGCAGGCTCGGGATCTGCAAAAGCTTAACACAGCAATACATAAATGACACTAACAGGGCTATGGGTATTGTGTTGTAGTCCCAGCATTAATTATTTATACTTGCTGACACATTGTCTTAGCTTGGATGAAATGACAAAAAAGGCATTCATGTTTTATGCTTTATAATTCTGTACAAAAGAAATGCAGCTGTGGCTGCGACGATGTGTGGATGTGTAACAGCAGCAGTACCTTGATTCACGTTAGGGGACTCTGGGCGGATTATGGGTGTCTCATTAGCAAGCTAGAAAATGCTTTAGTCAGCCTACTAACATCATGCCAGGCTGATGTTACCACCCCCATACCCGCCATTAGCCACCCCCCCAGTGGGCAGAGGTTCTCATCAGTCCCCCTTCTCAACACCCTCCTCGTTCAACCACCAAACCCTATTTATTCCAGATAACAGCCTTTTAGAAGATCTTGCGACGTGGAGCGCACAAAGCCAACTGTCTGATTAAATTGCTATTCAGAAGACCCACCACACAACCACCCCCTACCAACCCAAATGAATTTATGAAATGACAAAATGTAAAAAAAATGGTTTCCAGAGGGGCCTCTGTCTGAGTCCCAGTCGTCAGCAATTAAAAAGCATGGTTCAAGGTAAGGTTCACATCATTAAGAGAGAGGGAAGGGAGGAGGGGGTTATTAACCATGATTTTTAATTCAAAAGGAAATACTCTGCTTGTAAGGTTGGTAATGTTTTTTTCACCATTTTTTCTTAGTTTTTTTTGCTTCAGCTAATGATGAATAGGGCTGCCGGGAGAGATTCTCTTCAACTTCTGATTATCTGTTTCATATTATGGGAAACATTGCCAGAAGACAAATCAAAAAAAGTTACAAATGCAATGTCACAACTGTGACCCAATCAAACCTAAACCCAAGCCAATCTCTAGCTCATAACCTAATGAAACCAGTTTTTTGCAAGTATTTTGCAAGAACAACACCAAAACCTTTTCCTTCGGTAAAGAAAACACAAAAAAAATTCCTTAATTGGACAAACGGAAAGTGTCAACTTTCAACCAAGCCACAAATAAACCCAGGCAAACACGTGGCCACAGAGCACAGCGAGGAGTCAGTGTTGGTTTGTGGTGTGCGGCAGTGATATTAGGCTGAGGGGTAGAGATGGGGGGAGGTGGGTGGGCTAAGGGTGTACAGTAGCCTATACGCCACATGTGGCCATATTCTCCCCCAGCTACGGTCCCTCCCCTCCGCACCCATCTAGCGGCCTGTCTGTTTAGAGAAGCTTGTAGGTTAAGAACTGCCCCGGGTGGAGAGCCACTGACCCATCCAAAGACCTCATGCCTCACAGAGGTTGGCATCTCACTCTGTATGTGTGTGTGTGTGTGTGTGTGTGTGTGTATGTGCCTTTCGTTTCCATCCACATGTATATCTACATCTATATGTACCTATAGCACAGTGCATTTTGCCCTGGGCCGCTGTCACTCCAAATACTGTTTGGTTTGATTGGTTCCACGCGCCTTCTTCCACAAGTATCCGTAGCTCTGAGTTAGTTCACCTCCAATCAGCAGACATTAACAAGCAAGTGTCCTTTTCAATGTTCAATGGATGATGCAGGAAAAAAAAGCAAGACTGAAGATGCATTGCTGTGACAGTATCACCAAAGGAGGTTATATTTCTGTAAACAAACAGTGGTGTACACCTGAAACCCGCCGCACACATACTGAGAAAAAGGTTTGTGATAAGGTCAGCTTTTCAACGTCTGCCGTATTTCACCACCCCACACTCTGCCTTTAACCACTTCCTCTTGCTAACATCCCAAGTATTCAATCCTTCCTTCCTCTATCCTTCCTTGTCGTCCTCCTCCTCTTCCTCTTCCTCCCATCTTCATGTCAGCTGCATGCGTGCCGAATCTCTCCCGCATGTAATAAGGCACCTAAAGGTCAAGAGTCCCAAGCTGTCATCTCGCATGACCTCAAGTCCAGTCCCGTCTCTGAACTTCATCATATAGCTTCAACCAGAGCTGTGCTAAGTGCGTGTGTAGGAAAGCATCTATAGTATCTTTCCGTCTCCGTGTCCCTGTGTATGCGAGTGTGCGTGACTGTATATACATTCTCAGATAATTCCACAAGTCATGTCTTTGTCCCCCGGGTGCTCGGTAACAGTTGAACTGTACCGAAAGAGACAAGAGGGAAAGAGAAAAAAGAGGGATGCCTGCCATCCTGTATGAGCTACAAGCCTGGTAAAAACCTGTCAGAGGATTTCCAGGTCAGGGGATCGTTGGCCTACACTGACACTAAGTTGAGGTATACAGTTTTCAATGGTGTAGCTTACGTATTAGGATAACGATGGTTACGCTCACATAAAGGTTTAGTGTGGTTACAGTCAGGGTCTGGAGGAAAGCAATTAGGGCTGCAACTAATATTTCAACAGTGAGATTATTCTGATCACATTTACAAAAGTGAGTAAGATTTAAGGGCTATAATTTGAGTGTAATTTGTGAGAAATGCCATAGCCGTTTGGCAGCTATTAGTGAGTGAAATGCTCTGTGAAAATAGTGGTTTCTAGTTGACTATGCCTGTGTATGAGACAATTTTAGACCGCTCGGGGCTCATTTTTGCCCAATCAGGGCATATCTACCCTGATTGGTTCGGTGAATCCATGTTGCCTGTCGATCACACGCCTGTCAATCACATGTGTGCACACAGCGGAGAAACGAAGGGAGGAAGCAGAGAGGGAGGGGGCTGTTTTGGGGTCGTTTATTTTAGTTTTTTATTGCTCTCTTCTGCTCTCTCGCTTTACAACTGCAAATCTTACCAACAGCAGCTTTAATTAACAACCCTAACACATTTTGTTCCCAAAAAACAAGATACATTCAACATCTATCTTCAGGGCTGTGACTTTGACTGATTTTTTTTGACAGCAAATTCAACTTCCAAATGAGAAGTTTGTATAGCTTACATTGGATGCGAATACTGGATACAACCTCATTATGCCTCCAGGCCATCATAATGTGGGAACAAATTCTTCCCAAAAATTCTGTTGACTAATCATGAAAATATAATACACACACACAGTTCAGAAAGCACTGTGAGAGCAGAGTCATTGTCTGCACATGAACAAGCCCTGGGGAACACCATGGAGCTCTCCTCTCAGTGGAGTCCTGTGTAAGGAATCGTTCCCCTATGGGTAACTCAAAACGGTTACGGACAGAAAAAAACGAAAAAACAAGAGCAGCTGGCTGAGGGGCCCAGAGCTTATACTCAAACATTCACAACCACAACCGCACACACACACACACACACACATACATGTTTAAATCTCCTCCCCACACGCATACACACCAGCCGCCCAAGAAGAAACACACCTGCCGGCGTCATTGTGTACATTACAGCCTGGATCATTGAGAAAGTACTGTGTGTCCCACTCTCAGCACAGCAAGGACACCTGCCTGCCATGGCTGATGTCGTGTGACCTGTTATGTGTGTCGGCCTCACACTGCATAACCAATAGAAACTATGTATGCAACCAGGAGCCCGCATTATGAGGACACTCCCAGCTTGTAAGCACAAGGCATCAAAATAAAAGGTGCAAAATATGAGCAAAATATGAACATGAAAATTGGGGAAAAAATATAAAAGAAAAAAATGAAAAGTAAACAATCAATAAACTACATTGAATGACTTGTATTGTTTACTTGTATCACTTAGCAATTTAGTATTGCTAAATTGCTAAATTGGAGACAGAGACAGAGACAGAGAGAGAGAGAGAGCAGGTGAGGGGCTGGTAACAGCAGGTGTTGTGGGCCAGCCGGCTAAGGTGAGCAGAGGGACCGTTGGCTAGTATCAACACACCATCTGCTCACTGGCTCACTCCAACAATGACATTTTCCTAGTGCTTAGTCACACCACCACGAGAGCTCAACGTGCCCATTCAGGGCCTCACAGAGCTCAATTCACTCAAATCCAACAGTCCACATCTTTTTATATCTAGGTGGGGTGATAGACCAATTGACTCATTGAATTCTTAAAAGTTCAAAGACAATGAAAGTTCAAAGGCAAGAAAGGATACAGGTTTGTGAAGACTCGCTGTTGAAAGCCTTTCAGCTGGCACAGTTGCAACAAGGTTGTTTTTTTTTGCTTATGAAATGTCACTGTGTGAACAGAGTTCTTTGGTAAATCAAATGCATTCATAAAAATACATTTAACAGCCAACAAATCAGCCCACTGATCTGCAACATTTGCAATTGGTTTAAACCACATAATTTGTAAATGTGCTACACAGCAGGTCTACACAGTCGGTCCATTAATGCTGTGTGAACTCTCAGCAAGCACAGACAACGTCAACGTTAGTGGTCCAGCAATTGGACTGTAGTGGACCATGACTGAAGTAGTTATAAACCCTTCACTTTTTCCACATTTTATGTTGCACCCTTAGTTTACCTGTGGTAAATTCAACTGATTAGACATGCTCTGGAAAGACACACATGTCTGGGGGGGGGGGGGGGGGGGGGGGTCAAATGAATTACCTTAGAGACAGGATTGTGTTGAGGCACAGATGTGGGGAAGGGTACAACAAATAGGTTGCAGCTCTGAAGGTCCCCAAGAGCACAGTGGAGTCATCATTCTTAAATGGCAGAACTTTGGAACCCCCAATAACCAACCTAGAGCTGGCCTCCTGGCCAAGCTGAGCCACAGGAAGAGAAACGCCTCGGTCAGGCGAGAAAAACCATTGGAATCCTATGTGGAGATGGGCCAATCATCCAGAAGGACAACCACGCCACCAATCAGGCCTTTACGGAAGCAGCTCTTCGGTAAAAAGAAAAAGGTAGCCTGCTTGGAGGCATGTAAAGGACTCTCAGACCACAGGGAGAAAGACACCATGGTCTGATTAGACCAAAATGGAACTCGTTGGCCTGAATAGACAGATACTAGCAGCACATCCAGGTGCTTAACCCTGCCAGGGTAACGCACCTGGATGCAAATTCAAATGTATTGAAAATAGTTCCTTTTTTATTATTATTAGCACAATTATTTTGGCACACTTTTCTAATCTGTTGGTGCTTTGTCAAAACAAACTCAAATGTACATTTTAGAAGCATAAGAAAATGTGGAAAATGCTGAGGGGTGTGAATCCTGAATGCAACCGATATGGGAAAACAAAACTATACGCATTTATTTTCTCTATTATTTCAGCTATGCTCAGTTTGTCAGCCTCACAATGTGTTTGCTATTCCTGTGCTACCCTAATAAGCTTTAAATGAGATCTCTCCTGTGCTGATCACAGGAGATCACAGTGAATTATGCATAGAGCCTTGCTAACAGGGCTTCTGCACCAACACAAGCGGCCTTTGTAGTGACAAGACACTCAACGTTCTCCGACAAACCTGACGATCGACTTGACAGTATGGGCAATGTGAAATAATTCATTACCAGGGTAATCACTGGGGATTTTACAATTCATTTATTTTTTTTATATTTCAAATCTCGTACTGGGTTTGATTTCAACATTTAATGGAATTTTTCTCACAAAAGAACCACCTTAGGAAGTGATGGCTGGATTAACAGAATTCACATTATTCGAGTTTAAAACATATTTGGGGTGGCTAGGCTTGGCATAGTGCAGGGGTTAGGGAGTTTTCTGGGTTCTGGGTCAAACCTCAATATTCAGTCTACCTGGAGGCATCCATGCGATGATGCCCATGGAGTGAGATGCCCAAACCCTAACTGCTGATTAATAATGACATCCCAAAAACGATTGTAATAACATATTCACTGTAAGTTACTTTGAATAAAAGCAATTTGTTTATCATTTGTAAATTGCTAAATAGATATATAAACTGTTGTTGGAGCAACACATTTCAATGTATTCATTAGTGTTGTTGCAAGACTTTTTAATGGGTGTTGGCCTCATGTTTGCTCTGAATTTGCATCCTTGCTGGTTATTCTGTGGTATGTGTTCCTGCCATATTTCAAAACTCACATACAAAAATATAAGGACATACATTGTTTAAAGTCTTTATAGAAAATAAACGCAACAAGGGCCAAACCAAGACAATGAGACAAAAAGAAAAATTGGAAAGGTGTCATATTGTAATGTCTAAATCTAATCAAGCTAGGGTTAGCGGGGTGTGTGTGTGTGTGTGTTCCTCATCAATTTGTAGCTGTCATGGTAGCAGTGAGAATGTTCCTGTGAGAGCGAGGTCTGGCCTACCACATGCCTGTGGGGGACAAAGCGCACGCACGCACACACGCACGCACGCACACACGCACACACACACACTTCATAGCAAATGAAGCTTTTATGCTATTGATCAGGAACAAACCCACTTCCTTCACCATGTTTTCCTGATGCTATGAAACCTGATCCAGTGTAACCGAACAAGCCAAATGTAATATCAAAGTATAAAAATATAAAACCTGATTCTAAATGTCCAGGCTAATTCAAACCAACAAGCACATCTATGCATTAACATGTGTATTTCAATCCACAATTCTTCTGTGTAGGCCTATCATCACTCAACATAGAAAGACATAGAAAGAGATACCCTGATATAAACCACTTTGCTTTACATGACAAATGATATGTACCTTTGTTAGTTATACATGCATGCTTTTATGTTGACCCTGAAAACACACACACACACACACACACACACACCACACAATAGAGTCAGGTGATTCATCACCTGCTGAGGAGAGCATGACCCAGAGCTACACCAGGGTGGCCTTTGAACTATTCCGCATGACCTTTAGCAGAGGTCACAGCAGATTTATCACGCACATAATGACCATTAGGTTCGCCATCCCTCACTAATACCCGATTCTCCCCATTGGTTAGGAAACTCAATAAACAGCCCCTGTAAAAAACAATACCAATGTTTACGATGCTGCGGAAACCTCCAATCACAAAACAAAATTGTTATCTTATTGCGGCTGACATTTGACATCGCCTCAATCCACCGATCCAATACACGAAGGACAGGCCAAAGACACACGAGGACTCAAGCCTGCTTCCTCTTCCTCCCTCCATTAAACTCATCCCTCCCCCCTCCCTCATTTATCTCTTGTATCATCTGGGGGGGGGGGGGGGGGGGTCCATGTCGGACGCCCATTCCCTGCTCGGGTTGTGCTTTTGGTTTTCATTTTCTACAGTGATTTCATTTGCTAGCGGGGAGATGGGTTGTCGCCATGTGATCTTGGTCCTCATCAATGCCGGTGAAACACATACTCTCATGTCTCGGCTTAATCCCTCCAAGGGCCACCGGCAGGGCCTTGACTGATGTGGCACAAGCCATGATTGACAGGGTTGCAGGTTCCTGTTTTGTTGCCTCTTTTTTTTTTTTTCCCCACACGTGATGGAGTGCAGTTGCAAATGTTGATCAATAACTTGCCTGGAACGTTTGAGGTTGTTGCGTATTCATCCATCTTGTGCAGTTTACATTGATCAATTCTTCATACTGCATGTGCTCAATGCAGGAGAGTATATCACTTACACTTGAGTTCACATAACTCAGTTCGAGTCCGTCTACCTCACTAAATAGTTTGCTCATGCAGGTCGTCCCATTGATTATGTGGCTATTGACACGGCACAACATGTAACATATGCGTCAAACATGTCAGTCGCAGTGGCTACTCGGGTATTTCTACATAATACATTGTTGTCTCACCATTTTGAATGGGGCCTTCACGACAAAGGGGTGTCCATGTAATCTTGTGAAATTTGACAGACCAGAAGAGTTCCTTGCTGTCAGTGCAATTAACACCCCTCTTTAATAAGATTCAGTGTTTTGGGGACAGTAGAACAGACACTGGGGTTTTGTGTAACGGCTCTGATAGACTGGGTTTGGTGCTCCATCAGAGCTCATGACATGCAGATTGCTCTGGCCAGATACAAATAACATGCACAGCCTTACTCATCTCAATCAAGATTTTGTCTATGCTTCTTAATTACTTATCAATTGTAAAACCTTTTTTTTTTAATCTAGCCATTACTCCTACTAGTTTACTCGTCGAACCAGTTGCCTATTGAAAACTAGTTGAGTACTGGGATGTTGTGTTTCTCATTGTACCCCTTGTAATAACATGCTGTGTTATACACTCGTACACGCTGTTGCCATACCACACCCCAGCAGCATTGGGAGAGGAGCACAGTGATAATTCAGCGATAATTATTACTACACAATCCTTCAAGATCCCTTGCTTAATTTGGACGACTGAAACACATGGGTATATCCGATTCAAGATTCCAGGAAGGAAACTCAGTGCGTTGCAAAAAAGGGGTGTTAGATCCCAAATCCTGTGTATTAACTTTGCTGCGTATTAAAGACTTAGATCTACTATTGTGCATTGCAGAAAAGCTTTAAGCGAAGTAAGGTGTCTTTGAAAAATGTTTTTCCAGGTAATGTTTTCTGTGTTCGGTGTGTAGTCATTATGTCAGTTAATGTGTTCTTCTAAGGCCCCAATTATGGACTTCCTAAATTATCAACCAAACTAAAAGACAGATGTAGCAATGGCTATGTCTTGACAAAGAGGAGTCTGAATGCCAAAAGTTTAAACCTTGCCATTAGGAACTATGTCGCTGACACAGCAGCCAACCAGTAAGGGCCTCCTGTATGTTATCATACAGCATTTCTTTAATATACTAGAATGACAATTATACATTCCTTATTCTACACCAACCTATGTGAGGATGAGGAGAAACCTTTAATCCGACAACCATCCATCCATATACAAGATGAACCAAGTTGACCTACACTTAACATCAGGCTCGTCAACCTAAAAATAACAGTGTGCAGAGATACGAACACTGAAGGATCGAAAACTCATCTCTCATCCACTGCCCACAATTCCCTTACTTTCTCAACCCTAATTGCTTTTCCAAAGTCAATTAGATAGACACTGCTTCTATTTATAGGTGGAGAGGGAGAAATCAAGGCTTATTTAACAGGATTGAGTTGGATGGTGGGATGGGTCGGCAGTTGATGCAGCTGCCCCATACTGTGTTCAAGGCTCCATTTTAGGACATACACACTTAACACACACACACACACACACTTAGCCAGAGATATACCAACCCCATACTGTGCTGAGCCCTACATTCAAGCCCATTTTCTAGACGGGATGTGACAGGTTGTTTATGAGGAGGGTAGAAGTGAGGTGGGCAAACACACACACACACTCACACACAGAGCATTAAATAGAATGCACCACTTGCAACAACACTTTCCCACCAGATGGAAAATTGTAGATGATTGGACGCTAGCTATGCAGTGGGATATGTCTCAACCAATCATAGCCGCTGGCCCCCTTGTGTTCTGTAGAGAGTTTGCATCCTTTACTTCTCATCATCATATACATCGTGTGTACTAGAGCCCGACCGATATGGGATTTTTAAGGCCGATACCGATACAAATATCTGATGATTTAAAAAGCCGATATTCCGATATATCGGCCGATATATATATTTTAAAAAGAAATTCCAGAAACACGTAACAAAACAAACAGATTTCCATAACATTAGTTATATGTAGTTATTTATGAGTCCTCGCTAAAATAATAGGATAATGCAGTGAACACACTTCACTGATGGGTCACACCGCGAGCGACATGAGCAGCAGGGGGCGCTGTGGCTGCTGGCTGCCGTCGTCAGGGGGGCGGGGCTTCAAGCAGCACTGCAGACATCAAGTTCGGTTGCGCCCATTGCAATATCAAGTTTGTAGTAGAGCTATTCGGCAGGCCGGCGTGACAAGCATGTTCAAATAACAATTTACACGTTTCCCCTGTTTATTATTTAGTAATCAAAATAACAGAAATGGAGATAAAGCATTATAAAGTGCAAAACACACTGCCGCCGCAGCGCGTCTATGACACAAGTGCCGCCCGTAGCACCCATAGGAATATAGTCGTCTCCAGAGCAGAAGGAAAACTAAAGAAAAGAAAAAAGCGCCTTTTCGGCGGCACTTGATGCGCGGCGACGCTGTGAAATAGGACAGTGGCGTGAAGTGTAGCGGGTTGCTGCTTCGCACCGACGCCGCTCATTTGCATAAAGTTAAACTAATTTCAACTCTCCGCGTCGCGCTGGACGCTGGCGTCGTGCTGCTCGCTGCCGCCGCGGCGCCGGCCGCTCCTCGTCGGCAGCGCTCATTGAAAATGAAGGACTGCCGGCCGCTTTTGCTGCTCATGTCGCTCGCGGTTGTGGATAACTCGTTCGCTCTGCTGGTTGTAGGGTTTGTGGCGTTATAAATGGTTGAAGGGGGTTTCGTCCTTTTTTTTAAATATTCATTTATCGGCCATTATAAACGCCGATACCGATAGTTTGGAAAATGCCTAATATCGGCCGATAATATCGGCCCGCCGATATATCGGTCGGGCTCTAGTGTGTACAGTGTCTACACACTACCAATGTTCACCGCCTTTGCTACCTGGTGTTGTGTCGGGCGGCAGCGATTAATCGATCAACAGAAAATGAGTAGCCTAGAACTCTAGACACCCCCTAGCGGCAGCAAATTTATTTGGCAGCTAGTGTAGGTCTAGCACGGCTCCGTCGGCTTTTTGGTGCTGGAAACACCAAGTATGTCTTGTATGTCAGACCAATCACAGCGTGAGGGGCGGAGTCGAAAGCCGGGCTACCATGACGACAGAGTTGCGACGGTTCCGTGTTAGGTAAACAATGGCTGCTGCTGCTGGCGAACGGCTGTCTTTCACTCGGCTTTGGCCGCGACTCTTCAAGACTTGAAGTTAACATTTTATTTGAGAAAAGAACAAAGAACGGCACTGAAGTGTTTCCTCGAAAAGAAATATGTATTCGGAGTTTTGATTAATTACGTAGTCGGAGCCGTCGCTCTGACTACGTCACCTTCTTCGTTGCTCTGATTGGTTGTAGCGCTATCCTATTGCGTGCAGAGGGAACTTGAAAGACAACCGTTTATCCCGCCAACACTGCCAATGGAGCTGAGCCAGACCTTACATCTTTCTGATGTAGGTCTGGCTTGCCAGGCTAGAAAATGAGTGTATCAAATGTTAATAATCGATTAATCGTTTAGGTAATTTGTCATAGAAGTTCAAATACCAGACAATTGCTGCTTGATGCTTCAGAAACTCAAATAGTTGGTTCATGGATTATTATAAAATGAATATATTACTTTTTCTTGGCGGCTTGTCAGATAAATAGTCAGGGTGTAAGGTTAGAAAAGACTGCTTTGCAGTGAGAAAATAGAGATTATATGCCATGCACTTTGCTATAAAGGTAGTCACAGTCCGAAATTACTTTAATGAAATAACCTTTTTTTAGTGCTGTTTAATCATTTAAAGTCCTTCCTAAAGGGATGTTGATAAATGTAAAAAAAAAATGTAGGATAGTAATTTAGTATGTTGGTGGTATTAATAAGGACAACACTGACTGAATAATAATATTGTTGTTTATTTACAACTTAATGTAAAAATGTACCGGACCACCAATGTGATATTTGGTGTTATCCAGATAAAATGTATCGCTGAACATGGACCTTTAATACAGAGACTTGATCATTCTAAGCCTTTAATCACATTGTAGCCATCAGTTCAAATACGTCTTTTTTCAAATATGTCTTTTTTCAATCCCAGGCTTAAAGTCTGCTTTTTTCTGGGGTTGCTTTTAGTATCTGGCTAACAAACGTATGCCTTATTGTTACTAAGCTCATAAATGTTTAACCTTAGAAATTGTAGAATCTTAATAGCTGTATAAAGGACTTCATTGGGATGCTTGTCTGTAAGTACTAAAACCTATACAACTCACAACAGATTTGTGTGGATACCTTGAATGCTTGGTGAACTAGGGAGACGAGACCATATACAAGTCAACAGGGAGAATGAGTAGACCACCCTGCTAAACCACTATGTATTTTGGCTCAAATCTGGTTAATTGAGAGTAAAAGGTTAATAGAAAAAAAAGTCACAAGGGAGTGTAAAAGAAAATATAAAAGGAAAATACAACAAAGCATAAATATTTAAAAACTGTATTCTATTCAAGAAAGCTATGTGACACATTCAGGGTGATAGAAGATGGGTCGTGACCCCAGAATGGTTCTTCTGCCACGGGCTCAGTGGGGCTAAACACAACAAGACACTGGGGCTCAGCCACACACTTTGCCTCTCCTGTGTTTATTTGGTCGTGTCTGTCAGTGTGTGTGTGTGTGTGTGTGTGTGTGTGTGTGTGTGTGTGTGTGTGTGTGTGTGTGTGTGCGCACATTTCCCATGAATGTAGGCTAATGCCCTGCAGAACTGACAGATTAAATGCCAATCTCAGGGTTGGACCGAAAACTCAGCTACAGGCAGCTCTCAGTGCGTGTGTGTGTGTGTTCAACAAACCATAAATGTGATGTATGCACAGCGAGTAGCCTATATGTCCAGTTTGATAGAATTCTGTGCTGTGTGTGTGTGTGTGTGATTTCGAGTATGTGTGTCTATGTATGTGCACCTTTAATGCATATAGATACAGCAAACCACATGAAACAACCGGTGGTAAAGAGCACTAAAGGTCACTTTAGATTGCAGGTTGTTTAGAACTAAGATGTCATTCTTTGATGAGCAAAGAACATTTCTGACCTTAATGCCAGTCGCTTTCAGCTTGTCACTTTACTTTAAAACACAATGTAAGGGCCAGAATAACCATGCAACACGTATCCTATGCCCTTCTATGCACAACAAAAAACAAGCAAAACTGTTTAAATTGGCTTCGAAACGAGAAACGTAATACGGACCGACAAATAACACATGGATGGCGTGGTGTGTTGTTTTAATGCTTTAAAATTTTCCCCAGAGATTACGACCAAGCTTAATCAACTAAAAAGATTTGCTTTTGTATAGCATTCACACAGCCAGCTCCAGGTTTCAGCCTGGCCAGGTTTCATGTTATTTTAAGCCTGTGTGAATGTGTGTGTTTAATAGTTACCCAATGGTGTGAGGATATTAACCCGTTTGTCAAACAAAACAGTAGCACAAAACCACAGAGATAATGGGACTAAGGTATAGACAAAGTTTTTACAGTGAATTTACACTTTTTAATGATTTTATTTACCCAGCCATGACCTTTTGCCTCCAGTAAATATACACTCAGAAATCAATGACGCAAAATCAGTACAACAGACTAGATCACCTACTCGCTGATCAAATGCAACCGCCAAGGGCAATAATGCATATCAACCACTTAGGCCACCGCTACGAACCGCTGTATTGACTCGACACATTGACTGGACTTATTTTAAAAGCCCTCTTCCATCTTTATCCATTCATTTATTTATTTTTAGTATCTTTCTTTGTCCGTACTTTAAACTAAAATAAATGAGAAAAAAAAACCTATACATTCGAAGCATAAAGATTAACTCATGTATGAGCCTTTTAATTTTCGAGGCAATTATGAAGCAGCTCTTGGGTTGATGAGGTAGCTTCCACGAGGGCTGTGGGAGAAGCAGCGCGAGCCAGAGAGCACGGTTCCTGGATATGGTGAGGAATTCACTTAGCAGCATGCTGGCATATATTTGCAGCAACCAAGGCTTGACCCTATTCCTTGGGAGGGCCATCTCGCTGCCAGCCACGCATAACCTGCTGCTTTAGTTGGCCAGCACAGCAACGCTGCTACGCTGATGACGAGTCTACAACAGCCAAGAAAGATTGCCGTTCAATGTGCAGTGGTTCGACATCTGGAGCTTATGTCAGGTTCGCGCTCGGCCAAGATATTATCCTTAGGTGGTAATGCATATTCACAACGCAGGGCAACTCTCCACGCCTGCCATACACGCAATGTATAAACTTAACATACACAATGCGCACTTTCTCTGCGAGTCCCACGTGTCGTTGCGTGTCCCGTTTCAATTAACATGAAAGACGTTTGTTTTTTTTCCCCTACACTTTTATTTCTGGTTGGTTCATGCATATTGAAGCAACGTGAAGAGATTAAAATGAATGTCAATGTGTGTGGGAATTGGTGCACAATTTGAGAACAGAAATGCAGAATTCCAAGTTGGGTTCTAATTCGTTAAGCACTGCACTCCCTTGATCATACAAATTACGAGAGACAGCAGAGGGTGGAAAAGACAGACACACACACACACGCACACGCACGCACCATAAGATTTAATTACATGCTGTTGAGCAACTGTTTCTCTTATGCATTCCGCGTTCATTGATTTGAAAGGTCTACGACATTGAAATACACTATAGATTTGGGCATTGCAAATGCACCCACACAAACACGTGAATACACAAATATCCATGCTAATTGACTTTTTAGCATTCAGGAGCAATTTCATTAGCATTATTTTTGTTTTTTTTCTCGTAGTGAGCTCCCGGCGCTGCGTTCCA
Source organism: Merluccius polli (assembly GCA_030340625.1). NCBI lineage: Eukaryota > Metazoa > Chordata > Actinopteri > Gadiformes > Merlucciidae > Merluccius > Merluccius polli. The sequence continues at coordinate 60,133 of JAOPHQ010001723.1, read as the reverse complement.
GCTGAGGAGATGAACAGCAGGTCGGAGCAGAGCTGGACCACTGTGGGAAGCATCCAACCTTTCTGCCTGGTTACGAGACCAGCCGTGTGTGCTAACTCCCTCCCAGCACAATAACAAATAGCAGGGGGGAAAAAGGAGGGAAAAAAGGACGCAACAGGCTTGCTGGGCGGCAGTAGCTCAGTCCGTAGAGGACTTGGCTTGGGAACCGGAGGGTCGCCGGTTCAAGTCCAGCATGGACAACAGTACGGAGTGTGGACTGGTGGCTGGAGAGGTGCCAGTTCACCTCCTGGGCGCTGCCGAGTTGCCCTTGAGCAAGGCACCAAACCCCCTAACTGCTCCCTGGCGCCGCTGTTACGTGGCAGCCACCATCTCACTCCACCATCTCTCCTTGCATGTCTATAGGTGTGTGTAAATAAAAGTTGAGTGATAAAAGAATTTCCCCAATGTGGGATTAATAAAGTAAATCTTAATCTTATGTGAATAACACTGTAGTAACACATGGGCACTTAGAACAAAACTTCACTTCATACATGTGTAAAAAAACTCCAAACCAAATAACAATTTGAACACATTTTATATTTTCAAAAAGTGTTTTGTGTGTTTCTGGTTGTGGAAGAATAAACAATAAATCAACATTCAGTGTCACTCTGCCTTGCAAACAGTACTTGTTGGAATTGTATGCAATGTACAAACGTACAAAGCCCGGTCAAAACACAGAGGTGGGTCTGGACGCCACGTTAACAGTTTTAATTCATCATTGCAGACTGGCCAGTCTATTAAGGAAAGACAGGCCGCCAAGCCTGTTAAATACAGCAGTGTTATAGCTCAGCCCTGCTCAGTAATCAGAGATAATATCTTGGTCTAGATCTCTGGACTTTTAAACTTTGGTTTAAAAAGAGCCACAAGGCCCAGAAACACATCTGTGGTTGACAGCCACCCTGCCAACCTGTAGACACGTGTGTGTGTGTGTGTGTGTGTGTGTGTGTGTGTGTGTGTGTGTGTGTGTGTGTGTGTGTGTGTGTGTGTGTGTGTGTGTGTGTGTGTGTGTGTGGTACCAGGAGGTGCTGGAGAGGCCCAGCGTGTGACTGAGCATGAGGCAGTTTGAGAAGCGTGCCAGTAGCCATGTGGCTGCCACCTCTCCTTTACCCCCACCCCCTTATTTCATCATGTGAGCACCAAGCGATGAAAAGAGTATTTTCCTTCGTGTGTGTGTGTGTGTGTGTCCAATTAGGAGTGCGTTGAGTGTGCGCTAATTGCTCTGAAAATATGTGTCGTCTGAATGTCTGTGTGTGGGGTTTTGTGTTATATATTGTGTGTGTGTGTGTGTGTGTGTGTCTGTGTGCATGTGCGTGTGTCTGTGTGTATGTGCGTGTGTCTGTGTGTCTGTGTGTGTCCAGTGTCCTTGCCACTGAATAGGACATTAATTACATTAGCATTACAGCAGGGTGATTTCCAGTTGAAAAAACGAAAAGAAAACATTATTAACAGGAAAGACATTTTTCAAAGACAAGTGCTCTCCTATTCATTCTGGATTCCAAACTAAAACTGCATGAAATTATCCCTGATGGAGAGCATGAAAGCGAGACAAAGGACAGGAAGAGACATACCAGAGACACATAAAAGAAAAATCTGCTCTAATCAAATTGGGCCCGAAAAAAATGTAAATAGATTTACTTTCTTTTTTTGATGTTCTAGTCAAACATTCAAAATGGGAAAGGAAAAAAACATTCGCTTCTGGCAGGCTGACAAGACATGCCGATAACTGCTGATCAATGGGAATGAGATGTCTCAAAAAGGACCAAAAATAGCCACTAATAACCCCAGGATGTCCAGTCGCCACGATCTGGATTCGACAACACAGAGCCATTATCCGGCCCACATAAGACAATGTATGTAGTGTTCACCACAGTGAGCCTGATACTTCAGACTACTCACATAGGTGGAAAAAAATACCCAATATAATACTTTGGTCCTGTGGTCCTGAGTAGCTCAACTGGTAGAGCACGGTATTAACATTGCCAGGGTTAGGGGTTCAATTCCCACTGGGAACACCCATGCTAAAAATGTATGCACCCACGTTATTGTAAGACGCATTGGATAAAAGTGTCCACCAAATGGCACACACACACACACACACACACACACACACACATATATATATATATATATATATATATATATATATACACTCACCGGCCACTTTATTAGGTACACCTTGCTAGTACCGGGTTGGACCCCCTTTTGCCTTCAGAACTGCCTTAATCCTTCGTGGCACAGATTCAACAAGGTACTGGAAACGTTCCTCAGAGAGTTTGGTCCATATTGACATGATAGCATCACGCAGTTGCTGCAGATTTGTCGGCTGCACATCCATGATGCGAATCTCCCGTTCCACCACATCCCAAAGGTGCTCTATTGGATTGAGATCTGGTGACTGTGGAGGCCATTTGAGTACAGTGAACTCATTGTCATGTTCAAGAAACCAGTCTGAGATGATTCGCGCTTTATGACATGGCGCGTTATCCTGCTGGAAGTAGCCATCAGAAGATGGGTACACTGTGGTCATAAAGGGATGGACATGGTCAGCAACAATACTCAGGTAGTCTGTGGCTTTGACACGATGCTCAATTGGTACTAATAAGCCCAAAGTGTGCCAGGAAAATATCCCCCACACCATTACACCACCACCACCAGCCTGAACCGTTGATACAAGGCAGGATGGATCCATGCTTTCATGTTGTTGACGCCAAATTCTGACCCTACCATCCGAATGTCGCAGCAGAAATCGAGACTCATCAGACCAGGCAACGTTTTTCCAATCTTCGATTGTCCAATTTTGGTGAGCCTGTGCGAATTGTAGCCTCAGTTTCCTGTTCTTAGCTGACAGGAGTGGCACCCGGTGTGGTCTTCTGCTGCTGTAGCCCATCCGCCTCAAGGTTCGACGTGTTGTGCGTTCAGAGATGCTCTTCTGCATACCTCTGTTGTAACGAGTGGTTATTTGAGTTACAGTTGCCTTTCTATCAGCTCGAACCAGTCTGGCCATTCTCCTCTGACCTCTAGCATCAACAAGGCATTTGCGCCCACAGAACTGCCGCTCACTGGATATTTTCTCTTTTTCGGACCATTCTCTGTAAACCCTAGAGATGGTTGTGCGTGAAAATCCCAGTAGATCAGCAGTCTCTGAAATACTCAGACCAGCCCGTCTGGCACCAACAACCATGCCACGTTCAAAGTCACTTAAATCACCTTTCTTCCCCATTCTGATGCTCGGTTTGAACTGCAGCAGATCGTCCTGACCATGTCTACATGCCTAAATGCATTGAGTTGCTGCCATGTGATTGGCTGATTAGAAATTTGCGTTAACGAGCAGTTGGACAGGTGTACCTAATAAAGTGGCCGGTGAGTGTATATATACACACTTTATAACTTTTTGTTAATGTAAACAGTATCGTGATATTCTCTTTTGTATTGTTGTTAATTGTGTGTATGTCGGATATTTGTAACTTTTATGCAATGACCTGCTGCTGCCGAACTTGGCCAGGGCGTAATATCAATAAATAAATAAAATGATAATATTGCTTTTACCCCACCATGAGCATGAACTCTCCTCCGTTGTATTTGTTAAACTAATTTCACGTGTGCACACTCTACGCATGCCTACTCCTTTCCTGTGCTCCTCCCTCATGGATGGAAATATAATCAAAATGCTAAACAGTTCCAAGCTTAATCTCTCTGTTTTTATGCAGACCTGTGTGTGTGTGTGTGTGTGTGTGTGTGTGTGTGTGTGTGTGTGTGTGTGTGTGTGTGTGTGTGTGTGTGTGTGCCAGTGCGTGCATGTATGTGTGTACATGTGTGTGCTTGCATGTGTTTACATTCATGGCAGGCACGTTCTGACCAAATGCACTTATGCAGAATCGGCACAACAAAGTAATTTTGACAAATGATATTGCTGCGTGTGTGTGTGTGTGTGTGTGTGTGTGTGTGTGTGTGTGTGTGTGTGTGTGAGATCTTAATGGTAGGGTAAGCAGCCTTTGGAGCATTGTAGGTGGGAAAGACATGGGGGAAATGACATTAAAACACACACAATAAGTCAGAGGCAGGAGGGGAGATGGAGATGACAGACATGGGGGTTTCTAAGCTGCTGGGTGTTTCCCCATCATGAACCACGACGAGCTGTGCTACACCCTCCCGTCTTCAGGGCTTTACACAAGACTACACTATACATGTGTTTGGTGAGCCAGTCGATGAGACATTCAGCAGCATATGAATAGCAGTTCCCATATCAGATCACATTTAAAATGGAGATCTCCAAAACAGATTGCGTGTTGCTGCAAATAATTTGTATATTTAAAAAGGTATAATATAATGCATGTTATAAATGGCCTGTGTGTGTGTGTGTGCGCCATTACTTGATAGAGTTTCTGAAGTGGTCCTCTGCAGGGTTCTTCACAGTGCAGCTGTTTAGGAGCCACAGGTCAGCTTCTGAAGGGTCCTCTGAACACGGGGAGGAGAGAGAGAATCGTTAGTTAAAGTGATGGACAGCAGGATCTAATAACCACAACACATCACAGAGGGGTGTAGCCACCACCACACACCTACCAAGTATCTTGTCAATGTCAAAAAGTATATTAATATACATCTCAAAGTCAGCAAAATAACTCGGTCTTGGAAAGACTCAGGAGTGTAGGGGAGTGGTCTGAATCCCTATTCATTTTCTGATGGTTAATGCACACCTTAATAACCCTTAATTACATAATTAGAAGGAAATTATGAATATGATTAAATGAAAAACAACTTTTTTTTGTTGGCAAACAACTTTGCGCTTTAATTATTAATGCATTATCCACATTTTTTCTCACACTGAAAATAACTGTTGCTGATAGTTTTTCATGTCATTGACATAATCACTTAATTGTATGAACATGCGCCAATTAAGATGCATTTATTGTAACAACTTTTTTGTAAAATGCAATAATAACTTTTGATTATCATTCACATTGTCATAATTTTCCCATTTAAGTATGCCTCTTCAATTTCATTATATCATTTCCATTCAAATATATGTGGACACGTGATGATTTGGACTTGGCTGGGTTTATAAATCCATCAGTAGAAATGGGCCAATGTTTTGTCTTGTGACACAGGGCTCGGCAGCTACACTCTAGGCACCAATGGCAAGCCCCACACGGCACAGCCAGGAGACACACACACACACACAGGGGACATGCCGTGGTGGTCGTGTAACGCTAGCTCCTTTACGCCAGGTTGAACCAGATATTTCACTTAGCATTCTGTTCCCCTTCCGCAGTCAAGCATGTGCACACACACACATACACACACACACACACACACACGATTGCAGCAGTCAAGCATTCACAATACTCTATGGTGGGTCTTCATAACCAAGACGTGTGTGCCTGACCACACGTCAGGCATGTAGTGAAGAGTGTGACCAGTCACACCTTATTTTGGCACCATTGTCAATCTCTTTCACTCTCTTTAAACACATCTCTCCACTCTCTTTAAACACACACATAATCACCTGCCCACTCACTCACACACCCACACACACACACTTTTTTAAAATCCAAAACCCTGACACTCAGGCTGCTTAACTCATTGGCTGCCAATGACGTCTATAGACGTCAATTGAAATACAACCGTTGACTGCCAATGACGTCTATAGACGTCAATTATGTTTTTCAACGGGGCTGACTGGGGAGCGATCTAGAGGTCCCCTTGTCACAAAAAATCAGGCTTGTAAACATAGTATCTACTACCGAACTGACCCACTAGGTGGGCCCCGTGCCAAATAGGATGGGAGAGATGAGTAAACAGTAGCCTAATGGGTGAAGAAAGTGAATATGGCGCCAGCGAAACGTAAGAGAAACTTTAGACAGCTAACACTCGAACAGAGTATGTGTCGCAGTGTCGCGATCGACTCGGTTGTTTGCAACGATAATCCCAACTCGTCCCAACTCGTAATATACCGACGATTTGTCACGCCGCTAGACGTCTGATACTTACGCAAAAGGTCCCCTCCCGCGTCTGTGTGAAACGGTCTGGGTTCTCATAAACCCGATCGCGGTGGTAAGAGACGAGCAGAGTCTACAGCGTCCATTCACTCCAATAATAACCCGGTCACGGTGATAGCTTACGCTAGCCCTAACCATAACCATAACCCTAACCATAACCATAACCCTAACCCTTTTTGGAGTGAATTGTTTCACAGTAGACTGCGGACGCTGTAGACTCTGCTCTGCGAGTGGACGCTGTAGACTCAAGTGCTCGCAGGGGTGCGCAGCGAGACCAAAATGTGGTGTCAGTCCTGTTGTGTCCCCTTGCACGCAGAAGAGTGTTTTACAGTTTACCACACTAAGCTGAACTATTTTGTGTAGGGGTGGAAACAAGCATACACACACACACACACACACACACACACACACACACACACACGCGCACACACATAGGATTTGATATAGCTGCGACAACATACAGAAATACACACACACACACACACACACAGGATTTGATATAGCTGCGACAACATACAGAAATACATACCTGTAAAGAATTATACAACTGACATTTTGAAGAAAAAAAAGTAATTTATATTCATATTTATATTATATATTGGTTATATATTTGCAAATAAATTATTATTGTCCTATCAAAATACCTTTCTCAATGTTGTTTTTGCTGTTTTATGGAGGGAAACCACTTTTCAGATGTTAAAGGTGTCACTAAAGCAAAAAAAGTTTATTTTCACAAAAAGCTTGTTTTCTCCATTTTTGGTCAAAAACAGGTGTTTTTGGTGAAACCAACGTATGTTCTACTGCCGATTACTAAAGAACGGAAAAAGGTAGAAACAAACGGTTTGTTCCTGATTAAAGAAGAGAGTCTACTCTTTCTTTTGATAGTTTCGGTGTTTACATAGTCATAGAACTCACTGTTAAGTGGGTCTTAGGAAATCAGTCAAAATGCTGTAAAACGCTTGGCAGTATGGGGCTCTCTGCACTGAAAATGGCTGGCAGCCAATGAGTTAAGGGCCACTTTGACTATTTAATTCATGTGACAATTCTTTGTGATACACTATCACTACAAGTACAATGCTATAGCCCATGCATCCATACTCATTTTTCCACAAAACTTAAGTGAAACAAACTATTTTCAAAGTCAATATATGGTCACTTTGGAATAAAATAAGAATACAATGCATTAGTGCAGACAAAACCAGCATTTATTCAACTAGGGCTGGGAAATTTAGCTGGGTCTTGGATTTTGAATATCGTAATATCGAGTGCTGTCTTTTCCTGGTTGTAAAGGCTGCATTACAGTCAAGCGATGAAAGAAAATAAGAAAATAGTCGTATACAAAAATTGGCTTTACTATGTAGTTATTTTATATAGACTATTTACTTATCTAATTATCAGAAAACATGCTATATCGTGAAATACATCGTTATCGAGATATTAAAAACCGGGATAGAAGATATTGGCCATATCCCCCAGCCCTACATTCAACCATTAAAAAGTTAAATGAAAAAATGTGCAGAATATGGGTTGGGTCTAATGGGGAGGGTGGGTCCATTTGAACCCTCTTGGATTGAGCTAAAGTGGACTATACAGTCGACCTGCAGAACACCGTGAATAATGGTGGCTTTAAGAGTGATAAATCACAAGGATGTTTGCCGATTGGTGTGATTGTTTGCATGCGCTGCATGCAGGCACCTCGCCTTGTTTGCGACAGGGTCCGCATGAGAAGGTCACATAACTATATTGATTGGCCTTGTAGAAAACACACACAGGCCAGACTGTTTTGCCTGCCTTTATTAGTCCAGTTTTTTTACGCACGAACACACACGCACACGGCCGGTGGGAGTGGTCTCAGCTGTGCCATTGCCCTCCCCACTCTGTCCTGGGGGAGGCTACTCAGAACGACAATAACAACCTCTTCATCACTGTAATGCACACACGTACACACACACACACACACACACACACACACACACGCACGCACGCGCACTTACAGTGAAACAGGGACACACTATGGGCATTGAAACCCTGACAAAAAGCACATGCACATACACACAAACTCACAAACACTCACATTTATCAAAAGGCGTAACATCCGGCATTATGTAGCCCAGTGAGATTGCAAGCAACACAGAGAATGGACTGTGTCAATATTATAATATGAGAGCAAGGGACTTATGAGAGGGAGAAAGAAGGCAAGTGGAGCTGGTGGAGAAACAAAATTAAAGGAAAGGAAAGTTATAAAAAGAGCACAGCCAGGCCACTTACTGAAGCAATTGACTCCAAAAAAACAAAAACTTCCCTTGCAGATTGTCAAAAATCACTGCTTTCCGCCTGCTCACAAAATGGACCATCAAACCGAGCCAAGATCCGGTTTAATCAATTGTGGTCTGTGTTGTACTTGGACCCTGAGGCCCTCTGATCGCAGGAACTTTTCATGACTAGATAGGTGTGACACTAATGAGACAAGCCGTCTGCTGATTACAACTTTAAAAGGCTCTGACCCTTTGCGACCTGTACAATGCCCATTTGGCTCTGACTGGGCTACAGATTCTGTCCATAATCTTGTCATTTTTTTGGTTGGAGGTTAAATGGCAAGCAAAACATGTTCAGAAGAAAGCATTAGTTGAATTATGCATTACATGAAAGAGATAAAAAGCAGATAAATAAAGTAATGAAGTGTATTTACATGTCTAGAAATGTCCTTGTGTGCTAATTTGAAAGCAGGGGTCTTACTCCGGGCAATGTGTTTCGACTTTCTTCTTGTTTTGTATTTGACAGTAGCAGTGGCTTTACGGGAGATTGTGACCATGGGGTGCGTTTGTTTGTGTTACAGCGTGAGGTTTGGTGTGGCCGTTTCACTGCGGCAGGACTCTGATTTGGAGGTGCTTATACAAAGCGGCCGTGGCGCTGTTGGCTCATGACAGCACTAGAAGTTGGGGGGGGGGGGGGGCTGACACATACTGGAACTCTAGCTAGCTAGCAGGGGTTGCCTTTACTGTGCTGTGAGTGCTGAGACAGACAGAGAGACAGACAGACAGAGATCCAGACAGAGACAGAGAGAGAGAGAAGCGTGGGGTGATATTTCAATAGGAAAGTTAGAGCAGTTAATATGGAAATATGAAAGGGTGGTGGCAAATACATTTATTGGCACTGTGGGTCATAATGCTATGGCCTGTCTTCAATATGGAGGAGAAATGAACAGTAGAGCCAGAGGAGCCAAAAACATAACAAAATATATTTGATAAATAGGTGGGGGCCTGTCTGACTATAGAAGAAAAGTTACTGCTTTTTCATTGTCCATTTACATCTTCTCACCATGTTGGCGTACAAGAAGTCTGAAAATAAATTAAAAAATCACGATTCAGCTCGATTCAGCTGGAGCCACATACCGATTCAATCCATTACTTTTACTGCACAGACTACTACATGGCAACATAACCACAGGCCTATCATTCATGTTTGTACCCCAAACAACTTACAATCTACGTGAGCCAACAACTTGACTGCATCCCTGACATAGTTCGCCTGTTCTCTCCTGGGGGGAGAAAATGAGGAGGAGGCTAGCGTCTCGCGAATGCAAAGAATGTTGACTCTCAGATAAACATCAAACCTTTGGTTTGCATAGAGGCAATTTGCATAGACGATGCAATCCAGTCAATGGGTGAGAAACAGATTTGATTATAATTTGCATGCCGTGGCAAATGGAGCCTGCAGTGTTAAGAGAGAATAACACTTGACCCACAGTCTGACGGTTCAGCCTGTATTTGATAGCAGAGTGAGAGTTAAGGTCAGCCTGTGTCTGATAGCAGAGTGAGAGTTAGGTTCAGCCTGTATCTGATAGAGTCAGAGTTAGGTTCAGCCTGTATCTGATAGAGTCAGTTAGGTTCAGCCTGTATCTGATAGTCAGAGTTAGGTTCAGCCTGTATCTGATAGAGTCAGAGTTAGGTTCAGCCTGTATCTGATAGAGTCAGAGTTAGGTTCAGCCTGTATCTGATAGAGTCAGAGTTAGGTTCAGCCTGTATCTGATAGAATCAGTTAGGTTCAGCCTGTATCTGATAGAGTCAGAGTCAGGTTCAGCCTGTATCTGATAGCAGAGTCAGTTAGGTTCAGCCTGTATCTGATAAGAGTCAGATCAGGCAACAATAAAGTAATTCTGGTCTGCGTACGTCCATGTGTGGGTCCGCGAGCACGTGTGTGTGTGTGTGTGTGTGTGTGTGTGTGTGTGTGTGTGTGTGTGTGTGTGTGTGTGTGTGTGTGTGCGCGCGTGCCTGCATGTGTGCGTATGTGCTTATATGTCGGTCATGGTCATAAATCAGCCCATTTCCTCTATTTTAGAACTGACAGACTATTATAGATTAGGGTTTTATATGAAGCACAGATCAATAAAACTAATAATAATTCCAGGACCCTGGATCTAGGACTGGATACACAGAGGTCGGGAGATGGAGAGCAAAATAGGTAGTTGGTGAGAGAAGGGGGAGAGAGGGGGGGGGGGGGGGGGGGGGGAAATAGAGAGAGAGAGAGAGAGAGAGAGAGAGAGAGAGAGAGAGAGAGAGACGGACCATCAGATTCAAACCCAACCACACAAATGCATAAACAAAATTAACTTGCGTTATTTGTCATTGTCTTGTCACAAGTTGTATTTCACCTGCAGTGCTAATATTATTGACAGTCATGCCAATACAGCATGGTGAATTGGATCTTGGAAGGGGCTGAGGTTTGGACAAGGTAAGACAAGCTAAGCGGCTTTCCTGAGAAACATGCAGTGATAATGAATATAAACAAATGTATTGATCGATGGCTGAGTGCAGTGTCTCCTTGTGAAGTCAAACAGAACAGAACCCTCATTGCTTCACAGCCTGGGAAATGGAAAACCATGAATGCAATTGTGTAAAAACACATGTGGACAATTTACCTTTAGATGTGCCATCAGATGTGCGATAATTTAGATTAAAATCAGAGGTAAAGCAAAATGTGTTTTCAGCCAGTGTCCGATATGGCCAATGACAGAATCGCCAATTATGCTTCCAGTTCATAGTTCATGAATCTGATTGGATTGTAGATATTGGGTTAAAAAGAAACATTTGAGTCATAATCTTTGTGTGAATTTAACACGTTGTTGAAACTCATCATATTCTCTCTACTGTAAACTGGCCAATGGTTAGGCTATGCGTCTAGTATTATTGGTACACAAAAATGTACAGTTTTCTTTTTTATTTACTTGATTTGACATTCTTTTATTCATCGTTTCAAAGCAGCACTGGAATTTGTTGATGAATGCTTTTGTGGAGCATTTAGGAAATTCCCATTTGCATCCCTTGGCCTATACACAACAGTGTATAGGCATAGTGTATAGAGTGTTTATGTGCTTGATTACATACAATCGTAGTTGACTAACGTGTAGCAGGTCCAAAATGATTTGCATTTCCTTAGTAAAGAACGCTTGATACAACGTTTTCAGATTCGATTGGCTGACCTTAAGACACACACGACGGAGCCGACCACTGTGCCTGCAGCCGTTGCTTTAGGAGTGGGTCTGTGGATCACAGTGAATTTTCCTACATATTCTTTATATACATTTATTTATATGCATATTTGATCTGGGGTCATAGATACACCATTTCAATCACAGCGCTCCCCGCATAGATGGGGAGACAAGGGTCAGGGAGCAGGTGTATGCAGCAAATAGGATCGGCTGATAGATAGAGTGATGGATGGCATCGAGGGAAAAGAGGGAGGATGGCATCGAGGGAAATGGGGGAGAGGGAAAGAAGAATGAAGGAACATACAAGCACTGGCCCATTCTTTTTTTTCCCCTCCAACCTGAACCTGACGCTAAAAACTGAGCCAAAAGAATAACAAAAAAATAAAAGACGGGAGGAGAAGGGGTAAAAGTTCGGGAAAAAGAAGAGGAATAAAGATGATAGCGAGGGAAAAGAGCCAAATAGTGAAGAGAAAAGCGGTGTGTGAGTGATGAAGAGCATCCGTTAACACGAACGATGATATAGATGAACGAGAGAGAGAGAGAAGGCCAACTAGAAACCATAGTAATAAACGTTAAGAAGGGAGTGATGGTAGAGTGGAACAGTAAAAGACGGTCAAATAACAGACATAAACAGAAATGGAGGGACTCAGTTGTTGAGAGAGCAAAAAAGGATACGTGATTGATGACTGGATGGATGGATGAGCAGAACAACCGATAAAGAGAAAGAGTAAAATAAATCTTTCTTTTGCGTAGCTCTTGCTTCGAGACTAAACAGAAACACAAGGCTTTGTTCACTTGCCCTCACCCACTTTGGGTCAAATACAAAGCACTATTTTAAAGAGGTATATGGTAGGCATACATGTATAGCAGATGTTTCACTTTTATAAAGTTGCACTTGGTTTGAGAAACATTAGTTGTAGTTGTGGATAATTGTTCAGTGGGTGGGTGAGTGAGCGAGCGAGTGAGTGAGCGAGAGAGACTCAGCTGTGGGGTCCCACGTGAACATAAACAAGCACATGTTTGTGTGCATGTTTCTAAAGCTATTCACATGCTGAATGTGAAATAGCTTCATGTGTCCCGGTACCAATGTCCCAACAAAAAGTCAATTAAATAAGAAAAATTCAGTTGTCAGGGCAGTTGTCCATTGTAGACATTAATGTGGAGTACTGCAGTTAGTGTGAAAACAGTTGAGCTAATGAAACATTCACATGTTAAAAAACAAAACACTTAAAGGGACACTAAGTAGTTTTTTCCCCCATCTAGTGGTCAAATTGTATTTTGCATTCAAACAAATTTATGCTCTCTAGCGCCTCGCGTTTTCGAACTACGGCAAGCGGTATTAGTCAAGATTCAAGAAGCTATGACAACATGATAACAACATGTCTTCAAACACCACTTCATCAAGTTTTACTTCGGATGATGAGGTACGTTCAGTGCTCGAAGTGGAAAAAAAGAAGTGCCGGTACGGTACTCCCTTATTCACATATATATCCCGCGATCGTAACCCACCGCGGACCTACGTCCGCAGCCTGTGACAAGTGCCGGTACGCAAGAAAATGTGCCGGTAGGTTTAAGGGTAAAATGTAGACCGGCCCACTTCGAGCACTGGGTACGTTATTTCAAACAAACTTCAAACTGCATTGAATCATTAGTGTGAGCATGTATGAGTAATTACTCCTCGAGCAAGATAGTGAATTATGTTCTCATGTTTATATCGTTTTTTAAGGGACAAGCGCGTCTCGCTAAGCTCCTTCTCTGTTCCACAGTCACGCTGGCTCTGAGTGAAAACGCGTTTAGCCTAACCTGTACCACGTAGTGCTTTTTGTCCCTCTCGGCAGTTCATAGACCGGAAGGACATGGCAGCCTCCATAGAGCTTGCCTGTCCTATGTAAATTCTGATAAGTGATTCTTCGCTCAGGAGGATAAGTGAGATTGTTGACAGAGATAATTTTACACCAATGGGGACTTATTTATGAATGAAGACGTTGATTTGAGGTAATAAATTACTAAAAAAACTACTTAGTGTCCCTTTAAATATTTCCACACATTTAACATTACGCAGTTATCAAGTCAATTCATTAATCCAAACCTTTTAGGACTAAAGATGATCCGTACAAAGAAATTGCACACACACAACTTCTTGCCAAATGCACTTTGAAATTTAGTTAGTGTGATTTTATGTCACTTAAATGTGCTGTAAGTAAGATTGAGAGTCATATAATGAGTGAAATGTGTTAGAAATGCCATAGCCATGTGTCAGCTGTTAGTGAGTGAATTGCTCTGTGAAATATCAGCTCTGGTTGACTGCCTGCCTCTGTATGAGACCATTTAGATTTCAGACCGCTCCCGGCTCAGTTCTGACCAATCAGGGCATCTCTTCTCTGATTGGTTCAGGGAATCCATCTTGCCTGTCAATCACAGGTGCATGAATGCAACACTTCTCAATGACAGAGAAGCATATGGGGGAGGGAGCAGAGGGAGGGGACATTTTTTTAGGTGGTTTATTTTCAAAATCTTGCTGTCTTCCACTTTGTTCTGCCATCTCTCTCTACGACTCTCAGATCTTACCTACAGCACCTTTAATATGATGTTTTTTAGATTTTTCTTTATATACACATTATCAGTTTGGATATCGGTTGTATTTTGCAGATTGTTGTTAGCCTGAAACATGACACAATGCAATCGACCCGTCAGTTAGGAAGTTGGAAAATGCCCACTTACCTTAATCTTATATGCAATATTGACATTGGATCCGAAACATACTGTGATATCCCAGTGGAACCATACTGACAAAGGCAAGCCGGAGAAAGCCTCAACTGACTGATTCTAGTGTTGCATTTCCGAATATAATTAAAATGTTTAGCCTTTAATGAAGAGAAAAGGAGAAGGGTGTTGTTTTTAAAATGTAAGCTCAACTGCTTAGTGGGAGGGACCAAGGAACAAGCGGTCATTTAAGTTCAGATAGCGCAGATAACTGGGAGCAACAGCAGCAGCACACACCAGAGCCATTACATTATCAATATTCTAGCGACAGCCCGGGGCGCTGGGAGGAAACATCCATTTCGGTGTGAATGGGTGAACTTGTGAGATTAACCGATATCTCCTTGTACGGTGAGCGGCTGGAAGGACGGGACTGGTGTTTGCAATTTTTTGGTTTAAATGTTATTATGGTACAAATTCAACTGCTACCATTCTAACAAAACAGCCAAAATGTAACAAGCAAGTTTCACTCATGCTTGCTAGACTAGATATTTTGGATATATGAATTTCCAGTAAACTGTAAACTGAGGATACCATCTAGACTTTTTTTGGGGGGGGCAGAATGACGCATCGACAACGGTAATCTACTAAAGTGAGCAAAAACTATTTTGCAGAGGTGTTGTAAATGACAGTATTTTACTGGTAAAAAAGTATGGTGCGATAAAATGAGTCCCAGCTACAGGCGTGAAACGGCGAGGCGATGACGGGTATAATTGGACGAGCATGCATGTACCTGATACTTTAACACAACAACTGGCTTTTTTATCTCTCTCCATCTCCCTCTTTTTTCTATTTAACCACCTGATCCATAGCTCTCATTATCCCTACCTTCTTATTCCTCAGATCTTTTTTCTGTTGAAAACAACCTCCTCTTTTGTGCTGGCATGTATTTTATTTTACTCCACCATGTTGGCCTTATCTTTTCTCTACATCATTTTAACCACCCCCCCGTCGAGAGAGAGAGAGAGAGAGAGAGAGAGAGAGAGAGAGAGAGAGAGAGAGAGAGAGAGAGAGAGAGAGAGAGATCTTACAAAGTTACATTCATGGTGATGAACATGTGATCGCAATAATACGCCACATTTAACTTGGTACAAATATATCTAAGGGGAGTGCTAATGAGTTACCACCAAAAATAAACAAACCTGAAAGACTGAATCCAAAATGTTGCAACATCTTTGCCTCTGTTGAAATTCAGAACACGCCTTTGCGAGGTTGGCCGTTGTCCATTTTGTGTTGTACATTATATTCGCCTGAAATACAAAGTATAGTATTTTCCTCCCATTTTCTCTCCCATTTCCATCGGGGCTGGTTGAGAGAAGTTTGCCCTGGTAGTCAGTCCTTGCTTTCAGATCCTTGCTTTATTTATGTGAGGGGAAGAGGGAACCCTAGGAGACCAGCTCCTACTCTCAAGCATCATAAACCTATCACACAGGGCCCTTTAATCCCCGAGCTCTCCCTCTTCTCCATCTCCCTGCTCACTCGTAATGTCTCTTGATGATAGATATTATGTCTAACCTCGTCGGTTAATATTGCGGCAGCCTCTGTATTGGGTTTTCCATCCGAGACGGGGCCTACTTCAACTTTCCAAACTCCCGAACACACTCCCCAAACAGCTGTATAAACAGGATATCTAACCCTACAGCAACGAGGGCCGGGTTACGTCTCTCCAACAGAAACCAGCAAACATTACGTTTCATCCTGAATTTCCCACATGGTATCAAGTTATTGTTGGGCTTAATTTAGTAGTTCACAAAATGAGCTTCACGTAATGTATCAACGTTGACCAACCCCTGCTCTTTCTAGTTTTAGGATACACATGGCCTTTGCCATTTTTACATCATGACCAGTGGATATATAGAAGTTGTATACAAATACATTGTACACTCATACTCCTAACCCTACAGTGGGGTTAGGGTGGTGGGGGGGGGGGGGTTATTGATTTTTATCATCCCGACATCAAACAGTATCTTGCAAAAGTAGGATGTCTATTCTAATGATCCAAAACAAACAGATCACACTCTTTGTTGGGTGAGTTCACTGGTATTTCTGAACACAACTTCGGTCCTGAATCCTGTAAGATGATATATGAGGGCTGGAAAAGAGACACGTGTACGTGCATGTGCATGTGTGCGTTTGTGTGCGTTTGTGTGTGTGTGTGTGTGTGTGTGTGTGTGTGTGTGTGTGTGTGTACACGCCCTGAGGGTCAATATGATTCTCCTGATGGTTGTGACTACAATACTACGTGAACCACCAAGTCCATGACCTACTTTCAACCCCCCCCCACCACACACACTCCTCTCATCCTGTCTCTTTCCCTTATATCTCCCGATTACAGATACATTATCCTTCTACCCTCCTTGTTACACACACACACTCACGTTGACCTTGGGAGGGATGCAGGAGGGCTTGACGGGGAGGGTGGAGGGGTGGCTCTGGGGTGAACGGACACACTTGACTGAGCTAACAGGAAGTGTCTGAGCGGGGGTCGGGGTGTCGTCTGCCTGGCTGTGCGGTTGCATGGTTAGCTAGCTGGTTAACTGGCTGGACGGGACACCATCTGGCCGGCTGACTTACTGCCTTCTTCCCGGGCGGCCTACTGGCTCCGCGCTTAGAGGAAGGTGGTGCTCCACGACATCGCGCCGTGACTCGAGATAATCTTGCTTCACAGAGGTTTGGCGGGGGGGGGGGGGGGGGGGGGGGGGGGGCAGGGGGGCAGGTGTCTCAAACTTCTGGCCCACGTTTGATGAGGAGGGGGATTATGTGAGATGGTGTTAAATGTCCCCGCGGAGCACGTTTCTGTGTGTTTTCTAGCGTGACACTCTGCAGTCTTAATGAGGCTAACTTGATACACCGTGATGAGGAACACAAAGACAAAGTAAAACTAATGTTCATGTAAAAGAGACGGAACACACTGAACAGTGAACTCGCAATGAATGACACATGAATGAGTCCAGTCGGACTTTGAAAAACAGCTGATAGAGATGCAATAACGACAGACCGTAGAAATTATATTAAAAAAAACACCAAAACTATCAACCACCCACCAACACCAAACATGTATATTGAGGGGAGGGGGGGGGAGAGAGACAGACAGACAGACAGAAATGTTCCCAGCGGTGTTGCTGTCTAAAAGGTTCATTCTCCTCAGGGAGGGGTGTGCGTGCTTGTGTGTGTTTACCATGCCAGTCTATGGATGTGTCTTTTTGTGTTTGCTAGACACGGCAAAGTATAGGGGAAAAAAACAGAGTGTATTTTCCTTCCAGTGACATTTTACAAACACACACACACACACACACACACACACACACACACACACACACACACACACACACACACACACACACACACACACACACACACACACACACACCACAGGGGCCTTGGGGTTTTGGTGGTCGGTTAATCTGTCAATCAGGTAGAGAGATAACCCAGCTGTCATAAACACACACATGAACAGACACACCCATCACACAAACACACACACAACGTTAATAATAGATTGCTGTCAAGATTAAACACAGTTTTACTATTTGCACACACACTATTGTGTGTAATTCCAAAGGCATTTAAATGTAGAAAAGTAATTATGCAAATCCAAATGTTTAGACTGATAGCTCCTTTCTGAAAAACAATTTGGTTAATACTTGGAGGAAGGTACGTGGCGTTGTCGACTAAACGCTCCAAGGTGCTACTCTCATATGCAGGAGTACGTTTACCCCTCATGTCCCACCATCACCTAACCAAGAATTTTGGTTACCCCGAGAACAGGAGTTATGTGCAGGGCAGGAATCTCACGGTGGCCATGGCAGTCATGGCCCCTCAGTCTTGCCGTAATGCCCCTTTAAATATGACATGCCTTGCGGCCACAGGGGCCTTGGTTCCCCGCCACCACTGTCCCATTTTGCCATATTGTCCTCTGCCCATCTCCTGTCAGACATTCAAGTGGCTTTGTTGAGATTCTGTATTCTTATAGGCCAACATACTGAAGCGTGCGTGTATGTGCGCAGCGCTTCGTATGTTCGAGTGAGCGGCCGGGTATGAACCACCGACAAACCGTGCTTTAAACCGTCATTCATTTGAGTTGTTTATGTCACAACTTTGGTGCATAGTCGAATGTGCTCCCCGAATACCATGACTGCGAAACTAGAACAGTGTCTGGGTGGGCTGACTGAAACAATCGTCAACTGTGGAGGCCAATGAATAACATCCATCCATCCATCCATCCATCTTCTTCCGCTTATCCGGGGTCGGGTCGCGGGGGCAGCAGCCTAAGCAGGGAAGCCCAGACTTCCCTTTCCCCAGCTACTTCGTCCAGCGCTTTCTGGGGGATCCCGAGCCGTTCCCAGGCCAGCCGAGAGACATAGTCTCTCCAGCGTGTCCTGGGTCTTCCCCGGGGTCTCCTACCAGTGGGACGTGCCCTGAACACCTCACCAGAAATGAATAACATAAGAAACATAACTTTTAGACATGGCTCATATATTGCTTTAACATTAGCGGATATCGTTTTTAATATTTGCAAACGTAGCTCAGGCTATAAAGTTGTTAATGTTTTAAATGTGTCATGGTGAAGAAAAAAATGTGTAAAAAAAAAAGTAATTAATGCCTAACATTTAGTAATCCGTGCCCACAGTTTAGTAAAAAGCAACAAAATTAGCAGTCTCATGAATATTGTATATGCAACCTTTCAGGTATCCATCTGCTAGGGACCCAAATTGTGTTTTAATATTGAGGACAGCAAGTTTATTCAGTCATGAAAACACCCTAACCCTAACATTATCCAAAGAAGTGCAGCATGTCCGTGGACTCAAAGTTGTATTAAACTTGATGGCCTTGCTATCCTGGCATGTGGCCTTTTTTCCCCTAAAAAAAAAAATCAGACACCAAAGGCCAAAGGGGCCTTGCCCCTAAAATTATAAATTTCCAGGCCTGGCTATGGGACTTGTCTTTTTTGGCTTATGTTCTACTTCTTATCTCCTTACAAAAGGGAATTGAGAAATACAGTATAAACACATTTTGCTGAATCAGGGGACTGTTACCACCCACTGAACGGTGCTTTTGCCAGCTTTCTTTCAGGTGATGTCTGGTGCATTTTTTTCCCTCTTGTGTAAGTCGGTGCCGAGTGCTAACGGTACCATTTTGGATTAAGCAATGGGAGGCAGAAAAGAGATTAAAGCCAGTGGGGATAAAAAAAAAAAACATGGACGCTGGAGAGGAAGGGGAGGGGGGGGGCAGCTTTGGAGGTGTAAAAAAAACTTTACTTAAAAAGGATAGATGTAAAATGAGAAATGTATAAGCAAAGGATTCTAGTGGGGAAAAGACAAAACATAGGATGGTGGGACTGGTGAAAAATGGGTCTAACCAAGAAAACACACACACACACACACGCAAGCACGGATGGACGGACACACACACGTCAAACCAAAATCACTAAGGATCTTAACTGGCTCTTTTCCCAGCCAAGTTAAGTGGCAGATATATGTGGAGTGAGTGTGTGAGTATGTGTGTGTGTGTGTGTGTGTGTGTGTGTGTGTGTGTGTGTGTGCGCACGCGTGCATAACTGGGGTAGTGCATGCCGTGTTAGGCACAGCATGGAGCCCAGCCGAACATTCACGACCAACAGTTTGACAACATCTTAAAAACATCCACTCACTTGAGATTTATCCAACTGTCCTAAACAACACTTTGAGTCCATTATGTTGAGAGGGAAGAAAGGGAATGAGCTGGAGGAGAATGTAGGTGAGGAAAGAAGTCAGAAATGAGTGACGGTAAAACGCCAGAGCAGGTGAGAGACAGGCCAGAGAGAATGGGGAAGTCAGATAACAAGGTAGAAGACGCTTGGCTGTGCTCGGCTAGCTCTCTGCTAGCTGGTCGAAGTCGAGCAGGGTTGTCTGACCATAACACAAATTGGGATTTAAACCGTTGGAATTGAAACAATCTACTCAAGGTTTGTTAACTACAGCTGTTGGAAGAGAGGACTAGATCTTGAATTCAAAAGATACAGTAGGCAAGGGTCCATCGTAGGACTATATCGATATTATATCGATATCGTGGTATACTGTAAGACTAGGCATCGTCTTAGATTTTGGATTTGGACTTCTGGTTTTAAAGGCTGCATTACAGTAAAGTGATGTAATTTCCTGAACTCACCAGACTGTTCTAGCTGTTCTATTATTTGCCTTTACCTACTTAGTCATTATATCCATATTGTGAAAATAATAGTCATCCCTACCTCTGTATTTGGTAAAAAATATTGATATTTGATTTTGTAGCTCAGCCCTACTGTGATATACGTATATCATAAGAAGTGGGGTGTATACTGCCTGAAAACATAACTTGCCAAGATTAATTGTAAATAGTCCAAAAACGATTTAGCAAACTAGGTACCCTAGTATATTAATGTTAGTTATCTGATCAAGTTCCAACAGCTGGCGAAACATGCAGTAATCAAAGACCAATTTTGGGGGTGCAAAATGCCATCTATGGCCATCATTATGATGAATACCATACATTCAAAATGTACTGTTAAAGTGACAATTAAACCACATTCTGGGCCAGTATCTACCCACAAATTACCATCAATTGATGATGATAATTAAGAGTTTTGGGCTGGACCGGCAGGTGAGTGAGTGAGTGAGTGAATGATAGTTACACCATTGGCGGAGTGAGTGATGACGTGATTGTTGTTACATGGTCCAGCCACATACTAGGTTTTTACCTAGTCTTGTTTATCCTCATGTTGACTTCTCACTTTATCTACTGCACTCCCCCCAATACCAGCACACTGTTATGTGTACTTCTTAGCGGGAGTGAATATGCTGGAGGGCAACAAAAGAGGATTCAGGCAGCCCTGGAGAAGCTCCGTTTAAATCGCCCCTGGAAGGCATTTTCAATTTGCTACAGCGTACAGCTGCTGCAGAGCGTAACTGTAAAGTTTAGTGTCGTGTCGGCCACGGTGAAGAGAGTATCTGTAGTGTGTTGTTGAGAACTGCTTTGATGCAAACTTTTAATGGTTACAACTAGCGCCGTTGAAAAACGGAGGAAGGTTCGTAGGGTGCTGTAAAAGTTGAAGTTATGAAGTAACCAAATACATGAGATTTAATACATGACCAGGCATGTTTAACCACCCCAGGTGGCCAGCAGGAGTGTTTGGCTGCAAACAGGGTTTTCATGGTGGACTGACCGGGCAGATTGGTGTGAAAGACATCACTGACCAGATATCTGGTCAGTTGCATGATCCATTAGGAAAGGACAGTGTTTATTAATTTCTGAAGTAAATATATTCATCCTTAAATGAACACATTGTGCAGCTTAGTTGCAGGTGCCACTTGAAGTCCTAATTATTCATTTTTAAATGGATTGCTAATGGCTTTCCCAACAGTGCAGTGGTGTTTTCCCTTTTGTTTGCAATCTAATCTCTCATCTAGTTATTTAGGTGGTTAGACTAATTATTTGCCAAATCAATCAATTTATTGTCAATTTCTAATGCAAACAATTGACTAATAAATTGACTATTATTTTTGCCAGACCATTCCAATATTAAAATTTGCTATGAATTAAGTTTATTTTTGTCAACCAAAAATACATTTTGAATCTACACATGAAAGAGTAAATGACACAACCAATGGGGGCTGATGACATTTTAAAAGTCGATTTTTGTACATTCATGTTTGAACAACAAGGGAATTAGTTAGGAATTAGGAATGACTTACCCAGTAAGAGACATCAATTATTCTAGGCACTATCTTTGGCTAGACAGCTCTCACATTGTAAAAACACAAAACGTAGTCCTAAATAAAGCCAACAAAGACATTTAACATAAATATATAGACATCTATATCCTATAAAACAAATATTTAAAGCAGTTTCCGAGATATAATTTATGTCCATTTATGTCTATAACAGTGCTCATGTCATCGTTTTTTACTGGTGCAACATTGTAAGAAGTGACAGTGTGAGCTACTCATGAATATTGCCTCATTACACAAAACAGACTTATCTCTCTCATGATGGTGTGTGTGTGTGTGTGTGTTTGTGTGTGTATGTGTGTGTGTGTGTGTGTTTGCCTCCAAGTCAACTGTCAAAATCATGTGCACTGTAGTAACGGCAGTCAGTTTCCAATTTCACAACAATAACAGAGCTGGCAAATATTGACACAACATTTTCTAAGACATTACAAATGTGATTATGTTTGCTGTTTGCCCTAGGAGATGGCAGCTTATATTCAATAAGGTGTGTGTGTGTGAGAATGTTGGACACAGAAACATGTGCAAGTGAACAGAAGAGATGAATGTGTGTGTGTGTGTGCGTGTCTGTGCGTGGTTAACGGCAGTTGTACCTGTTCTTTCTGTGTGCATAGCAGAATCTGTTTGAGGAAGCTTTGTAGCATACAGAAACGTGCTGTATGTGTATATGTATGTGTGCACAAAGTGTGCATTTTTATTCCTTTGTCGTCCCCCTATTCAACCTGAGATAGACACAAAAAAAAGCTGGACAGAGATGAAATGAAAGAAAGATGTTTTATGTGTTTCATAGGCTCAATGACAGTTGCTGTTGATGGATAGCAAAAAATAAAAAAAACAGCGACGGTTGCAGGCAGAAGAAGCAAACTGGAAAGGTCTGTATGTACCCTCGGCGCCCTCTACAAATACTGAAAGATGCAAATTAGTAGGTGGTGATAGAAAGGCGGACGGGGGGGGGGGGGGGGCGTGAGCTAGTTAGTGGCTTTCAGAGAAAATGAATGGATTTAATTGAAGTCCAACCATAGCTGTGTGGGTTGAAACTTGAGTGTGATTTTAAGCGAAAAACAGTGGTGGAGTTTGAATTATAAATGCTAGCCAAGCTCTGCAGGGTTAATGTGCAAGAGTATCTTTTATAAATCACTCCCATGTAGTTAATGAAACCAGCCCCTTCGCAATTAATTAGTCGTCAGTTTTCTTCAACTGGGTTGATTTTCGTCACCACATTCAAACTTTCAATGTAAGTAAAGTAAGAAGGCCACCAGACCCAGAAGTCACTCAAGTGATGGAAATGTGATCTTTTATCCAAAACTTCCTTTGATACGCCACAAAAGCCACCCTTCGGGTGCAGTTTAAGAAGTACCCAAGTTAGCGCTGCTAAAGCGTTTTTTTTTATTGTGAATCCATGCCAAGTATGAACCACACCCATGCAGCATGGATGTGGTTCCCTTCCATGTTCCCATTCAACGTGCAATCGACAAAGGAACGTTTTACCCAATTTCTTCTGGGACCAACCCATCTGTGAAAAGTATCGGAGTACATCTTCAACTGTGCAGAACATGCCTACCACGAGGCATTTTCACTTTAAATAGAATATCCTCAAAACAAAGCAGGGGTTTTTTTTGTGTGAGTGTGTGCACGTGTGACAAAAGAAAAGGGGAATGACAACAGGGAAATCTGCAAATGATCCAAGATCACCACAAACACACACACACACACACACAAACTAGTGTTATGCCTCAAACACACAGTTGGGGGTTTCCATTAGGAAAGGTCTTACCTCAGCTTCCCGGGGCAGCTAATAACCCCATAGCCGTATACATTTACGCTCCACATTTAAGGCGTCCTTAATTCGATTAATAGTAATAATTAGACCCTGCGCCGCTTTTTTTCCAATCTGGGCGGAATTGAAACAATTTAGGTCACCGGGCCCCGTATTCCCCAAGCTGAGCCAAAGGAACATGCAAATTAGATGCAAATGCAGTACATAGTGGAAAAAGTAGGTATGGGCCCCAGTAATAAATACTGGATTTAGCCTCTTGGCATTCCAAAAAGCAGCCAGTTGGGACCTGTATGCAAATGACATGCAAACAGCCCAGACACAGAGGACCTTTCTTCTCCCTCCGATAGGCTGCAGCGTAGGTGGGTTCCACCGGGAGGGAGGGGCTCGGATTTGGTGCGTATACTTTTGATGTTGAGGGTTTGAATTCAACGCAGGATTTATTTATTTATTTACCCCCCCCCCACCCGAATTTGATTTATTTATTCATATTTTGGATGCGTGCCTAATCCTTGCCTTTGATTCGCTGCGCGTTCGCATCCTGACTGCACGTGGACAGATACCCTGGGAGTGAGGGGGGTGGGGGGTGGGGGGGGGGGGTGGCTGGAAGGACTGAGACGTGAAAGCAGGCAGTGCTAAATAAGATAGCAGGTAGATCGCTAACGGAAATGAAAGGAGCGGTAATGAGATGGAGGAAGACAGACGAGGGAGAGGTGAGCGCAAGACAGAAGGCAGAACAGAGAGGAGAGGGGGGGGGGGGGGGGGGGTTGAAGACGAGAAGAGTTGCGGGAGAGATGCCAAGATGCCAAGAGGAGGAGAGAGAATGAAGGTGGGTGTGGGGGGGGGGGGGGGGGGAGGGATCATTTGATAGGTAAACACAAGTGACTGTTGCCGGATGATTAGTGGATGAATGGAGAAGTAGAGGTAGAAAGCAGGAGGGAGTAGGGAAAGTAAAGATAAACACAGAAACTTAATATCTAAAAGCGTATCATTCATTCCTAAAAGCCATTTTTAGAAGCTGTACACAAATTCAATCCACACCGATTAAAACATGTGCACGCACACACACACACACACACACACACGTGGCCCTTCTATCCTGTATTTGAGAGCAAGCACAATTTCAATGCATTCTCTGACACACACACACACACACACACACACACCGAACGTCATGACAAGCTTACCGGACCACCTTGCTAAGTTGGCAATGTCTTTCCAGATTACACATGTCACTTGGACACACACACACACACACACACACACACACAAACACACCTGTATCTGCACCTGCCATGTCACCATATTAGAAATAATCAGAGTAATGCTAGAAATTGAAAGTGCTCCAGCTCATGTCAGGCTTGCATGGTTTCAAGCCTGATCTTTTCACCTGCACTGGCAACACACGCAAAGCTCCTCATCGCAATCTCTAGCCTGTGACACACACACCTACACACACACACACACACACACACACACGGTCACAAGCAGGCGTGTGTGGCAATGTGTGCTTAGCGTTAAGATGCGTAAAGGAATGTGGACGATGACAAGTGATTAAAGCGGCTGCTCTGATCCAAAGAGTGCTACAGCTAATGCTGTGCATACGCACACAAATATAGACACACTCTTAGGCCTAAGTACGTACATACACCAGTGACACTAGGAACGGCGTATGCCAGCACACAAGACTCTGCACCGCCTCTGAGCATGTGAACGTGCTTGCCTCACTGTGTGGGTCTATTGTAGTTTTCAGGTGTTTATACACCTAAACATATCCTGTTTTATAAAAGCGCACATGCCGGATAATCTCTCGTTGTGAATGCGAGAGACTTACATGATGTTTACAGGGCTCCAGACTAACTTTTTACATTGGTTGCACTGGTGCGCCTAACTTTTTCATTTAGGTGCACCAGCACATAATTTAGGTGCATCCAAAAATGTTCACCACGCCTTTTGCCTCCGCAATAATACATTTTAAGCATTTTGTCAGTTCCATACACATTGGTAATTTCTTAACACATTATGTAAATTATTGTAAACAGGAATAAAGGTGCAGATAAATGTTTTTTTAAATTTAAATCACTGTACAAACAAGAAATCACAATAACCTCAATTGTGATGTTTAAAGTGCTTGACAAACTCAAATAAATAAATCAAACTCAAATAACTTAACAAAAGTGTGCACTGCCTTGAACAGACATCTTTTTTTCAAAGCGGATTTACATTTAACCCGTTCTTTTTCATAAGGATGATTTGGGACTTCAATTTAAAATTTAGTAAAAGGTAGCTCTTGTTATATATATATACACTCACCGGCCACTTTATTAGGTACACCTGTCCAACTGCTTGTTAACGCAAATTTCTAATCAGCCAATCACATGGCAGCAACTCAATGCATTTAGGCATGTAGACATGGTCAGGACGATCTGCTGCAGTTCAAACCGAGCATCAGAATGGGGAAGAAAGGTGATTTAAGTGACTTTGAACGTGGCATGGTTGTTGGTGCCAGACGGGCTGGTCTGAGTATTTCAGAGACTGCTGATCTACTGGGATTTTCACGCACAACCATCTCTAGGGTTTACAGAGAATGGTCCGAAAAAGAGAAAATATCCAGTGAGCGGCAGTTCTGTGGGCGCAAATGCCTTGTTGATGCTAGAGGTCAGAGGAGAATGGCCAGACTGGTTCAAGCTGATAGAAAGGCAACTGTAACTCAAATAACCACTCGTTACAACAGAGGTATGCAGAAGAGCATCTCTGAACGCACAACACGTCGAACCTTGAGGCGGATGGGCTACAGCAGCAGAAGACCACACCGGGTGCCACTCCTGTCAGCTAAGAACAGGAAACTGAGGCTACAATTCGCACAGGCTCACCAAAATTGGACAATCGAAGATTGGAAAAACATTGCCTGGTCTGATGAGTCTCGATTTCTGCTGCGACATTCGGATGGTAGGGTCAGAATTTGGCGTCAACAACATGAAAGCATGGATGGAACGTCCATCTAGATAATGGACGAGATAATCGCAGACGGCAGACACACAGAGAGTCCTGCCTTATAGTTAGTTACATTGCAGACATTGCGTCCTGCCGCAAAGTGTGCTCTCTGTTTACGACACGTGTGACAGCTGACAAAACGAAGGATCAGGCTTAGGTTCATGCTCAATATAGCCGTTACCGATCAGTAAAAAAATGCCTTGAACGGCCCGAGTCAGAGTCTTTGAGATCGGATCGGGACCGCATTCACCGAAAAACAATATCAGGGTCAGAGCCAATCAGAGGCAGAGTAGGGCACGTCAGAGCCAATCAGAGGCAGAGTAGGGGCACGTCAGAGCCAATCTGAGGCAGAGTAGGGGCACGTCTTCACAGAACGCGGGTGGGGAAACAAATTAATGCTCCACACAGACGGACCTGCTTAATGTCAGGCGCACTGGTGCGACCAATGAAAATGTTTCGTCGCACTCAACAGATTTTTGGTCGCATGTGCGACCAAAATGGTCGCACTCTGGAGCCCTGCTGTTTAGGATGGTGGTGTGAGGTAGAAGGTAATGACAAGCGTTGATGGGTGGGTTTTAGGATACTGTAGATATTGTCACATTTACAGCATCTAACAAACTTTAATATCTCATTAATGATTTAAGATTTGTTAGTACCGATATCACTCAAAATCATTTTGATAGTGTCCACAAAACGTGCAAGAATACTAGGAGTACTACCACCGACTATCCTAAAATTAATGAAAAATGTGTAATTTTGAATGAATCAATAGTTTATTTGATCATATTAATTAAATCTGTCTCATCATTCAACCTGCTAGACTGTCAATTTAAAGCTCTGTCTTTCCCCAAGGTTGTTTCTTTTTACCCAAAAAACTCAAATGTGATGTTAGGTGTCTATGCATGAGCGCATATCCGCTCAGAGGGGTGATGGTGAAGCCAAATCCCAGTGAATGAGCCCCCACATCCCCATCAATTAATAAATCATTAAAAAACGGAGCATTTAAAGTGTTTTTCCCTGTAAATAATTGATATCTTTGTTCACAGGCTGTGCTTTGTTCACAGGAATTGTTTATCAGGGAGCAAAACAGAGAGGGAAAAAAAGACAGGAGGAAATGAGATGGTAAAGGAAAGACACACACACGCACACACACATACGCAGACTTCAAGTGGCTCATCATCTACTAGTGTGAATTGGTCCTGGTGTGATGATCATAGGATGTTCATAGACATGAACAGATGAGCTATAAGCTAATCTCTCCATTCAGACTGACTATAGGTGGCATCAGGAGAGGGGGAGGTGGAGAACATACAACAAAAGCATTATCATTTTAAAAAAGCATACTGAAGACATACTTAAGAACAAAGACTAACTAGCATCCAAATGATTGCAAACCACAGTAGGTGTACATTCAAACAGGCCACTGCTGTGACAGGACACAACATGACCCTTTCATGAAATGCCAACTGCTCGGCTTATTCTTGTGCTTAGTTTACAATCAAATCGGGTTCCAACTCTCCATCTGGTCTTTGTAAAAACCCAAACAAAATGTGCCTGTATAGAAGGGAGCAGCCAAGTAGTGTGGCTTTACCACATGACTAGACGTTCATGGTGGTCCATGCTATACAGACCTATTGATCAACTACAGACCTCTCTGATCAGCTACAGACCTTTATTTATCAGCTACTGACCTATTGATCAGCTACTGACCTATTGATCAGCTACAGACCTCTATGACAGCTACAGACTTGTATCAATCAGCTACTGACCTATATATAGCAACAGACCTCTGCTGATCAGCTACAGATCATATAAATAAATAAATAAATAATAAATAAAAATAAATAAACAGATGTTGACAGCAACTGACAGCTCACATACACAGGAATCAGCAGGAGCCTTTTAAGGGTGGATTTGGTTGGTTGCATCCTCAGAAATGATGATCCTTGAAAAAATAAACACACAAAACTGAATGCATTCACAGGCACACACACAGGAATTGAGTAATCGTCAGATCAGATATCAAAAGGCACTGTCTGTCTGGAAGATTAGAAGAACCATCTGCCCACCATGTGGAAAGCTAGAGATTATAAATACACTTCATACACTGTGTGTGTGTGTGTGTGTGTGTGTGTGTGTGTGTGTGTGTGTGTGTGTGTGTGTGTGTGTGTGTGTGTGAGAGAGAATACTCTTAATATTATTTCACTTGATTTGTTATCACAATTTGGCTGGCTAATTATAATGACACCACTGTCAGTAGAGTGCTACAGTATAGACAGACACATATTTACAGGTAATTAAAAAAACATGCACATGTATTTGAAAATGTATAAAATATATCAAATATATGGCAGGGGAACGAGGACAAAATGGCCCATTAAATGAGCTAAATGATCAGAAAAATTATATTTCCTAAAGAAATAAAGATCAACAATCACACCAGATTGTCCAATGAACTACTAACCAACATAAATAAATTAATAACATCTACGGTAAACAATGTGTCAAGCCGTGCTAAAATGCCTTCATTGCTGTTATTTGGGCGAAAGACGTTATTCGGCTATTATTATATTATTCCCAGCGGGTCATCGTTTGAGTGGGGCAATTATGATCGCTTTGTTCAATGATGATATAAAATTATACTCCTAGCCGGCTACAAATCAGCCCGTCTTCCAGTCATCTCAGTATTTGCGTCTAGCCATGGAAAAGCAGCAAATAGTCAATTCCTGTGTAATAATGGGAGGGGAGAGGCCACACAGAGGGAAAGTGTGCACGTCCAGAATCAATGTGTTACAAAAAAGGACAGACTGTGTGTGCACGCACACAGACATGCACACACAGTCAAAGTTATCCGATATCAATGCCACTTTAAACACAGCAGATGTGCAGACCTGCATGCATAAACGCATACCCATAAGATTCTCACGCGCACGCACACACACACACCCATTTGGTATTGTACACGTGTCCTTTCACCTTAAACTAAGCCTCTTAACAAGTATGGCCATAGAGTAGAGGACCCAGTTGCTAGACCAATGGAGAAGTATTGATTTACCAGTTTCTCCATCTCTTCTGCAAAACACTACAAACTCAGATAGAAAAAAGTGCACATGCAGACGCAAGAACACACACACACACACACATGCTCATGACCATGATAATTCAAACTAGGGTTTTACATTTTTTGGGGGGATAATCAGGTCCTGAGTCAAAATAGTTTCTGGGTTGTTATTTTGTATGGTAGTAGGTTGCACAGACAAAAAAAACAATGACTTGGTGACAAAATCATCAAATGATCAGACAATAATCCGACATTGTGATGACCTTGTGTGTATCTGGAAAAGAAAAGAGGCAGAGAGCAAAAAGAATGGCAATTGTTGATCTTCAACAAACAACGCTACTTCAAATCAAGACATGGTGGCTGATGGGGTCGATCTGGGCCCAGTGGGTCAACCTGGGGTCTGTGGCCCACGGGTTGTCAGGATGAGTAACAATCTCCTGGAGAACAGGTCTGCTGGTATGGGTCTCACACTGCATTCTCATTCACCATTGCTGTTTTGGTCCTGTTTTGTTGTATTAAAGTTATGTAGATGTATTAAGGTGTCCCATCCTGAGCAAGGCATTACCAATACATCAGGTCCAAATGGAAACTTTGGTGTGAGGCACTCACCCTAATCACTCAAGCAGCACGACATGAAAAGCGAGCAGAGATGGGATCAAAACTTGGAGTTTCCATGGACGTGAACATGAGAACTAGCGGCTACAACGTGCGTGTCTGCAAGCATGAGCTTATGGACAGTCGTCATTGTTTTCGGCCATTTTACTGAGATGGAAAATCCCACTGTCAAAACGAAAAGGCTTTCATGAGAAAGCCTGGGAACCAGACAAATCTGCGAGCTCATGTTTCGTTTGCCCTGGCAGGTTTTCGTAAATAACCAAGATGGCTGCTGCTGATGTGGAACAGTCTCTTGAATCCGCAATAGCAGAACAAACTGGACGGTATATTTTCTCTAAAAGATGAACAAACGACTGCACTCAAAGCTTTTGTTGATAAGAGAAATCCGTTTGCCGTACTTCCGACAGGATTTGGTAAAATGTCAATTTATGTCACAAGTTTCGTTGCTCTGATTCTATCCAATTGCGTCCAGTCATTTTGGTCTGCACCCATTGATAAACACCCCTTGGAAATCTAAAATGAACTGAGAGGTGCCAGACTAATGCACATTTGTGAATTGGTTTGCCGATGCCAGGCTAACGAAAGTATAGTACTATAGTAATAATAAGTAATAAGTATACTTCTTACAATTAATCCTTGTTTTCCACATCAAATACCATGCTCAGACCTGGTCATAAGGTGATGACGATGATGATGATAATGACGAGGATGATGAACGCTGGACATGATTAGATGAATGTAATAAGCACACTTACAAAAGAGACATAAAGAGAAAACCTCGAAATGTGTTAATTTCCTAGCTTCTCTGACTTTGTCTATTGGCTTTCTGCAGGCTGGGACCAGCGCCCCACACACACACACAGCTTAGAAGATGGTGTTAATTGTTGACATTTCTGCTTTGCTTTCATCGACAGTGTCTTCACAAGGTTAATTACATTTTTTTGGGTTTTTTTTTGGGGGGGGGGGGTTGTCGAATCAAGATGAAAAAGAAGGGAGGGTGGTCAACGGAGATGAGAAGAAACCTAAAGTAATCACAAAAATAGGCTCATGAGCTTGAGGAATAGCAAGAAACAAGCTCATTATTCAGCAATAGATAGTGCAAGCATCGGTGAGTCAGATCGCAGATGTCTCTCCTTTGATTCAAGGCTCAACACAGTACATGTGAGCAAAACCTGGCTTCACCCCTGCCTGTCTTCACATACCGTCCCCCACCCCACCCACACCCGCCCAGCTCCCCGCCTGTACTCTTCACCCTTACTACCCTTCATCCATCCATTACTGCTCTGTTCTCTCTCTCAACCACTTCCAACTCTCCCCTCCATCCTCCCCCCATCCCTAGACCCCTGCCTTATCCCATTACCCACAGCCCTATCCATGATATTCCCATAACATCCCTTCAGGGTATTCCCAATCCCTATGGATTGCAGGTGGTATTCCAGGGGATAACGGAGGCGAGCTGGCTGGCTGGCTTCAGCAGGGAATAGGGGGAAAGCCTCACCCCTGGGGTGGTGGTGGTGGGGGGGGGGGGGGTCCTAGGAGGGAACAGGGGAAGATAATTCCTTCTTTTCCTACCAGTGGAGTGGGGGTGGGTGAATGTGTGAAAGAAACCGGCAGCACAATTGTACAATTCCCCCATTCATCCTTTCTTTCCATATCTCCTCGCTCTCCGTTTGAGATAAGGGGGAGACATCGCCTAATCTCTTTGGGGATAAGACGATGTGTTGCTTGAAAAGTTGCTTGCTTGCTTTTTTTGGAGAATGGATTCAGGCCCCCCTTGCGCTTGACATTTGCCGCTACTTTTGATGAAAATCAACATCCAAAAATTATTAAACATGTCATCTCTCGTACCGCTTTATTATCACTTTCATTATTTTAAGTGCAGTTGTACCATTAGGGTCAGATTATCTTTATGGTGCAACTGCACTTGAAATAATACAAATTACCCATTTATCTTCAGTTTGGCATCAAATATCTCAAGAGGCTCCCTTGAACAGCAACACCAATACAATATAGAAGTAATACCAACAATTGTTTTGCAATTAAACCATTTTTTTAAATATTTGAGCGTACAAAAAAACTAAACTTGATGAATCCCATGTCAAAACAGAACAGTGACAGTTTCCTGCATGTATGGAGGCCTATAATACATTTTCGATACGTCTTTTCGTTTCCATCATTCCCTTTGCTCCAGGGAATTTACAGGTGGGAATACTGCGCCCTTGGTGTGGGATCCCGAGACTCCATAATCCCATGGCCTAGGCTAAATAGTAACTGGGTGCTGCCTACACAGAGGTCACCTTGTAGGATTATACGCCCACGCTGAGGCGGCCTCCCTCTCTCTCTCTATATATATATCTCTCTCTCTCTCTCTCTCTGTCTCTCATCTCACAGGGCT
The DNA here is from genome assembly GCA_030340625.1 of Merluccius polli. Lineage (NCBI taxonomy): Eukaryota > Metazoa > Chordata > Actinopteri > Gadiformes > Merlucciidae > Merluccius > Merluccius polli. The sequence continues at coordinate 27,269 of JAOPHQ010001723.1, read as the reverse complement.
CTAAATGGTTCCACTCGACTGGCTCAGGCTTATATGTCTATTTGTTGCCTTTAAATGAATTCAAAGCCTTAAAGTCCCCCCCCCCGAATATGTGTACATTTTACAGCTTGGCCGAGCAAAGAGCCTAACCATTATGGCTTTTAAACTCCTGCTTTATTCTAGACTTGTGCGTGTGTACATGCACGGGTGTGCATAAGCTGTCATTTGTAGTCCAGGTCTCTCCGTTGTGCGTCTGTGTGCAGTTACTGCTTTTCTTTATGTTTCCTGTACTTAGTCCCCAGCCTGTTCCAGTCTGTGCCAGAGTATCCATTGCAATGGCTCTTGTCTTACCTTTATGATCCAAATGAATCCAACAAAGGGTCCCTTATCATTATTACATGAATATGTAATAACTAAAGTAAACTAGCTATCATGTTATGGCAATTAGCCCATTGGTGAGGAAAAGATGTCTGCCGAGAACCTCCAAGTAGGGCTGGGCAACATATTGATATATCGATATTGTTATATCCGACTAGATATCGTCTTAGATTTTGGATATTGTAATATGGTATTTTCTTTTCCTGGTTTTAAAGGCTACACAGTAGAGTGATGAAAAATCACCCATGACCCATGGGTGAGGAAAAATGTCTACAGAGAACCTCCAAGCTAGACAAGTTGAGCTTTCCCTGAAGGGCCATCAGGAGAAAGAGTGAGGAAGAGGGTTGTATCTTCAATGGAGTAACTAAAGGACATTGACCATAGTTTAGACAAGCCAGATCATCAAACCATCCCAATCAACTGGTTAGATTTAGTCACTGCTTGGAGCAATGGAGACCAAAATGTTGTTTATAAATGAAGAAATGCTGTGGTTTGATCATTGTTTTTTATATTGTGCATGGGGATTCAATTAGACTAGTTACTAAGATTAAGCAAAAAGAAGGTCCTTTCATCAACGATATTGTTGACAATTAAGCCTGCAAACTACGACCGTTTTATCTGTCTGCATCTACCAAACCAGACTCTCTGGAAGCACTGGCATTTAGGAAAATTCTGCTCCTGCCATCTCTTTCTGTTGACAGGATCTACTGCTCCTCCCCACTCTCTCTCCAGCTCTATCCGTCTATCTCTCTCTCTCTACATCTCTCACTGGCATTGGATGGAAAGCATCCCTCTGTGCTTCTCTCTCGCCCTACACTGCCTTTGGCTCATTTTCTGTTTCATCTGTCACCCCCCCCCCCACACCCCACCCTCTCCCGTCTCTCCTGACATGGTCCCATCATCTCCCCTTGTTCTTTCTCCTTCTCTCCCTCCTCAGTATCCATGTCTCCTTGTAGGAATCCATTCCGCTCTAAAGCCTTCCCCCTCTTTTCCCGCAGAAAGTACAAAGTGTTAAAGAGTCACACACACACACACACATGTAATCTCAGTGCAACGTTAGCAGCCTGATGACTTCTGAATGACTAAACTGCTTCTTACACACACACACACACACACACACACACACACACACACACACACACACACACACACACACAGGCTATGCGATACTAGTTCCTATCCATATCTACAAATGCACAAAATGTATGTGAGCTGGGTTGTCGTGTGTGTGTGTGTGTGTGTGTGTGTGTGAGAGAGAGGTGGAGTCATCCAAGAGAGGCAGAGCGCAGAGTAAGTTTCAATTGGCTATAGCTTCGCGGCATGTAATGTTGCGTAGCACGCGGGTAGCCAATCACATCAGCCGTACAGCCTCCGTTTTATGAATGAGGAGGCATATATGAGAGGTACGCACTCACTCACACATACGGAGCGAGAGTACTCTGCGGTGATGTAATGCACATTAACACAGAGTAGCGCTGCGATATGCAACAGTAGCGCGCTTACAGGCTTCACTAAATGGCCAACGAGGAGCAGTTCGCCCCTATAGCACCCCATCGCCTCTGCAATAAGGCAACGCAGAAAAAACATGCCGCTTTAAACACACTCCACGGTGGAAGTTGGGCAGTCATTAAATAAGCATTATTTTCCTGACTTCATATCCACCCGCATGACATAGTTCTCTTATAGTGTTTCTTTAACCTTATGGATATTTTAAGACATCCAGCTGTGCTTAGCACATGTTTACACCGAGGCATTTTAGGCAAGCTCCAGCTGTAATACTTATAATCCAAGTGGCTTTGACGCCAACAACGAACACAAGGCACCCATAATAGAGTCCCTGTTGTGTCGCTATTTAACTATACACAAATAAATTGTTCAAAAAGGCATTGCGTGCATCTTTCTGTCTCAGACACACACCTTTTCGTATCCAAAACAACACCTGCCGATTCAGAGTTTAACATCACTCTGAAAACAGCACACACCCTCTTTTTAAAAAAAACAAAACATATCCCCTAACCGCCAGTATCCCTACCAGGAACTGAGAGCAGCTCATTTGGCTGATAATATGTACAGTATGTAAAATCATAACTGACATGGGGTGTGTGCCAATTGAAACTTACTCTGCGCTCTGCCTCTCTTGGATGACTCCACCTCTCTCTCACACACACACACACACACACACACACACGACAACCCAGCTCACATACATTTTGTGCATTTGTAGATATGGATAGGAACTAGTATCGCATAGCCTGTGTGTGTGTGTGTGTGTGTGTGTGTGTGTGTGTGTGTGTGTGTGTGTGTGTGTGTGTGTGTGTGTCACTGGCAACACAGTTGCTGTATCTGTGTCTCTTTGTGTATGCGAGCAAGATTGTAGATGAGTGCCTTCCTACAAAGTCCATGTTTGGCACATATTCAGTTCAGTTGGTTAAAATGCCATGGGTGAACAGTGCCATCTATGATCAGGAAGAGGAACAGCAGGTAGCCAGGTAGAAAAACAGAATAGGCTATGAGTGTTAACAAAGAGGACATAACACACTAGCCAATACAAGACAAAAAAAAGTGATAAAATGAAAGGGGGCTGTGAAGCTCCCAAAATAATTGGACGACTAATCCAAACCCAAAGATTTTAACCAAACATCTCTCATCTCTTTCCATTTTGAAAGTAATGTTGGTAAGTGACAGTTAGGAAACAACAATCATTGAAGATGTAGATGGCACTTGTCTTGTCCAAGACTGCAAGTGTAGATAATGTGGAGAGTCACAATGTAACAGAGCAAATTGCAAAATAAATCTCACAAAATTGACTTGCTTGACGCCTTTAATAATATAGTAATGACAATATAATTAACAGTAAACAGTAAAATTAGTATTATCGTCAAGCTACAATGGGCAGGTATTTTTGATTATTTGACCCAAGTAAACTTGACTGGCATCAGTGTAGTGGATGGCATATTGTGTCATGCATCTACCAAAGCTACCATTCAGCTTGGCAGAGCTGTTAGATTCTGAGCTCTCAGTAGTATGAAACCATCCAACCATAAGCATTCATGATTTCCAAGACTGTCTGGATCTATGGAGCAACACTGCCGCCTACATGCCAGTGTTAATACTGCTACTACGACTCACACAGGGTGATGTCATAGTTTAAGAAAGAAAGTGTCTGAAGGTGTGTGTGCGTGAGTGTGTGCGTGTGTGTGTGAGGGGGGGGGGGGGGGGGTACAGGGTGGTGAGAATGGCAGACGAGATGAAAAAAAGAGAGGGAATGAGGTAAGGCAGAGATAGGGGTGAGAGAGAGAGGCAGAGAGAGCGAGACGGAGAGAGACAGGGAGAGAGAGAAAAAAGGTGATGTCATTTCACTAGAGCATATGGGCTGTCAACAAGCGCAGTCTTTCTCTCACTTTCATTACACTATGCTGGCAATGATGCAATTAAGATGAACAGCAGGCTATAGGAAGGGGTGGCATTTAGCCAAACAAATCATTTGTCCATCGCTCGCCTTCCTCACTCTCCATCCACAAAGCTGGACTCTAGTGTTTGGCTATGGAAACTGTTCGACTATCACAGGGTCTCGATAACGGCACTGAATTTCTGACAGTCAACCCCATCAACTGCCAAACGCTGGTTTGCTAGGGGTGTGTGGCACTGCCAAATACAGCGTGCTTCACTTGGAGACTGCCCCACCAAACTATGGACCTGATCAGGAGACATGATGATCTCCCAAGCCAGGTCAAGGTTACTTCTGTTCTCTTCCTCTGGGTTCAATAGAAACCACCTCACACCCTAAAGAGCCATTCAATGGGAATAGCGGCAATATGCTCAGTCTGTGCCCACCACTCTGCAAGGCACAGTAGTAATATAAAATGCAGCCTATTTGTTTGAATGCACGTGCCGTCTACTGTAGGGCTGCAACTAACAATCGTTTCATAGTCAATTAATCTAACGATAATTTTCTGTTAATCGATTAATCACTCAGTCTATAAAATTTCATAAAAAATAGCAAATGCCATTAGTCATGCCAGGTCAATGTCAAGTTACCAGTCCAAAGTGATGTGCTTCTTTGTCTGACAAGCAACCAAGATAAACTAAATTATTAATTTTATAATGATCTATGAACCAAACATTTGAATTTCTGAAGCATCAAGCCGCAAATGTTTGGTATTTCTACTTGAGAAATTACCTAAAAGGTTAATTGATTATAAACATTTTATTCCATTTAATGTAATAAATGTAATGTAATGTAGACTATTCAAATTTTTGCAGCCCTAGTCTACCGTGTAGTCAAGAGTGGGAGGAAGACTAGGCAGTTTTTCAGAAAATACAGACGGTGGTTTTATTCATGGTGAACTCATTTCTGTACACAGCTCTCATAATTAGCCGAAGAAAGAACATACATGCAGTCTAGATATATTACATGCAGTGCAAACATACTACTTGGAAACATATTACATGTCTGTTAAAAATATTTTTGAGCAAGATCAGATCAACCCAATCATTTGAACCACTCCAGTAACTAAGCACAATGTTTGCTTCTTGTGGCAAGGTGGGACCGCCCCACTGTATTACGATTGGCTGTGTGTTTTGAGGTCAGCGCTGAGATGGGTCAAAGTTGAATTCAGTTGATTAAGTTTCAGCAACAGCAAAATCTGGAGGGTGCAGCAATTTGTGCCGGCCATTGAAAGCAATGGCACACTCGCAACACTGCTATTGTAATGTGAATGGCACTTAACACTTTCCTTGGCTTGCCAGAGTGTTTCAGCTGAAATCCACCGTGCTTCCACATCATAGTCCTATAGCTACGCTCTACGCCCCAAGACAAGGGGAAAGAAATATCATAAATTCCACAGTGAGGTCTTGACATCTGTATCTCTGAGTTTCAATACCATAGACAGCATTAAAGGAAAACCAGACTCTAAAACAACATATTTTAGGTGAAAAGTGGGTTACATAGTAGTGCCATGGATTGATCTGGTCCAAATCTCAACATAAATGCAGTTTATGCAAATGAAGTGTTTAAAAAACGTAGAATAAGATTTAAATATGGTCTCAAGTGGCACTCTATGGGTTAAACACATGCTATCGCATGCGTTACCTGGAAGCTTTGGGTTACCAGGTAATGTCAATCAGACGGTCCGGCTGAACGCTGGTTCAGTAGAACCAGTAGTTCAGCTGAATCAATATGCGAGGGAGAGAACAAAGCAGTTCATGTGCTACGTTGAAACCTAGTCAACGGACAGTGATGTGCACGCATCATTGTCTTCACTCTTTTGATTGTCTTTTTGATAAAAAATGTGGAATTAATTATTGATGCAATTGTCGAGATTTGTTAACAATATCAATCCATTTCACATCATTTGCTCATTTATTTTAAATGCCATGTATCCATACTTTCAGTGTCATTTTAGACAGTTGATTTAAAAAATATTCCTTTTTTCCACTCCTTTTTCAAGTACAAAAATGTGGGTTTTGCATATTTTTTACATGCCCCAACTTGATTGGCGATCTTACCAGCAAGTCAACGATAATTGGTTTACAACCCAGAATTGACATCACACCTGAGGCCAAACCTGGTGCCAAATGGAGGGGGCCATATTTATAAATTACACAGACATCATATTGTCACGTTCATGTTCATTAATGTAAGACCACATACTCTGGGCTAGTGTGCATAGTGCCAAATGTTTCCCACCAAAACGTCAAACTGATTTAAATGGGTTCCTCTTGAAGACCGGGAGCTAGACCTCCTTCTTAAAGAGAAAGTCAAACATTCCATGAACTGATAACGCTAACCTGTGACCCGAAGAGCTCACACACGCCACCCAGCTCTGTGTGCGTGCGAGACGTGTGTGTGTGTGTTTGTTAAGAGATAAGGGAAGACAGAGAGTAAGAGAGTAAGAAAAAGATGAACAAAAAGAGGCTAAAAGGTTAGGTGTGATAACATCAGCTTCAGGGAGAGGTTGGGTGAAAACAAAGAAAAGGTGTGTGCATGTTATAACAGTTCACCCTTGAGCCCTCACCCCCTCACCTCCTCCCCAAACACCAGAGGTGTTCCATGGATGAAGGATGGCTCGTTGGGACAGGAGACGGGAACACGTCACGTTCGCCGGTCTTGTGTTGAGCAATGGAAACTAAATGTGTGTTTGAGTGGATGCAAGGTTGATACCCTGCATGTGTGTGTCTGTGTGTGTCTGTCTGTCTGTATTGGGAGGAAGGGGGGGGGGGGGGCTGGTCTGCGAATTTGCATGTTTGAAGCATGTGATTAATGTCCTTGTACTACCGTAGAGACCCCTTAGTGTGAGCAACGCCGGAGGGGTTAATATCTTTCTCACGTGCGCGGGGCGCACACACACACACACACACACACACACACACACACACACACACACACACACACACACACACACACACACACACACACACACACACACACACACACACACACACACAAAACCTTGCAAATATAAAATGTCCAAGGAGCATAAAAAAATGTATTCAAACTCGGCAGACAAATGGAAGTAATTTGCAAGACGCTTGCTGACACAAAGAAAATACACATGCGCACACACCTATGCAAACACATGCGGACATTGAGACAAAGAGCGTATTTGACTACCATGAATCAGAAGGAGAAAAAAAGTTGTTAAACTGGCAGCCATTTAGGCATTGCGTACACATGCGCACAAATGTATGCCCTTTCTCGGGAAATACCTTAGGGATGTGAAATCTTAGTTCACAATGTGTCTGGACAGCATGCAAATGATATGCAAACCCACAGGAGAAAGCTGGAATCCACTTCAGCAACGTGGGGAGAGGCCGGACACAAGTACCCACAATGCACATAGCTCTTGGGTTCCTACAGCCAACCAGTATGTTAGGCCTACAGCAAAACCATGGAGCCTTCTTGTATTACAGTTGTAATTAAACATTAAGCTTGTAAACATGCATATAGCACAGTCCACTGACTGGGAATTAGGGCTGGGTTACCAGTAATCATATATTATTGATGATAATCATGTAGAATGTAAACCGATATTGATGTAGTCATACAGTCTCGTATACCCAGCACAAATCACAATACATTGATATCATAGTCATGATAATATAATTCCACTCACAAAATAATATATATATAAAAGATAGATAGATAGATAGATAGATAGATAGATAGATAGATAGATAGATAGATAGATAGATAGATAGATAGATAGATAGATAGATAGATAGATGGATTAGATAGATAGACAGACGGATAGATATAATGGATTAAAAAAGATTAAGGTAAAATAGTACTTTACTAAAAGCACAGGCAAATGCAACTGTAACCCCATGTGCAGACAGTAGGTTAAGCCAACACCAATGAGTTTATATGGCAAGACTGCCCTCTAGTGCTCATACGGTGGATAACACGTGGTGACTCCAAATCCCGTTCAGGCCTGGCTGAGCAGTGCCACAGTGAACGTCTGTGTTCATTAGTCAGCTGACAAAAGAGTCATTATTCAACCCCTCATTCATTGACTGTTTGTCCATCCACCCATAGCTTCATATCGCTGAAATACATCAATTTATCTTGGTAGGTCTGCTCCTCCATCCATCCATCTGTCCAGTTATCCATCCATGCATCCATCCACCTGTCCAGTCATCCACCCATCCACCTGTCCAGTCATGGACGGAAACGCCTGGCAACGAACAGCCTGTAGTCCCTAGACATGTATAATTTATCTGAAATTAAGAATCCATCTATCCACCCAGCCATCCATCCCTCTGTCCCTATCATTTAATCCTACCTCACCTGTCCCTCTGATCCAAGCTCTCTCCCAAGAGTTTTAATATATTTCTATTTAACATTTTAGCATTTGATCCCCCCAATACAAGTTAATGCATTTCCAACTCCAACGGTTTTACTGTAATCTGACTTGGCATATAATCACAATTCAATCAAAACACAAATTTATCATTGACACATTCCTACAGATGCTTCCACACAGGTGTACTGCCTGATACAAATGAGCAATTAAAGGACAATACCGATCTGTGACCAAAACATCGTAACCATCTCTCCTGGCTTCACTAAAACATCCGTTACCAATATAATTTGTCTAAATCACTTCCATGTACCGATTCTGCGGAAGAGCATTTATCTGCCACAAATGTAGACAATAGCAATACAGCACTTTTGGAATCAATGCACGTCACGTCAGTAGGGATTTTGTGGACGAAATAACGGTGAATCGCCATACTAGTGTAAAACTTCATATAGGAATTTCAGTTTCAGTCGAATCACTGTTGCACTGTTGAGCAAGGCACTTGTTGGCTAGCCTGGCAACAGCCAGCCCTTGCATGGAAATGATTATTTCCTTGTACATGGTCTGGGACATAATGTCGCTGGTTGCTCTCAGCCGACGGATAAACCAAATCGGAGGCTGCCGTTCTAGGAGGCGGGTTATAATGCAAGGAGACAGGCAAGGTGCCATGGTCACTCTCGGTTCATTTTGATTTTTCATAGAATGGCTCGTTGAGCCTCATCTTTAAACCACATGCTATACAATTATCATTTTATAACATGTAAAATGTACAGTTATAATCTGCCATTAAACACAGGCAAATGTTATATAGCCTAATTAAAAATATCAAATAGCCTATATGCAATACTGCAGCTATCAACTTGCTCCGTTGGTGTTGAAGTTCTGTTAATCTGATAGGCTGAAGGTGTTGTCCGTCAAGGCATTGCTTCAAATCAACTGCTAGAATCTCTTGCGCAAGGGACTGAAAAGTCCTCACAAGATAGATTAGTAGAACCAGGCTCCTTGTTTGATACTGTGTCAAGAATGTATCATGTGTCAAGAAATATGAAAGAATTATTTATTTTACAGACCACATTGAAAATGATGTGTGATCTTGCCCTGGCCATGTTACTGTTTTTTGTAATTGTTGTTGAGTGCGGCAGTTTATTAATATGATCCCCCCCCCCATTTTATGACCCAAATGCTGCCCCTGCTTTGTGGCATGTATAAATGCTGATCAGGCACAGTTGACCTCAGTTTTGGATCAAGGTAGCAAGAGGAAAAGCTCTAAGTAGTAGGCAGGGATGGCAACCGCTTCAGTCAAAGACTGAAAGTGGCTAGTGTTTCAAAAGGAACAGTGACTCAAGTTACATCTATAGCGTCTATAGAGACATGGAAAATATTCATATTCACCATATTCTCGACGATTCTCGACGAGTCTTTCAGTAAAAGCCTGAACGCTTGACAGTGAGGGGATCTGGTGACTGTGTTGTGGGGGACATTTTCTTTGCATAGTTTGGGTCCACTTGTTCATTAGCAAAGGGCCACTGAAAATAGCTTTTGTATCCAACAATGAAATATTTCTATCCTGATGGAAGTAGTCTCTTAAAGGATGACAATGTCCCCATCCACAGGGCATGAGATACTTTCGTAAGTATGAGAACGATTTGATGGCAGTTTGTGGTGGCCCAACACCCTTCTACGATACATTATCACCTACTCATCTGTATGTTTGCTTTAGACATGGCTAACTCAGACAGCGTAAAATAGTTTTCTAAATCCTGCATTGGAACTCAAATGTGAACAATAAGCTATTTGTAATGTGTGTTGAGTTACAGACCATTGACCACAGCAGGGGTTCTCAAAACGAGTGCTAGCAGAAAACGGTAATATGTATTGTGTCTACTGGCCTTGGGAGGCAACTGTGTTGTGAACCACTGGTTTAGGGGATTCACAGCACAGACAACCCAGCCAGCTGCATTCAGTTTGTGCCCAGCCCAGCATCCAGCGCCCCTTGGCCTCAGGTCTTACCAGTCATCTTGTAGCCGCTGGCAGCCAGCTGCCCCGCCATGTACTCCCCGTCAGAGTTGTTGTGACTGCAGCCCCACGTTCGCATCCAGATCTTCTGGGTGCCGGGTATAAAGCTGCAACACACATGGAAATATCAATAGAACTTTATTTAGTTTGGTGAGAAGCATGATCGCAGAAATACAAATTAATATAGATTAATATAGAATAGAATTGTGACGTTTGTGATGTATATCAAACTTAAACCTGCAGTGTTATAATATTGATAAAACTCCTCCTGGTTTCAAGCAGAACAAATTAACTTGGAGAAAAACAATCTTGATTGAGTCGATGGGTTTTATTATTTTGATAATTATTTAGTAATTTTGTAAGTGGTGATGGCAGTAAAACAATTGCAATTTCAGGTTTTAAATATTTTTTTCATTTGATGATATTTAATTAGGTAACTTTCAATTAGTGCTTTCAGCACTTCCTTCCTACACAAAGTGCAGGATTCAAAACGCAATTCCTTCTAGAATCCAAACAAAAACATTGGATTACTATATAAACAGTAAAGTTTATATAAGTTAATTATGTTTAACTACATATAGTTCATAAGTGCATGTGTGACACAGGTTTGGCATAACCGTTTTATTTGTTTGCTTCCTTGCACCATTATGATTTCTGTATGATTTACATTACATCATCAATATAATAATAATGTATACTTCCTAATGCCAGTGCTGACACCATGGTTTCAAGTTACTTTATTTGGTGCACCACTTACGAAGATTTTCCACCTTCTGTAACCCCCAAGAACATCAGATTGTGTTCTGTTGTGGAGAAAGATCTGTTTTCTCACATGTTGTGCTCAGATTGAAGAGCTAAAGCCTACTAGTCTACAGTCAGTAAAAGATTCAGTTAACATGCACAGCACTTAAGGCTGAACAAACAGGTTATGTGTATGCAATGCCATCTATATTTTTCTTTTCTTTTCTGTATATGTTGTGGATCTATACATTTTTTTGCCGTAGACAATTGTGCAAAAGGTATTATACAAATACAAATGTCTGTATTGTTTATAGGTGGGTTTTCATGAAAATATATGTCAATTGTTTGTGTGTGAACAGCAGGAAAAATAAATGTTGCTTGGTGAAAACATAGAATTATGACTGCCTTATCATTCAATATCCTCTATCTGCCCTAAAATCAGTTTATGGTATCCATCAACCGCAACCCAATCAGAACATGAGCAACAAGACGGACCTGTCTGCTTGGAGCTCCTCTGTGACGAGCTGGTCTTTCCTTTTCCTGGCTCTTGGTACGATACTCTTCCGGGCATACTGTCTCTCCTGAGGTGTGGGGTCGCTAGCTGACACCATGTCCTCAATGTCGTCAATCATTGAATCACAGGCGGATGGCATTGTGATCTGAAAGAACACACATACAGTGAAGTCAGCAGCAGTAGTAGCCGCTATATCATGATCCTACATGATCCAACTACCCTGCAATCGTCAATACAGTTTCCCATTTCTGAATACTATGAAAGAGATAAAGTAGTAATGAAAGCAGGGCACAAAATCAGTACCAGCCACCAGCCAATGCTAGTAAAATATGCAAGTGGCTGGTAGATTTGCTTCACACACCAGCCAAAAAAACTATTGAGTGGCTGGTAATATTTGAAAATTCACTTAAGAATGGACAACGGTTAGCTTCCTTCTCGCATTCATATTAAGGGACCACGCTGTTTGTCAACTGTGTGTGGCCACACAGACTAGGACCTAGTCTGTGTGTCATCTCTCAGAACTAATGGATATGGTACGTGAAGGACACAAGAGACTAACGATGGCGATCAATGCCATCCGTTTGCTATACATTTTAAAAGTGGTAAGCGGTATGCTTGAGTTGAGTTTCGCTTACATGGGAAATGACACTTTGTCCAATCACCCATCACAAACACAGCACATCTTTAGCAACAGTAACATGACCCACTAGCTGGCATAGAGCAGCGAGCTGACTTGCCCGCCTTTTCTACATCAATCGGCTGATTCAACGTTTTAAAATAAAACGGCTGACGCCTCCTTTTACTTCCATCTGACGTTCTGTTATAATATAACGGAGGCTTTGCTACCACGTGACTTGGGAAAAAGTACAACTGACATAAGCTAAGTGGCTACTTTCTTGATGGCTAACCTCAAGATGACCCACGTGTTTGCACTTTGGACACGCGCGCAGTCAGAAACAGACCCTGTGCAGACCTCACCTGTTTCGTAATGTTGGTATAACTTACGTCAAGGAAAACGGGCGATGCAATGTTCTTTAGAAATGCAATAAACTATGTATTTTAACTATCAAAACAGTGTTGACAAGAGTCTCAGTCCGCCATGCTTGTTTGGATTCGGTTTGACGGAATGAACAGAGGGACAAACCGAGCGCGCGTGTTCGCGCGTTTCATAAATAGACTTTGGGAAAGTTACGCAAGACGGCGCTTATTATTAACAAAGTATCCGACAGACAGTGGAAAACAATGTGAAAATAGTCATATGCAAGCATTATGGCGACAGATTGTGTTTTCTGGTATACGTTCTGATTGATGTTGACATACAAAATATGTACTTTGTATTTACTGTGCAACTACACTAATACAAAACCACTAAGACACTTGCTCTCCATCTGTTGGGTCCCTTCTGCCCACCCTTACCTCCCCCTTCCCCCTGTACCTAACCTTAACCTCCCCTCCCTAACCACAACCTCCCCCTCCACCCTAACCTCAACCTCCCCCTCCATTCTACCCTAACCTCCCCCTTTTCCTCTACCCTAAATTTAACCTCCCTCTCCCCCTCTACCTTACCCCCCCCCCCCCCCCCCCCTCCCCTCTACCCTAACGTAACTGAACAGGGGCATAACCTACGAGGGCTTAACCTATGAGGGCATAACGTACAGGGGCATAACCTACGGGGGTGTAACCTATGGGGGCGTAACATACAGGGGGTGTAACCTAGGAGGGCGTAACATACAGGGGGTGTAACCTAGGAGGGCGTAACCTACGGGGGGGGGGGGTAACCTACAAGGGCGTAACCTATGGGGGATGTAACCTACGGGGCATACCTGAAGTTGTCTTTGAGATTCTGCTGGAGTGAGTGGGCCAGGAGAAGGTACTGGATCACCGCTGTCTTCTGGTGCCTACTCCCCTTCCAGCTGTCTGGCAGGAATACGTTCCAGGGTGACAGGGGTGACGAGAATGTGACGTTCATTATGTTGTATCGGGGACCTGTGTCACGGTGTCGCCATGGTAACCGGGTAACCCCATCATTAGAGGGAGGATGACTGGTCTCACTTTGCCTGAGGTAGAGAAGAGAACGTCACGCATGCACGCACGCACGAAGATGGCTCCCATACAACCTGACTGAGCTTGGGAGGTTCTGCCAGGACAAATAGGGAAATAAGAAGGCCCAAATCTAGATGTGTAAAGCTATAACCCATCAGTCTGTGATTATTAATGCAATTGCTAAAATGTCTAAAAACATGTTCTCGCTTTATCATTATGGGCTATGTACCAATTAAATCTAATTTAATCCATTTCAAATCATCAATCACGCATGACACACACAATGTCTAAAACTTACAGAAAACATGACTACATCTGCAAAAGTAGTGCAAACTCATGCATTTGATTCAGCTATACAGGTCCCCTTAATAACAATATTCAGAGGACCTCAACAACATCATACATCTACCTCCAGCTCCAGCATAAAAGGAGCACATTATATATATATATATATATATATATATATATATATATATATATATATATATATATATATATATATATATATATATATTCGCAAATGATGCAGTTACACCGGACAGCCACCAAATGACACCAAAAACAAAATATACATCAATATTCAATATTGGAGGACTTTAATAAGTATACTGTGAAGCAAATATACTGTTATGTTATATTTAAATTCTGTAACTTGAAATGCTTAGTTTTCCAATGTCCTCTAATTCCATTAGACCATGGTGGGCGCATAATTAGCTTTAAAGGGATCCTGTTTTACCACTGTGATGTTGATTAACCATTTCAAAGTCCACCCTTTAACGCGAGTGATTTATGACGGATAGAGTAAGGTCTGTGGTTAACACAAGCTTAAAGGCCATGGTGCAGGTTTAATTTTCTAATGAATCTGCGTATTTGCTTGTTGGTAATAAACATTTAAACTGTTATTCATTGTATTTGATGTTGTTGGGTATCACAAAACGTAATATAATACAAAAAAGTTGGTTTTTAGCCGTCTATATTTTAGCAGTTCGAGATTGATTCTCATTTCCCCCACAATGCATTGCATGACGTCACATCGGGGAGACAACAGACCAAAGCCCGCCGTGAGACCATTGAGAGAGACGAGTAGAGAGAGACTAGTAAGAGATTGTTCAGCAGATTATACAGATAAATACATATATATAGCCTAGATAGAGAGATAGATAGATAGACAGATAGATAGACAGCATAGAACGATAGATAAATAGATACATGGAGAGAGATAGCCAGATAGCATAGCGTAGCATAGACAGATAGCGTAGATAGCTAGATAGCTACACCCTCGAACCGGTATAATGCCGGGCTACTGTGCTTGTGCCGGTTGTAAACTGGACACAGCTCCATGGCTTCCCGAAGGACAAGGCAACCCTTCGACAGTGGGTCCACTTTGTCCGAGTTAGGCGGGCACATTTTTCAATGACCTCCGTCACCGCCAATACCAAGATTTGCAGCGCGCATTTCAAGGAGGACTACGACGAAGGGGATGCCATGCCAGAATGGTATCACTCGGGTTGAAGACCAAGAGGCTGGCAAAGCTGATTCCGACCACCGAGCCGTCTGCACAGCACCTCTCTGCCTGCCGCTACAACACCGAGAGGCACCAAGAAAGCAGAGATGCTACGGTAAGCCTCACGCTAATGCATGTCATGTTTACATCTGCGCGTTAGCTAACCCTGTGCATACTATACCGTGTTCCCTCTGACACCGCCTCCACTACAGTCATGATCAGTCTGAGATTAGAAAAGCACATTTCGTGATTCATGAAACTAAATTGTCCTGAAGTAAATGTCCAAAAGCTTGTCATCTAACTAGAAAGCACCATGACTAGTGTTTGTTTGGATCACTGGTGATCGTCAAGCGGCTTTCACAACAGCGCGTGTGTGTTTGACTATTACGGTTCTCTTATGTATTAAACGTGACTGTGTCGCTGACCCTTTTGAATTTGTTTGCGCAAGATGTTGATCGATGCTGCACAGCAGGAGACCGCGGACAGTGTCGACGTGAATGACCCCTTGCCCTCCACTTGTGACACTGGGACACAGTGCAATGTGAAGCCCCGTGGAAGGTCTCACGGTAAATGTTGTATTTTTGGGTGGTCGATATGCTGTCTAAAACATACGTTTCCAAAATCTATGCATACAGGACATTTCCATACACAGATGAAATTAATACATAGCCTATGTCAAAACATAACCACGTAGATTTGCCATGATTGTCATATGTTTGGGTATGTTTACTACCTCTGCCACAGCTGTGCAGGTGAACCTGAAGCCCAAGATGGTCAGTGTGGGGACACAGACCCAAACTTCCACCCCCCTCACTAGTCCTGAACAGACCGATGATGAAGATGATCCGTCTGTCATCAGCGATTCATCGTGGGTGCCTGGAGGACATATGTCTGAGGATGAGGAGGAATTGTGTGAGGAGGAGCCATCTCACACCTGTGACCCCCACCAAAAGTGAGATAATTTAAAGCCAACATAGACCAACTTTGCATTTTCCTTTTTGTGTATCTGGTAGAATTGAATTCCCCCCCGCTCTCTTTTTTGTTGTAGTGGCATTGACAAATTCATTGTTTGCCAAGAGGTGCTCATGAGCCTGTTTGCCCTCTGTCCGGCCTGTTGTGAGAAGTCGGATAGTAGGTTTTGTATACATAGCAGGCCATATCTGATTAGAAAATCAGAATATCTAATTAAAATGTGATAGCCCTGACTGTCTGCCCACATTCAAATTTGTCTTGCCAGTTAATTTACAATGTATGTACCAGGCTTTAGGCTGTGGGTTTATGATGCCATCATAAACATCATGTGTGTTTCATTGAAAACATTTGACCAGTAATGTACCGTACTTACTCTATATTGAAACCTGATATACTGTTGATTACTCTTTTATTTATTTATTTTTTTACATATCTAGGTCTGTGCATCATGTGGCTACCAACGTTTCTGGCAAAACCAGCCAATGCTCCACAGGAACATGGTGTCTCGTATTTCGGATCCCACAATGTGCTCCAATGCTCACATATCCCAACCAATACCTTTAAACATTTATCATTCATAGAGTTACATTTATGCAAAATACCAATTAATTATGGGTGTGATAAATGCCCACAAAGTTGAAAGTTTAACTAGATACAAGACAGATTGTACTTGACAGTATGGATATGATCTACATCCAAGTCCAAAGCTGTTATATAAACAGAATTTAGAATTCAAGTTTAGGCATTGTACAGATTCAAACAGACATTAATTGTTATTGCGATACATAGTCTCCCTAGAAATATTTTAAAGCATAAAACTGGCTAATGCAGAACCAGCAGTTAGCTAGCAACGGCTTGGTGGTGGTTTTCTGCATGCTGCATGTTATGTTTTCTCTTTGTGTGCTGTTTATTGCTTTGTTTTTTTTACTTAGTTGTTGGTGGTGGGACCTCGCTGCTCTTGTGCTTGTCTTTAGTCACTGTACCCCATGTGGTTTTGCAAGGGGTTCTGCATGCTGCATGTCTGCCTGCTGCTCATTGTGTGTGCTGTGGTTTTATTTATTTTGTTTGCATGAAATGTCTTTTATACAATTCAACATAGCTTACCAATCATTGTACCTGGTAGTGCCTTGTCTACAGGTCCTTTTCGGATTCTGATTTTCGCACAAGATTACAATCAAGGAAATGTTGCAAAAATGCTCCCTTTACATCTCCATTTGACACTTTTCCCCATAATTCCTTGTAGTATTAGTAGGAAAGGGAGTAAGGAATGATAACCCGAAAAGGACCTCTGTGTGTGCTTTTGTCTTTGGTCTTGCTCTATGTGCTTTTGATATCACTGCATGTATGTATGCATGCATGCATGCATATTAGTGTGTGTGTGAGAGAGAGAGCTGACCCTCGGGTAAGACCACACTTACATGTTGACCACACTTATACATGTTGATTCTTTTTGTGCCTAACCATTTTTTGTGATTTGTTTACTTTATCAGGAACTTTCCAACCTGTCTCTTTGTTCAGTAATATACTTGGGATAAACTAATAAACTGTTTTCATTGGAATGTACGTGTTCTGTGTATTTTATCACATTTTAAGGGCCGTTGAGCGATCACAACAGAACAAGCATGACAATTCTTGAACTGAAAAATACTTGATTTTATTCATGTGCCAATATGGTTTTTATTCATTGTCATCCAAACGAGGCCATTGAAAGCCATGATAGGTCTAATCACCACTCTGAAATTGTAGCCTGATGGTTGAAACCAGACAGGAGGGTAGAGGCTTCCTTCTATGAACACCGAGAACGCCATAAGGCCAGCGTATAGCCTGCCTGTACGCTGTGTACCGGTATTGCCTAGGGATAAGTAGGTTGGAAACTTAATTGTATACCTGTTTGTCATGCATGTTTATGCAACACATCTCTAGTCTAGTAATGGCAAAGCAAACATAAACAATGAACATACTCGTGCCTGCTGGCTTGAAGGGGACCATGATCCTGCCTGAAATGTGAGTAGGCTCTTTAGCACAAACGGATTCAGGCAGCATGCCTCAAATCCTGGATGCTGAGTTAGGAACGTTACATCTGCTGGCCGCGGGGTGAGCTCCGCGACCAAAACGCACTCGCTTCCCTACAGCACAAGCTCTCCACCACAGTTTCCATGGGACGACACCGCCCGCACAGACACGCTTACTACTCTCTCCCTCTCCCGGTAAGCAGTAGCCTACCCTGATGGGGAAAAAAGTGTTATTGTATGCACTGCTGTTCATAGACCGCTCCAGCGCTCGTTGCTGCGATCTAAATGGTAGCTAGCGACTGACCAGGACACTTCGCCAACTCTCCACTCATTCTCCTCTGACCATGCATTTCATTGTCTTTGACGGCCATCGGCTCTCATTCGCCCTCTCACTTCTGACCGGTTCGAAATTATATGGCTATGCTAACATAAATGTTATTTGTGGGTCTTGTCACCTCTTCCTCATCCCAGTTAGACGCCATAGTTCTAGTACAAGGCTGAGGCTACTTCCACCACGTCTCCCCGACGTGACGTCATCGCCGAATTGCGCTAAAAATAACCGTTACGACCAAAAACTACACTTTAACACAATTTTGGAGACATTTCTAACTTTATATACATATCTTGAGTGCTTTATGTACCCATTAATCGAAAGTGGTGTTTAACCTGCACCATGGCCTTTAAGAGATGGCCACGTTTTGGTCTACGACATAAAACATGTCAGTAAATACCCCACCCGTGAATTGTGAAGATTTTACGTGTCTTAAAAAACTTCTGGCGATTGCATTTACGCTTCAAAATTCATAAAAGTAGTGTTCATTGGTGAAGATTATCTCGCTTAACTAACGTGTGAGCATCATAAACTTTTGTTGTTGGCTTTGCATTATTTTCTGCAATAATGCAAGCCCAATGGGAAAAATACGCGATGACGTATGACGCATTTACGTCCCACTAGCGCCCATGCGATCGACAACGACACAAGCACAAAGATGAGCGAGAGCCTCCGATGACGACGGTTTAGCTACTTCAACAGTGTGGAAATTGTTTGGCTGCGAGAGGTCAGACCTCCAACAAAGTACAATATTTTTGCAAAATATGCAAGACAACTGTTACCGCTAAAGGTGTGAACCCCTAACAACCTCGTTTCACCACTTGGAGCACAACAAAACACACCGTGGCAACGGGTCCAACCGGGCTAGGCTACACCCGCACTACACATAACCGTTGCTACGGTTACGCCTATTGTACACTACAATACTCTGGCGTTTTAATACCTCTAAAACGGAGATTATTGAAAACACTGCTGACCCAGTTTAATGTTGATTCATTCCGGGTTGTGTTTCAGTTCGGACTAGTCTGGACGGGCGGATACGGAGATTTTTAGGGACCGATGACGCGGACACCCAGGTTCACTTCCTGATTGGGTCTCGTGTCCTTCCCTGATTCGTCACGCCCCATATCACGTGACCCAAAATCGAAACACCATACGTTTACGTTGGACTACAACGTTGCTGCTGCCGCCACCTTGTGGCAATAGGTAGCCTGTCGTCCGTGAAAGTAGCGTAGCTAGTTGGAAAAGGAGGATGGAAAATGACCATGTTGTTTGCACTATTAAATGCTGCTGCCTGCAAGCTGCAATCACCAATAAAGTGTTCAATATATTTATTCTATAATCGTCGTTATCGCAAAAATCCTTGAAATATCGCCCACCCCTACAGTCCACCGGGTAGTCTATAGTAAGTGACCCCTATGACTTTAGAAAGGTTTCATCTCGTAATGAAACCGTCTCGTAGAATGTGAAGAAAATGAACAATTAGCACGCATTAGCTTTGGACAAACAAAAACAAAAACTTCAGAGCTAGATTGCTTTTAATCAAGTTTTCAGTTACAAATGCGCAAAGTAGAAAAAAATATTTTTTCCAAATACATTTCAAAAAGGTCTCATTTAACAGCATGTTAAAGAAAATAAAACTTTAAATTGAATCACACACCTAGGACCAGTCTCCTCCAAATATACAACACCACACACTAACTTCATCCATGCACTCAAAACACTAAAATCTGGAGATTAACCAGATTAGTTTTTATTATGTACCGACTAAACCGTTATAAAAGACAAATGGGCTGCTACAAAGCGAAAGTGGTGCGACCTGAACTCTGAAATACATACACAACTGATCATTTTGGAGGGGGAAAAAAGTTAAAATAAAAAACAAGCATTGGTTGGTTGAGCGGGACTGAGAAGAACGGCCATCCTACACAACAGGCGTATTACATGGACGTTTTAATAATAACCGGGAATGTTCTTTGTCCCTTCACCCAAATTTCACACACAGGCCTGTTTTTACTGCATCAAAATGTCCAATATTGCAATGCACCGAACGCCAAGAGAGTGCATTGCAATATCACACCAAGTAGAGCAGGTTTCGACACTTTACTTTCAACCTGGAATATCGGGTCCTTGGGAGCCTTGCCACTTAATAGTCCAGTAGATCGGGCTTTACTTGTCTAATATGAACGGTGCATCATTGACGGTACTTTTAAAAACACCATCACCATCTCATTTCATTCTTTCCGAATCATTACTTCAGTGAAGTAACAAATATGTTCAAATATTGTGACCAGATTCCAGTCAACTAAAAATAGAGAAAAAAAAGCCATAGAAAATGTTTAGAACAGCAAACATTGTAACCGTTTAAAGTTCTGTATAAATAAAACTAATTATAATATGAAATATAAGGGGGGGGGGGGGGGGGGGACCTCTGAGCTATGCAATAAACCTCTGTATTGGGAGGCGTAAGCATGTTCATGAAAACGTCACATCGACCAAAATAATTATAGTGGCGAATGAAGACAAATGAACGTGCCAAACCGCAAAGCCCTGATGCGTTGTTGCTTGGAAATCTGAGTCAGAACACTTCCTGCTAATGGGGAAGCCAAGCTGGGCTTTCCCACCTGCTGATATTTCATGTAGTAATATGTTTATTGTAAAAAATATATAATTTATGCGAGAACATGTTTGAGTGGAGAACAAAAAAAAAGACAAAATACTCTTATCCAGATGTTCCTTTATCAGACATGCACACACTTATGACTATGATATTTCAGATTTGACAGCTGAAACTAGCAAAAGCGACAAATCAAGGTCATCGGAGTCAAAAGTGCAATGCAATGACTGAAGCTCAAAAATGTAGGTCATTTTAAATTGAAAGACTTGCACGCACGCACACGCGCGCACACACACACACACACACACACACACACACACACACACACACACACACACACACACACACACACACACACACACACACACACACACACACACACACACACACACACACACACACAAACACGATATTGCCAAACATCAACGTAGGTAGCCCATTGCGTCTCATGTATCAAGTCAAACAGACTTTTCCCACATTGGGGTCGGCTCTCGATCTACATACACAGGCAGTACTTGCAATTCATCAACCGTACGGCCTCTGGGGGATTCAACAACAGTTGTTAAAATGGAAACGCTCTCTCTTCTACCAGCTTGCTTGTGTACATTCGATTCAGATATTTTGTTTAAAATTACACAATGAGAACCAAGAAACGTCTGTAGGAAATCTATGGCAGTTGAGGGCCCAATTGTTAAACCTTTAAAATGTCCTGTCCTTTCTCAGAAACCTGCATTCTCTGCTCGGCTAGTGAACCAAAAACTGTTAAAATATATTTTGACTATGGGTGACATTTTTTGTAGATGACAATTTAGTATTTGTTGACATAACAAATGAGTAATCATAAGATGTTCACCGTGTGATATACAACCCCCGTTGAGCCAAAGTTAAAGCTCCAGCTAGCTACGTTCCCCAAGGCATCATCAATGATACTTTGTCCTCAAAGTCCCTAAAAGCCATATGTAGCAAAGCACGTTATTTCCAAATAAAATTAAGAAACCTTTCTTCTCATTTCCAAATCTGGATTAAAAGTTTCTTAAATCAATGAGTGGTTTTAGCTTGCATAACCTTGTTTTCGATGATCTGCAAGCAGTTCCATTATGCAGACTTCCGTCCTATTTGGACATTTGTGTGGCGTTTTTTGGCCGAGATGTTTTTTTACACTAGGGAAAATAATCTATTATAGCGTAGCAAGAAAAGGGTCATGGTTTTGAATCATTAACAAGCAATAGTCAGTGAGCCATTTTGTTCATCTTAGACTTGTGACATCAGCCAACAAAACATCCATGGGACGCATCTGGCCTTGGCCTGACCACTACTAGGCCCCATTAGCTTTCATCTCATCTAATGAAACTCGCATTAAGCACAGCAGATAAACAGGAAGAGCGGCACACGTTATTGTTCAACTCGCACCGTTGCAACACAATTGAGCGAGGAAAGCGTTGAAACGCGTCCCATTTGAAAGAACAAAAAAAAAAAAAAAACGAGGCTCATGTACATTTCCAGCCAAGAACGCCATATAGAGGTGGTGTCTGTTGTAAATAGACGGTGTGTTAAGGGGCGAGGACAATTCCAACTCTGCCCGAAGAACACGAGCACACCGGCCTCTTCAGCTAATGTCACAAACCCATTTTCCAAAGTGTACTGCATCATATCCCAGCCACTTCGTGATTTGTGACTAGGTTATAAGGAAGCACGTTATTGTACTCGTCAGGCACAGGGGTGGCTAGAAACTACTGCAAACATACTATTACGCGATGAAGTCATAACGCCAAACTATCAACGTATTCATTCAAACTTAGGAGGCAGCAACTCGTCCATCTTGCGCGGCACAATTAGCTTGTTTGGTTTCGGGTTCTCGGCCGTAGCATTTGTTTGTTTTTTTTGTCTCTTCCATGTTTGCTTTCCACAGAATAGTCAGCAGTGGGAGCTTTCAGACATAATCAGTATTCAAGATAGGTAAGAAAATAACCAGTCTCCCAACTGCTGTCACACGCCATCTCTCCGGTGAAGGGTTATGTGGCCCTCTGTACTGCGGCAGCGGCGGTGGTTGGTGGGTGGGTCACAATCCAGAGTGAACAGCCTGGATTGAAACAAAACGCCCTCATCGTTTGACCTCATGAGAAAGCTTGAGACGGAATTGACTCTACAACGAGAAATGCACTCTTAAAATCCACCAAGGTCGGTCCTTTGTACGGTCACATTCAAATTCTTGCTCCAAAATCAACTGTGTGAAACACCATTTATACCATATTGTGAGATAAGAACTATCCATTTTCATCCATATTTTGATTAAGCCTAACTTGGCAACACAGTGGGCCAATCGGTGACCATTGTATAAGTCACCGATTCTTCTTCCCTCGCAGACTGAATCATCGATTTAAAAAAAAGCTAGTTTCCAGGTTCCTTTTAGCCGCCACTAGCTACAGAGGAGGTCGTCCAGGGCAAGCGACGGCATCTTGTCAAAGTCATAGGCATCAAACAAGTCACTGATTCCCTGGCCCTCTCCCAGGCCCAAGAGGTAGTCGTCCTGGTCCAGGATCGGGGGGCCCAAGTTCAGGAAGGGTCCCAGGGCTCCGCCGAGGGCCCCTAAGGCAGACGGGATCTGATCTTCAGTTTGCTGCAGAAGACTGGTGAAGGGGGAGGAGATGGGGGACAGGGTGGTGACAGAGACCGCCTCTCTCGCGGAGGATGGGGGTGCAAGGGAGTGGCTGCTGGAAGTGGTTTTGGAATTGACGGGCTCTGGAAGCACAAGAGAAAAAATCTCAAAATTAATTTAAAAAATGATTCCAAAATCCTGGTGTGTGTGTGTGTGTGTGTGTGTGTGTGTGTGTGTGTGTGTGTGTGTGTGTGTGTGTGTGTGTGTGTGTGTGTGTGTGTGTGTGTGTGTGTGTGTGTGTTTAAGCAGGCCGCCAGTCTGGCCCGAGTCAGACTGGACAACCCATCGACATCTACCATACTGCAATCTCTGAAGGAGACTTCTGATACTAGATACTGGTCAGTGAAAGTCAGTGTTCTGGTGCGCGAGTGACACACAGCAGGTCATCGCAGACATTTCTAAAAATGTACTAATCAGTGGATGCGCAGGCTCACAAAGTGGACTCCCACACAGGGAGTAAGAAGCTAAATGTCACCCCTCACCTTGAACAACTTTGACGAAGGGGGAGTTTCCGTTGATGTCCACGTTGCCGTTCTTCACTGGACTCTTGGGGTCATTTTCCTCATCAGGACACAGCAGAACTTCTATAGGGCCCTTGGTACTCGTCAAATGAATGGAGAGGCTCTGAAAGGGAAACAAAAGTTTACCAAAATGACACTGGCCTTTTTAGGGTGTGCAATGTACACTGCCAATTGATAAAGCAAATTAAACAAACAAGAGCAACAATGCATTTCACCTTGCAGCTACAAATAGAGTTACCCTTTGGAGGTGGCCGCTGCCATTGTTTCCAAAAACATGAAAATAGCCTACAGGAAATAAAGGTGTTTTCGTTTAATGATATTGTCAGGGTCCAAAATTAACTTCTAGAATTGTATCTTTTTGCCTGCCAGAATGGAAAAATCTACCGGCCAGGCAAGCAATTGTTTTAATATGCAACACTGCTTTTTTTTTTTTTTTTACCTGCCAAATGGTCAAATCTTTCAGCCATTGGCTGGTGTTTATTTTTGGACCCTGAATATTGAACTGTGATACGCCCTAAAGATATGCCCTAAACTAATAAAAGCATTTTAACCACAACCTTGGCTCGGTGCGCGTGTACCTGGAGTAAGTTCAGAGGCTTCTGTTTTTCTACAGTTAATCAATTTAACTTCAAGAGCACCTTGGATCCACCTGGAGTTCACTACCTCAACCGTGAGCAGCGGGTAGTTTTCTTTTACACTACACGAGATGTTCTGTTTAGGTTAGCAAAATCCATCATGATTTATTTACCCAACGCAGGCGGCTTATCCCAAAACCTCCGTTAAGCAGTAGTGAGGGGGGAGGGGGGCTTGCGTTTCATTGTAATGTCAGCAATAAATAGAATTATGCTGGCTTTATGCATTTCTATATTTATAACGTAATGAGCACTGCAACCAGCTACCATTTTAGCTTTCTACTATTTAGAATCCAGGGCCCTGGATTATTTTAAAATAGTAATATTTCAGATGGTAGTACTGGTAATGGTAATACTTTAAGCACTAGACAGTATGACTATAAAAGTGCTGTGCACATAACGAGTACTGCAAAAAAAAGCATAGTAATGATTTACATCTAGGTAAAATATTGTCGTTCTTCATTAATCCTGGATCACTAACAGCTGTGCCACAACAAAAACCCCACAAAAGAAAATCTATTTCTTAAGGAACCAAATGTGAAACTTTTTCAAATGCTATCCTCCCACTGCTTCCAAATCCTTTGAGACCGGTACAAGAATGCCCCAAAATTTCACAAAGCCTGCACACATGGCATTTCCAATGGCATTGGACACCAGACACAAAACAGTGTTCACATACCTCCTCAGGGTCTGGTACCTCCAGCTTGGTGTCACTGGGAGCTTTGACCACTATGACCGTCTGGTCTCGGAGGTTCCCCAGCTCCCTGATGTCCTGGTAGGTAACATAGGCATACGTGCAGAGGAATCAAGGAAATAACCATTGTGTCGGTTTAGTGTGCGCTTCGCGACCAACCATTATTTGACATGCAATGCATCTTACAGGTTTAGCGAACAAATGTTTTAAGAGGTCCAACATGTTTAAAACTAGCTGCTGTTCCCAAGGTAGGTATCCTTTCTGGTTATTTTAAACACGTGAGCATTTGGATCCGCTACAAGGTAATTAGCAAATCTGAACCACTGGCAGTTCAAGAGTGGAGATAACAGGGCTCTAATGAAAATCTAACCCACAGCTTTCTCACACATGCACTGCACTTTCAAATCTGCCAATATGCCAATTCCTCGACTAGATTGAAGAGAATTTATCAGACCACAGAAAACATGAACAATGCTCCAGATTGCTTGACTGTGTTCAAAAAACCAATGCTCGATTTATTTTTTGGTTTGTTTCCAGCAGTAGCGCAAAGTTTAAAGGATATTTTTGGTTGTTTGGCATCTCGCTCATATGCCGCACATCCACGCTGCATCTCTGGATGAGCTGCTCCAGTCTCTGCTCATCTTCACCCAGGGCAGAGACCTCCGACGTCAGCCGCTGCCTTTGACTCAAGGCACCATCAACCTCAGACAGACTGCAGCCCCTGGAGGAGAGACAAGCATCAGGATGGGAGAAGTTATGGGCTACCAAAGGAATCGCTGATACCGCTTACTGGCTGTCGATAGGGATTCGAGTACTAGTACTGCGGCGACCGATTTTCCTAACTTTGCCAAGGTTGTAAACTAACCAATGGTCTATTTTTCTCTATTGGCACTCAATTACAAAACAAATTAGATAAAACTTTGATAGATGCAAGTTTTGACTCATTGGAAAACTGGCACAAAACGCAAGTAAAAGTACCATTGACCTTCCACTTCATTTGAATACAAACTGTGGCTTTCGGATGCCCATTTGGCGTTTTCACATATGCACGCCCTACACGTACACAATCGTGGGGAATCTTACTGGCAACCACATGACCAAAAAGTGATGACTGATCAACTGACACTCCTATTCTTAAATACTCGTGTTCAATGGAGGGGCTAAAAATACCACCGTCGGATACTTTTGCGTATAACCAATCAATGCATTTGCCCTTCTACAGATTTGAATTTAATCGGTTCCATTGGGATTTGCCAATCATTTTTTCAGCAATCCATGCCGGTATCGATCATGCGATGGAAATGCCAAGGCAGAAGGAAACCGCACAGGGGGGGGGGGGGGGGACTTACATCCATTGGATATTGTTCTTGGACTTCTTCTTTATTAGGTGAATTCCCTCTAACACATTGGTGATGTCATACAGTCGTCTTTTCTGGACCTGAATGCGGTAACAAGAGAGTGTACGGTAAACGCATGCAATCCTTTCCAAAGGCCAATGTTAAAGAAACATTATTATATAATAACACATAACACGTAAATGTGTTATGTGTTCTATTTCTACATTTTTTAAATAATTATGCTACAAAACATTGTAAATTCATTAATAAATGAATAAATGATGTTAAAAACCGCTGCTACCCTTAGTTTAGCAATAAGCGATGGATCCCCCTTCCCCACTGTGACCTACGAACCCACCTGCAAGGTCTCAGCAGCTTGATTGAGGTCCAGAACGCCATCCGATGACTGAGCAAGCAGCTCCACAAACTTCTTGGTGAGCAGACCGAGAGATGTGTCGTAGCGGGTCTTCTCCGTCGGAGACTTTGGAGCTACCGCACAAAGAAGAATAGAGAGGGAAAA
>JAOPHQ010001722.1:230000-273745 GCA_030340625.1 Merluccius polli | reverse complement strand
GTGTGTGCATGTCACTTAACGTGTGTGTGTGTGTGTGCGTGTGTGTGCATAATGGCATGTGCAACATCTAAGGTACAGAGTGCACCAGCCGCAGCTCGCAGCAGAGTGGAGCGTTCGGCCCCAATAACTCACACGCCTCAAATTAGTGGGCCTCCCACGCCGGTGCTGAGCCGGGGCTGAGCCGGGGCTCGCCACCTTGGCCCCTTATTACCCCTGCCTTGAAAGGCCCCGGCCCCCCATAGGTCGAGAGACCCAGAACCTCATCCGTCATTCGCTCAGACACAGGGTCACGCCCACTTAAAGACTTGAAAACAATATTGCAACGAGAGGCTTGATGACATAAAACTAAACCTGCCGGTTTCGAAGTGGAGGGAGATTTCAGCTCATTTGGTCAGGGGGTGGCGGGTGATGGAGGTGGAGGGTGGTGGAGGGGGTGGGGGGGTGAGCTGGCCCTGAACCGATGGGGTTCTTTACGGGCCGCTTTCGTCCGCAGAGCACTGCTGGATCCAGTCCTGAGTCCACCCAGCAGGACATAAATCACCCTGAGGTTCCTTCTTTCTTTCCTCTTTCTGCTCCCTAACTCTCTCTCTCCCTCCCTTACTCATTTTCTCTCTCTCTCTCTCTCTCTCTCTCTCTCTCTCTCTCTCTCTCTCTCTCTCTCTCTCTCTCTCTCTCTCATCCTCCTAGTTTTCTTCCTCTCTTTCTGGACACCCCTAAACTCCTCCTCAACCTTTCTTTCTCTCTGTCCTTCAGCTCTTTTCCTTCAACCTTTCCTTCTTCACTGTCCTTGTCACCCTTTATTTCTTTATTCTTTCCATCTTTTCTTTGTTCTTTCTTTCTTTTTCTTCCTACTTTCTTTGCGGCCATCTGTGGGACACGCTCTGGTCCGTTCTCTCTCCCGACCGGAAGAATTAGCTGCTCAGGCGTTACCGCAGTTTTTATTTAATTTCATTTTTCTTAGAGAGAAAATAAACCAAAACAATTCTGGCTCCCTCCAGGGCCCCACGAGTCTCGCGTGCCCCTGGGGCCTCTTTCCCCCGCTCTCTAATTAGATTAGCCGAGTCCCCAATCTGGCAACGCAAAGCTTCAATCTGGCAACCCCAGCTACCTTTGCGGCACTATAATATCTGGTCTGAGGAGCAGGAAATGATCTAAATGTCGGTTAGCGCAGTATTCTGTTACACCCAATGGTGAGCTGACAAATCAGAGCACAGCAGACGCCGGAGACCAGCGACAGAGGATAATAAAATATGAAGAAAGAAAGAAACAAAGAAAGAGAGAGAGGAAAAAAAAAAAACCTAAAGAGGGGGATTTACAGCTGAGCTCTGCACCGGACCAGAGCACATGTGGCTGTGGCTGGGCAGCCATTTTGGAGGTGGTGGTGGTAACGGTGGTGGGGATGGTGGGGGTGGGGAGGGAGGAGGGGGCTGAGGGGGGGTCGGCAGCTGAGGGAGCCATCATGGGTTGCTTGACTTCTACAAACTGCCAATTAGGAGCTTGCGAGACGCAGTTCAATAGAGGTCCCCTACGTATGGCACTCCTCTGGGACCTATAGATAGAACATGGGAGGTGAGGAAAACATATATATATATATGTATATATATATATATATATATATATATATATATATATATATATATATATATATATATATATATATATATATATATATGTATATATATATATATATATATATATATATATATATACCAAATGGCATATATGGCATATGTATATGTATATGTATATAGCCTACATATATACATATATATATATATATATATATATACACATTTTAGCATGGGTAGAAGCTGGTGGGAATCGTACCCCTCACCCTGGCAGTGTTAATGCTTATGCACTCCCAGTTGAGCGAGACAGGACCAGCTTTGAACTCCAACCACTCCAACTACTACTCCAACTAACTGTCAAATCACACAGCTCTGTGGCGTACTCGGAACAATATCAAACAACGAGGAAACGATAGAAAGTTCAAAATGAGAAAGATGGGGGGGGGGGGGGGGGTCCTCAAGAAAGAAAGAAAGAAAGAAAGAAACAGAGAGAGAGAGAGAGAGAGAGAGAGAGAGACGTGGTTCCGGCTGAGCGGCGGTGGTTAAACGGCGCAGAGCTTCCTGCGGCGAAACACATGTGTGTACAAGAGCGATACCGACTTGCACTAAATTCCACAGCCGGCCCTCTCGATGGGACGTGACAGTATAACGCAGGAGAGCGGGGTCGTCTGGAGAGTTGGCTGACAGGAAGTGAACTCCATGAATGATTTGGTCCTCATAAATCATTTGGCAGAAGGGGTGGGGTGGGGTGGGGTGGGGGGGGGGGGGGGGGGGGGGGGGGGGGGCGGTTGGGAGCGTCCAACCCCACTGAGCAGGTCCCCACAAAGGGGGTCTTCATTCACACACTGGTGGTCACATGGTGTCTTTGTATGTGTGAGAGTAAGTGAGAGAGTGATTTTAAATGTGTGTGTGTGTGTGTGTGTGTATCAGAGTGAGGGAAAGCATGTGAGAGCGACCAGACAATGTGTGTGTGTGTGTGTGTGTGTGTGTGTGTGTGTGTGTACCAAGCACATATGCACAGACGTCGGCTCCCACACTAGAAGGCGAATCAAGATGTTATGACAGGCCTGATGACTAACTCGCTGTAGTTGTGTTTGAGGTTTGGCTGCAGTGAGAAAATGGTTCCAATCCCTCGCTGGGCCTGATGGGAGCTCATAGGGTCATAGCTCTGCTAAAGGATCCAGACTCCAGGACCGACCAGAACCATCACCTTGGGATTAGAACCTGTACCCCGCTGTTTATGTATGCCTAGGAGTGTGTGTTTTTTTTGGGGGGGACTACAAATAAATTAATGTAGAGCCAAAAACTACAATCCATCCATCACCAACCATCACAAATGTGTTTGTATCCATATGTATTCCATGAATCATGTTCAATACGTGTACTCCACGTATCTGCCTAAAGTACACAGTGTATCCTGCAGATGTGTGTGTGTGCGTGTGTATGAACATCCTCTGCCTCTCACAGTCTCTCTCTCTCTTTCTCTCTCTCTCTCTCTCTGTCACACACACACACACTGAGCTTGGATTTGAGCGAAAGGCACGGTGAGTGATGAAGGAATACGGGCCAAATGGATGCTACAGAGAGAGGAGAGGAGAGGAGAGGAGAGGAGGATGGGAGGAGGGGCAGGAGAGTAGAGAGGGGAAGAGAAAAGGGTGAGAGGAAAGGGAGAGAGGAAAAGATGAGAGGGGGGTCAAGAGGAGGAGAGGAAAGAGGAGAGAAAAGGAGAAGGACTGTGAGAGGTGAGCGAAGGAGGAGAGGAGAAGGGGTGATCTCAAATCTGTTATTTCATCTAGGGCTGCAACTAACTGATTTTCATAGTCAAACTAATTATGTAAGGGAAAATCCACAATGAGGATCAGCTGGGGATCATGTCTGTGACACCCCCCCCCCCAAACCACCCCGTCCCTCACCCTTTACACGGCGAACTCTGTCACGCTGACAGGCATACTGCAGAGTCATGTGAGGTACAGATGATGAACATAGGCGACTACTAGATTAATCGATTAGTTGGGGGCTAAGAACATAATAATGCCCTTTGTGGAGGCAACTTGGTCTTAGCCCCCGCGTCGTGCTATTATTGTTTGATGCATGCACACCTCATCGTGGATTATCCCTTACTTACGGGGATCACGTCATACTGGTGCATGTTATCGAAAAATAACCTCTCCAGCCAATCAGAATTGAGTATTCACCTGGGCCATGGTATAACTAACGATAATATTTTCGATCAATCGATGAATCATTAAGTAGAAAAGGTCATGAGCAATAGCAAATGTCATCACAAATTACCAACGTGATGTCTTAAATGTGCATGCTTTATCTGACAAGCAAAACAACAAACAAAAATGTGATTCCATTAGTTTTGTGTCGATCGACTAATCGATTAATCGTCGCAGCCCTAATTTCATCATCTGTACCTCACATGACTCTGCAGTATGCCTGTCAGCATGACAGAGTTCGCCGTGTAAAGAGTGAGGGATGGGGTGGATGGGGGGGGGGGCGGGTGTCACAGACATGATCCACAGCTGCTTCCAACTACAGCAACAACTCTATTCTCTTCCCCGTCTCTCTGGAGGTAGGTGGGAAAGAATGTTCTGTCTATTTTTTTGCCTGTCTCTCTGTCCATCCGTCTTTATACATGCGCATGTGTCTGCCTGCCAACACACACTGTCAACAGACAGATCCTGTATCCGTTCCGTGTCTCTCCCCTCTTTCCCCTCAGATACCGTTCCATGGACCCACACTCTCCCATCCTCCCGATCTCCCCCTTTTTAAACCTCTCTCCCCCCTTCTATTTGTGTTGCAATTACGAGCAATCTGCACATCATTTAGCAGAGGCCTTCCAGAGAATCCCCTCCCTGTCTCCATAGTGTAAACTCCCATCACTGTCCAATTAGCCCTCCTCTACGTCTCAGCCCACTGGTTTATACAGTGGCATCATCCCCATTTATTAACTTTTTACAGTACACACACACACACACACACTTCCATGCCATACACGCACTCCCACGGCCACACGCACATACAAACCCACCACACACGCATACACACACACACACACATGCACTCCCATGCGCGCACACACAAACAAACACACGCGCCACGCCCACACACACACACCCTAACATGAGTCATTTTCCCCTGTCTCCAGCGGCGATGATGGAGCACCCATGGGTCCATGCCATCCAGCTCTCTCCCGATACATAAATAATCACCCTGATGAGCAGTGTACTTCTTCCTACCTTGATAATTGTGGATAATTGTTGGGCCTAATTGGGGGGCCAATTAACGCTATTGCTAAAAACTTGCGGTGAAACGTTGATTTCGTGGGATGAGTTTTCGCACGGGAATGAACGCTGTGTTTAGAAGTTGTTTGTGTTTTGGCCGAAATAAGGAGGAGGAGGAGGAGGAGGAGGAGGAGGAGGAAAAGAAGAAGGAGAAGGAGAAGAAGACCCAAAATGGGGCCACAGAAAGGGAACCGGTGTAGAGGCCTATAGCCGGAAACGAGCCCTTCCTCTGAAGGAGGTTCACCAGGCATCATTGCGGTCGCTATATATATTTCCTGAAGAGCGTTGCGATGCAGAGGAGGCAGGCAGCAGTAGTAATGGTGTCAAGTAGTCAGTCAATCAGTCATCGATCTCCCTAACTGACTGACAGGGCGGGTTGCCGGGGCTGATTTCGCTGGCCGACTCTAGCTGGCGGACAGGGGTCTCTCCCGTTCCTCTTTCCTCCCGACCCGTCAGTTTTTCGACACAGCTGTCAACAAGAGATTGGATGTCCTGCAGGGCCCGCATGTACACGGCAGGCCAGCCCCGCGCGGACCAATGACAGCCGAGACGGCTGGAAATGTGGTATCCATTTGGGCCGCGACTCCGCGGGAGCAGCGGAAATATGCAGGGAAAAGGCAAGATACAAGGCGCAGCACGGCACAATAGAGACGTGTACTGCGGGACATTCCTGTGGGCTCTATTGTTAGGGTCATACAGTGGGTTTAATATCACTGTGTACGTTAGGAATTATTCATATTTCTTCACCGGCTGTGTTTTGTCAAGGAGCCGTCGTTCCCGCAGTCTGTAGGCCTTTCACCAAAACAGTGGTCGTGGTGCAGAATATTA
This sequence comes from Merluccius polli, assembly GCA_030340625.1. Lineage (NCBI taxonomy): Eukaryota > Metazoa > Chordata > Actinopteri > Gadiformes > Merlucciidae > Merluccius > Merluccius polli. The sequence continues at coordinate 268,059 of JAOPHQ010001722.1, read as the reverse complement.
TAAATATATATGTGGAGCGGTATTAAGGTGGCTTCAAAAACACAACCACAACAGATACAATACTCATGCATATTATTGTAATACAAACACAATGATTGCCTACGGCCCAGTACAGTGGTTTTCAAACTGTGGGTCGCAGAGGGGACCAAGTGAGGCACGATGATGCACTGAATACACTTTGTTTTATATATGTGCATAACTAGGCATGCCCTGTCTGTTTCATTTGATCATTATGCTTGAGACTGAAGGGGAGAATGCTGTGTTGGTGAAAAATATACATAGAGAATGTTAATCATCTTGACTTGTTAATAATAATAATGTAGGCCTATTAGTTTACTGTAAGATATATTTGATGGGTCCTCCTGGGCCAGAAGTCCCTCCACAGGTGGCAGATGGTTGGGTTCAACGTGAGACAGCAAATGTACAACTTTCATAACTAACTATGAATTAAATAGCTGGACTTAACCTCGCGGGAAAGCCCTTTAAACAGTATGGGCGCAAAAACAGCACAACCACACTTTTTGTTTTGAATATAATCAAGGAACTTGGCAGAATTCATTTTGCTCATGGACCTAAAACTTCTACTGGCATAGTAAAAATGTAATATCTCTAATACACAAAGCAAACCAATGTAATGCCTTATACGTGAGGTCATGTCGCAAGCGGGGTGGCCAACATTTAGTGGTAGCGCAAGATGGCATTGGTTTTCATCTCCGTGACCAATTCTCTAACCCGCGGTAGGGACTGAACATCACCACCAGGTGGCGGTGTTGTCCACTCAGTGCATAGACTTGTAACCTGGCAGGGTCGAAGCAATGATGAGCTGATTCTATTGTTAGGTGTAATAAACATATTGACTTTTCTGGGGATCATTCAAAGTGTTAGAAAATACCAAACATGCACAGTGTTGCTTTTTTTCAAAATACTAAAAGTGAACTAAAAGTGTTTAGTTTGACCCAGTTAAGTTGGTTGCCAATATGTCAATATGAATATGTTGTATTGTACAGAACCTAAAATCAACATTATGTGGTTGATATGGAACTGCATGCCCTCATTGGGCTTGAAAACTACTAATAAAACTAGAACAGGAGTAAAGTATTTATATTAGATCTCTGTATATCATGCACGAAATGCAAAACATGCATGAAATAATGTGTTTAATATCCAGTACTGTAGTTGTGAGTTGAGCTGTTAAAGTCAACATTCAGCTGAATGTTTGGGTATTGCTGTCCATAGCAGACTACTGGTGCTGGTCAGTACTGGTCAGTACTGGTCACAGCTGTTGGAGCTGTTGCAGGTTGTTCAGGTGACAGTGGTGGTGGTAACAGCACTGGTGGTGATGGGGGTAGTACTGGTGGTAACACCGAGGGAGTAGATTACATTACAAAACATTCATTTGTTTAGAATATCAACTGTAAAAGTAAAATAGATGGTGTGTGGATGGAAGACTTCCTGGTGGTCATAGTGTTGTTTTCTCTATCTTCTTTATCACACTCACTCTTATTCACTCTTTCTTCTCATCTTCTTCCTTCTTTTCCTCATATTTCTCATCCTCTCACTTCTTATATTGCTACTTGCTTTTCAAGCTTTACTTTCTCTTCTTTTTCTTCAGGTTCCGAAATATGTTTTTTTCTTTCCCTTTCTAGAAGCAGTGTATATTTTTACTCATTTTCTTCCTCCTTCTCATTTTCTCCGTTTCACTTCCTCTTTATAATCGTCATATTTCCTCTCCATCTTTCTTCTTTTCCTATCCTACTCTTTTTAAGATTGTTTCCTCCTCCTCCTCCTCATTTTTCTATTTCTCCTCTTTTTCTTCATGCTCCCTGTCATGTTTTTGTGCATCTTCCTTTTTGTTTCACCTTTCTTGTTCCTCCTGTTTTGTCTCTGTCTCCTTATCCTCCTCCTTCTGTTTCTATTCATCTTCATTCTGGTCTTTCTCCTCCATCTCCTCTTTGAATTATTTATCATCCTCCTCTTCTTCTTTCTTTCTCTCCTTCTCTTTGTTGTCCTCCTCTTTGTAGCAGTCATCTCATGTCTCCTCCTTCTCTTTTCTCTAGTTTCACCATTCCTCTTTCTTCTATTCTTCCTTCTCTGTATCCTCCTCTAAGCCTCCTTCAAAGTTATCCCTCCTCTCAGAATTCCTCTATGTTCTCCTCTCCTGCTCCACCCGGCTCTCTCTCCTCCTCCAGTCCACTCTCCTTCCTCACTGACGGACTCAATCAGATACTGAGAGGCGGTGCCAACCAGGCCCTCCTGCTCCTCTCCCCAGAGGTCTGTATCAAGAGGAAATATCTTGGTGAGGAGGGGTTCTCCTTTCTCTCCTCCAGCCCACTCGTCTTCTTCTCTCTGTTTATGACATGAGTTATCTCTTCCCTCCTCTCCCTGACAACTCTATTCCTCTTCCCTACCATTGATGTCACTGGGGTTCTCCTCTCCCTCCTCTACGCACTGCTCCTCCTCTCGTGTCCAGACTCTTGGTGGTGGGAGTGCTGGTCGTGATGGTTGGAGGTGGACAGGCCTGCTGACAGGGAGCCCAGGCTGGTGTTTCCAGACGTACATCCAGACCAGGTCTCGGTCTGGTTGTGGGGGCTCAGCTTATGTTGGCTGGTTGAGGAGCTGTCTTGCGAATAGTCTTGGTCATAGTCTGACACCCTGTTACAAAAAAATGCAATTGATCACATTCAGTCAATATTTCACATGAAATGTATGTTTATCTGTCTCTCTTGCTCTCTCTCATGTGTGTGTATATATATATATATATATATATATATATAGTTCAACATAATTCAAAAGAGCTTAATTGGCACAGAAAATAAGCAATTTGCATTGTCAAAGCAGATAATGAATTAAACAAAAGAGAATCTTAATAAAAAGTAAGATATAACAAACAGGAAAGTGCATAAAAAGTTAAATCTCTCTCCATTTTTCTCTCTCCCTTACTTTCAGATACACTGACTGACTCTTAAACATGAACAATTACAAACTGTGGCCATATTATCGTGGCAGCAGGGACACAAAGGGTTGTTGCAGAATGTCGCTGGGGGTCATTCTTAGACCAGGGTCTATTGTCAGCATCCCTTTCAGAAGGTCTATCAACTCAAGTAGGACATCCTCCTCTTCCTCTGTATAGAACTGCATTTGGAAACAATGTCAATTCAATTACACTCAAAGCCACATCTCAATCGTACTGTAATATTTCAGTTATTTTGTCAACTATTATTTAAAAAATCTACCAAAGTTAGAAAGTCTATGAGGTCATCCAGGGAGCTGCGGGAGGGTCCAACCTGCTCCATGTCTGGCTTCTGGTAAAACTTCTCTGCAGACTAAAACATTAGTTTCTTAGTTTCACTGACCCTAACCCTAACTCATCACGACATGAGTACAGGTGATCTCCCAAAAACAGGGAGGCAATGACGCACCCGAGGGACCAGACGTCGATGGCCTCTGTGATTGGCAGGCCCAAGACCACCTCTGGAGTCCTGAGGGGGGAAGAGAAATACACACATAGTACTGTCATGTTTCCACAATACGATATGAGATGAAGAACCCTCTGACATTATCCATACATAACATTTACAGTAAATAGTAAACCTACACCAACAGAGGGTCTGACCAGCCCTTGGTAAATTGGATAGAAAAATACAACTGTAATTGAATTTGTTGTTCACATGCACGGGGTCAGCAATAACAGTGAAGTGGACTCAGAAACATGGAGTGTACATAGAAAACACAAAACAAGACCTACAACAAGCCATCAGTGACACATAACAGATACATACACCCACTGTACATATAACACACCCACTCTCACAGAACTCACCTGTATGCCACAGCCTGTAAGCTATCTCCAAGCTCCACATCGGAGATGGGGACGGCCAACCAAAAGTCAATCAACCTTTGGTAGTTTGTCCCGCTGGTTCACAAACCTGATGTTGTTCCCCTTTAGGTCGGCATGGATTATTCCCTTTGCCTTCAACACCCGAATGGTGACGGCCACCTGCAGTTACAAAGGCAGAAATTAGGGTTATTGTTTCCACATTCATAATTAATATCACCCATATTTCTCACGTATCGTCATCAGTGCAAATACCCACAATTCTTAAAGCAATAAAAGATTCACCTGTTGAGTAATGAGACTGATTTGCAGAAGGCTCAGAGGTCGGAGGCGTCTGGCGTTCATGTAGTCGAAAAGGCTGATGTCCAGCCTCTCGAACACAAGGCAGCTGTGGCCCCTGTGCACAAAAGACTCAAATCAGTGCACGATGTTGCACTGGTCCGGGTCCAAGCAGGCCTTGATCCTTTTCAGCATTACAATCTGTAGATTGATGGATTCAGAAATAGGTTAATATAAATATAGTCAACTAGTTGATGTTAATAGTAGATGGAGAACAAGTAGCAGGAGCATCAGGTACAATTTAAACAGAAAAAGGCTGAAAGACACCTACCTCCTCCTCCTCAGCACCAACCATGATGTTATCCATCTTCTTCAGGAGTTTTACAGCCATGGTCTGCTTGGTGTCCAGGTTCAGACACAAGGCCACCTTACCAAAAGACCCTTCCCTTCGGAAGGACTGGACCAGGTAGCAAGAGGAGGCGTTAACCAGCACCTCCTCCAGAAGTCATCAGGATGAGACATCCTGGATGTCAGACCAGATGTCGGACCGATGCTAACTTGGACGCTAACTCCAATGCTAACTCCGATGTTAACTCCAATGCTATCTGGAAAGCTAGCCCGAAAGCTTTCTCGAAAGCTTACTTGAACGCCAACTAAGCCAACTCCAAAGCCAACAGTATGCTACTTGTATGCTAACTCGTTACTTGCCAACTAAAATGCCAACTAAATGCAAACACAAGCTGTAGATTACCAAAGTAATCACGCAATGAGTGTCTGTCCCTCAAACTCCTTCTATAGCCGCTCTGCTGCTGGGACATCAGCAGCAATCTAGAGGTCGTGGCTCTGAATCTAAACACTCTAAAGGCCTCTGAAATAAATACAATACATATTATAAATAAAAGCACATTTCCATGGTAGTAAAATTAAATAATAATAAATAAATACACATTTCCTCTCAGCAGGAAATGTGTTGTCTATTTGTCATGCATACATGCAAGCCTGTGCACACATAAACACAAAGTTCACACAAAAGTGTGTGTGTGTGTGTGTGTACAATAAGCAACATAAAAGTCCTTAAGACACAAAAGGTTACAACAGACGTTGCATTTGCCACGAATGGCAGCACTACCGCCAATGGACAGTGAATAGACTAAACTCTGCCAAAAATGCTGTATTCTTTCAGGTACTGCTCACGACACAAAACGTAATATTCATTCAAACATATACAGCACGTTGTCACCCAACCATGTGAGGGCGATAATGCACGGGGGTACGACTAAGTCCCCATAACAGCAGGCCAGACTCTGATTGCAATTGAAAGATTGATCAATGAAAGCAGAACATACCATGTTTAAATGATCAAATCACATATATAATTACGATTATTAGGCCTACCAAGTTTAGTAGTCTACAATGCCCAGGGCCCCATATAACAAGGGCTGTAAATGATATAATAGTAATGCCAACAATACCATTATTTTTATGTATTATTTTTTTTTATTATTACATAATTATATGAAAGAACGAATAATAACGAATCCTGCTCTCTATCTCTCTCTCACGCTCATACAGTGCACAACAGCAATGCGAAAGGCCAGACACCGTGGTCTTACCAGTAGTAGCAAAACTCACTGCATAAGCAACACACAAATATCAACCCTGTCTCATCAAAATTACGTTCCCAGGGAACTATTCGGCATTCTCAATTACGTTTGTCTGAAAACGTATTTTGTCCGTGATTACGTTTCATTGAACGTATCGCAAATACGTTCGTTCTCAGCCTATTTTTTGCCATTTATTTACCTATAGAATTATGTTTGGTTGAAACGTATCCCAGATATGTTAAATGTCAACATATATCATATTATTGTCATTAAGGCATATTTCCCTTTCGGGGAACGTTTCATTTAACGTATTTTGTCCCTGATTACGTCTTGAATCTGAATTGAGCATATGTTTTGTTATTTATTTACCTCTTGGATAATTTACATTGAATTGAAACGTATCCTCAATAGGCTACGTTAAATATCGATAACATTTGTCCGGGGAGGGGGGGTCCGGTCCAGGTCCGACCCTCCCCGGACCGGACCGGCGGGGGGAGTATGGCCGGTCCAGTGGTGGGCCGGTCCAGGACCCTGAATGCTCCCAGTCCGACCCAAATAGATGCACCTGCATTTATACATGACGGGCCGCAGCATGGGCCGCTGTATACTACAGTATAAATGTATACTCATGATCATTAACGATACAGCAGTGTTGTGTAGTGGCCATCGCTAAGAAATATGTATGCTTCTTTTCCGAGAAATATCGTAATTTCATTGGTTTGTTGCGTCAATTTACACTACAGTTCCCATGAGTGTCAGCGACCGTTGCTATGGTGACGACGCCAGCTTTTATTAAAATGTTTTATATTGCCGATGGGTGGTTATCGTCAGTGGCTGGCGAAATACTGCCCTGTAGCAGTTATATTGAAATGTAAAGAAAATAATGTGTGTATAATGAAAATCGACCAGCCACAAACAGTACAGGAAACATAATTTGAAGCTTTCTGATTGGCTGAACTGGCCCAGCTATGTAAGCCAACACACTGTGAACATAATTTGTACTTTTTATGTGTAGCCTACCTTTTAAAGCCAGCACAGTTAGAAATGCAAGCTTTTATATTTAGGATAAGATATATTTTACTGTAAGATGGACATTATTATACGTCACGCGCAACACGTATCCTGACGTTGATCCAAAGTGCCAAACGTAGAGGGGTTACAATAAAGACCCTTAAATTGTATGACTGTTACATTTTTCTGCCTATTCTTTTACTATTATTGTCCCACACCACAATGTATGTCCCACAATGTGAACTCCAAACAATTCATGTTCATCCAATTCATGGACAAGCTGGAAACACGTCTAAAAACACTTGAAATAGAATATAGCCTATATTTATATTTTTACAACATCAATCTCCCTATAATATGAACAAAATATGATCAGGTTATACTTTCTCTCTTGAAAACGGGCAAAACGCTAACCCTAACCCGGAAAATGAATTTAAAGAACTACAAACGTTCGGAAAATGCAATACACTGAAGTGTGCGGAGCCATGTTTTTTGTAGTCCTAAAGCCCCTTATGTTACTATGGCAGAGGCCTACTTTCTTTCAAAAGCTCATATCTTGGTCAATTAAAAACAACTGTGGGTAAAAATGTAACTACACACAGACATACATTCGCATTACCATATTGTTCATCCAGGGCAATCCTGTCAGCCCTGGGGAAGGGAACACAATGGCTATAAATGGTCATATTAAGTAATATGGAAATATGTATATGAATCATTTAAGGGGTAAATGGGGTCTAAACTGCTCCAAATTGAAAAGCATGACTAAGGATAAGGTCACCATCAATATGTTGAACACATTTTGCCACTAAATATCCCTTAAAATATGTTTTAGTGATTTTATCCATCTTGGCTCTATATAGGCTCTGAGAAAGTACACATCAGTAAGTGCCTTCTCAGTGAGCAGATAAAAATGAAACTTTGTCGTAGGATGACAATGAAGACACCGTTGGAAAGGTCTTGATCTGCAGAATACAGATCTGCCACTGTGGACATTCTGGATGGTTCCTGCTCCTCAGGAATGCCCTTTGAACCTTGAACCTAAGGCTCTTTTAAAGGCTTACAGAAAAGCAACACAATGTGATACAAACATGGGGAAAACATTTTTGGAAAGCTCTTGACTTCTTCTATCATGTCCTTTGTGGCCTTTGCCAAACCATTAGGGGGCGCTACTGGGTAAGGTCAAAACCAGATTTCACCCAATTAACAATAGTAAAAATGAAATCTGACTAAATAAATGTGCTCCCCGGTCCCTAAAACATATAATACACTTGCGAAGTTCCTTGACACATTTTCACATAATAGGGAAAACGTAAACTAAACATTTTAGAACTAGCCTACAAAAAAAATGGCGGAAAAAACATGGCGCCGCACACTTGAGTGTATTGCATTTTCCGAACGTTTGTAGTTTTTTAAATTCATTTTCCTGGTTAGGGTTAGGGTTAGCGTTTTGCCCGTTTTCAAGAGAGAAAGTATAACCTGATCATATTTTGTTCATATAATAGGGAGATTGATGTTGTAAAAATATAAATATAGGCTACATTCTATTTCAAGTGTTTTAGACCTGTTTCCAGCTGCTTTGTTTGTCCATGAATTGGATAAACATGAATTGTTTGGAGTTCACCTTGTGGGACATACATTGTGGTGTGGGACAATAATAGTTTTATTTTTATTTTTTTTATTGTCAACAATATTATGACATTATAACATAAACAGTAGTACAGTAAGGACAGTACTTCCGGCTGATAGGTCCTCCCAGGTGGTCACGGCGTCTGTCAGCTGTAGCCCCTAGCAACCTGACGTCATTGAAGCATGGTGCAGGAATCAGAGAGAGAAAACATAGAGTAACTAACCAATAGGACAAACATCCGATCGTAACTCGTCACTTTGTCAACATTAGTTTCTCCCGCTGCCACGGAATAATGTGTTGATCAGCAAATCAACCTCAGACGTGTAGTGGGCGAGGGTTTGATCCGTCAGACGGAGTGACGTCACAAGGGAGTCCTGTGGAATCTGAAAAAGTCACGTGAATCTTGAAAGTCACGTGACTTGGACGCAAAACCATGGGAAAAGAATAGGCAGAAAAATGTAACAGTCATACAATTTAAGGGCCTTTATTGTAACCCCTCTACGTTTGGCACTTTGGATCAACGTCAGGATACGTGTTGCGCGTGACGTATAATAATGTCCATCTTACAGTAAAATATATCTTATCCTAAATATAAAAGCTTACATTTCTAACTGTGCTGGACTGGGAATGCTCCCAGTCCAGGGTCGGACCTGGACCGGACCCCCCCCCCCCCCCCCCCCCCCCCAGCCCCGGACCGCCCGCCCCCGACAAATGTGTTATCGATATTTAACGTAGCCTATTGAGGATACGTTTCAATTCAATGTAAATTATCCAAGAGGTAAATAAATAACAAAACATATGCTCAATTCAGATTCAAGACGTAATCAGGGACAAAACACGTTAAATGAAACGTTCCCCGAAAGGGAAATATGCCTTAATGACAATAATATGATATATGTTGACATTTAACATATCTGGGATACGTTTCAACCAAACATAATCCTATAGGTAAATAAATGGCAAAAAAATAGGCTGAGAACGAACGTATTTGCGATACGTTCAATGAAACGTAATCACGGACAAAATACGTTTTCAGACAAACGTAATTGAGAATGCCGAATAGTTCCCTGGCAACGTAATTTTGATGAGACAGGGTTGCAAATATCACAATTAGAGTCAAGCATATTCAAGCAAAGTTGTTCAGTTCAAGTTCACACTACACGATTTTAGCTTGATTTCCCACTCGCTGCCAATTTTTTGAAATCACAGAAACCCCAGCAAATTGTAGCCACACCCCCTCTCCTCTGACCGCCAAGGTCAGAGGAGAGGGGGTGTGGTTTACTCAGAGGGTGAAGGGGTGTGGTTTACTCACACCCTTGATTATAACTTGGTTATGGATGATGTCAAGATGTTGTTATAGGACTGGATAGTTTGCATTGTAGTCGTAAAAAGGCCAGTTGCCTCCTAGACTCACAAGTCAGTACGAACGTTGCTCAGGATGTCCATTTTCAATGTTTTAAAAAGCTCTTTCTGTGTTACAAAGTGATTTGCTATATCTCCAGTTTGTTTCACTACGGAGGAGAATGGGGGGAGAGCATCATTTCTGGTAAGGCGCCATTTCTGGTAAAATGTAAGGGGCATAGGTTCATCAGCCGTTCTCACCGTCGTTCTAGCTAACGAGCATTTAGAAATCCCCAGACGATTGGTAGGCGGCGTGATTTCTGATCATAGTTGCCTTCTAACCACAAATGTGTATTAACCCTCCAAATGAATTATTGAACCAATGTCTCCCAAATGACATGTCATTGTCATTTGGGAGAGATTGTCATGAATTGTTATTGAACATTATTTAATGGCAACAATCTATATTTGATGCCTCATGACACTTTATTTATTTAGATTTTAAACTATTTCCTAAGGCAGAAGAAATATTCACACATCAACAGAAAAATCATTGCCAGCACCAAACACAGCAAACATATATTACACAAACATCTACAAGAAAGCACATCGAGATTTCACAGCTGGCGATGGAGCAGTTTAAACAGAACAAACCCAACTGCATCGCTCATGGGCGTATTCCTTGTTCAGACCATATGGACTGAACATGACAGCATGAGACCATGTTCTGCAATAACTTTCCATAGTTGCCTAGTCTGATGGTCCCATGAGATTATGAATACCTTCTATACTATAGAATACAATACCTTCACATCGTGAATCATCGTGATTCGTTATCAAAGATTGTGTCCAGACTATGAGACCCGATCACAATGCGAGCCGGATCACATATGAATGCGACCCTGGCACATCGATCACAATACCACCTATATGTCCGACCTGGGAGTGTCCACACCTGACAGTTAATAACGTGTCCCAGTAGGATCGGATCGCAAAAGTGTCACAGAAATGACCGGTGTAACCGAGGCCATAGCCACATGATTCGATACTGACTGTTGTGTCAGGAGTGTTTTTTGCTTCATGCTGTGTGAACACACAGCTCTGTTGACTGCTGTTTTCACTAAACAGTGTTATTTCTTCTGCCCAGTCTCTCTGTGATCCAGAGCAGAGATCCTTTTTTTTATTACGGAAGGCAAATTTCTCACCACATACACAAACATAAAACTAGCATTCACACATACTGCCAGAACACACAATGAATGGAAAATGGAAGCAATTGTTCTTAGGTATGCATACATATACAGTACACACTAACTTTCTCACACACACCAACTTTCTTTCTCTCACTCTCTCTCACACACACACACACACACACAAACTGTCTATTATAATACCAAGGCCACAAGCAGGGCTGTATTGGCCAGGGTGCAGACATACTGTCTGTACCTGGCAGGGCATCACAGAGGCCCGGGCCAGATCCCCATACTGTGGGCTCTGGCCGGGGCCTCCCTCGCCACAGCACACCAGCGGCGGCGCTATCTAAACAAGCCCTGGCCTGCTTTGAGGTATTGGCTAATGCTTGCGGCTCTGGTTAGCGTAACGCTAACTCTTCTCTGACAGCATACGTAACCAAAGCTAGCTAAAAAGATGCTTTAAGGCTAGCCATAGTGTCACGTCATTGACTTTGGTTTGTTGATTAAACTGTAAAATGTAAATCTTGTTTTCTTGCATTTGTATAAAGAATTTAAGTCAAAGTGACTACTTTGAATCATATTTGATGGAATTGTGTCATTTAGTTTAATGTCACTATCCTAATCCTAAAACAAAACATGCACAATAATGAGACGATCAATCTTAGGAATTGGAAGCAGGCTCATGTTTTAAAGAGTTGACGTCTCAACGGCTTAATCGTATTCCCAGCAATAACTGTCTGCTTCCTTGCTGTAGTGTAGGCCTACCCCTCATTGGTAAAGGTTCACTTTGCATCCCCTAGCGAAATGAACACCATACTACAACAAAAGATGGAAACACAGAAATCCGTCATCACTTTCTCCACCAGATGTCACTATAGCCAAACAGCAGACTCCAGCTGTACAGCCCTCCGTTCATTTCAACCTTCTCAGATGTGTATTGTTGAAGGGATTTGACTAAATGTACCCCTAAAAGTTACTCTTAAGTTATTACTACTTAAGTTATTACTGTTGTTCTGTCTCCTCTTTCAGTCTCACCAAACACAAAGCAATTGTTCTCATAGAAGAAAGTTATGTTTTTTTTCAAAATATAACATACAAAAAAATCCCAAATTAAACATTTTGCTTTGGTTTTGATTTTATTTGATCTTTTATTTTATTTTCCAAGTATGACAAATGACTCGGAGGTAATAAAATATTGTTCTTTATAAGGCTGACATAACTGTACGCAACATATTTTATTTTAAATAGCCTAAAAGTAACCCACTAAACATCAACACCTCAACACTACCCTTTCGGTGTCTAAATCCAGTGTCTATTCTTTTTTTCCATATTTTTCTGTTAAGTATTGTCATGTATGTCATATACATAAGTCAACCTCCATTAAGTCAACCTCCTCACCTACATTAACCAGTTGGGAGACGTGGACACTGTGTGTGTGTGTGTGTGTGTATTATTGGGGAAACTCCGGTGCAGTGAAACACTGAATCGTTGGTGAAGAGTTTGTCACAGCAGGCTTCAGCTACAGAGACATGCAAAGCTGGAGATTTACAACACTGTCCCGTTAAGTCAATGCACACAGCATAGGCCCCGGGGCTTGTGGGTATTAGGCCCCTGGTTTACTGAAGGGAAAGTGGAGCCAGCCCTCGTAAGCCCTCTCCTTAAGGACCTGAGAGATGGGAGCGCTGCAAGATGGGCCCACCTGCCCCTGAACATAGAGGAACCTATCAGCACTTCACTTGGCATCCATGTCACATCTTCCTATAGGGCTTGTACATCACATCGCAATGACCGCCGCCATTTTGGGAGCATAGGAGCATTGGAATGCAAGTTATTATTTTGGTAGTAATGGTTTTTGGTCATTGTTAATCATTAGTCGTGAAATGATGTCATTATGGGGAGACATTGTTGTGTTTGAAACTGCCACAGAGTTTCTCATGCGAGATGTGGTAAAACAAAGTTTTCATTAGCCCATTTACATTGACTTTGGATTTTACAGTACTACAACTCTCCCAATAAAATCTCGATGCATTCGGATGTACAAGCCCTATAAGACAAGAGGGGTGGTTCTGCCACCCACGTAGTGGTATGCAGTCTATGTGCTAACACCACCCAAGGGGGTAGGCCTGCTTCAAAACCAATTGTCAAGCCAACTTTAGCCATCACAACCTGCAGTCTCTGCAAGGACTGCTAACATTGAAACTGGCCCTAAGCCCTTAGGAAGGCATGATCTGATGATGGAACAGTGGGAAAAGGCTTAGAAGGATCAAAACAAGGCTACACAAAGAAGGCAAAGCATTAGCCCATCAAGTGCTCCGTGCATTACCGCTAGGAGCATCATGTATAACCTTTATACAAGCAAATCACTTAATAATAGCAACAAACAGCATAATACCAAATAGCATTTTATTTGATTTATTATTTATTCAAGATGTTTGGCCAACTACACAGCTTAATCATGTGTTGAGAAACAAATACGTACAAATGTGTCAACACTTACACAGTTAAGATGGAGTAAGTTCCACATACCTTCTCTCAATCGTTTGTACTTCTTAATACAGAAAACAGACTTGCAAGTCATGTCCATGTGCTATTCAGAATGTGAAAAAGCTGTTTTTGAAATGGACAAACTTAAATGGAGAACGTGTCAAGTCATCTACATGTGCATGAAGTTGAACACAGCAAATGTGTGCTAAAAAAAGCACCCTGTACCAAAATCTTGGTTGTGTTTTTATTTAACCTTTACTTTACCCATAGGTGCCCTGAGAGCCCCTCTGCACATAATGACTCTGGTTATCTTTAGGTTTAACACCACATCTCAACATGGTGGAGATGATGTAAGCTATGAAGCTCATTGTAGGAGATGTCAATTTTCCACGGCCGTCTAGGGTCGAACATCACCATGGTTACCATACGGCTCCGTGGTTTCAGGCATGCAGCATCTGCCCGGCCAGGCTGGCGTTCCGGTCGTGGATCAAGGTGTAGGTGAGCTCAGCCAATCGCTTCACTGAGCCGTCAGACCACCCAGCGTCCTTCTGGAGAGACAGCGAGGCGGGGGGGGGGGTTAAACAATTAACCAATTAGCTAATCAAAACAATGGTGAGGTGAGCTACAACAGGCAACTAAAAATAATATCCACAGGGGCAAGAAAATTATACAATAAAGACGGCAAGAGGGAGATATTTGAATTTGAGGGATAAAGAGAGATGTGTCCGATGGATAAACAAACCTTTAAAGATTAGCTGGATGGAGCAATGAAAAGACGTAAGGAAGGACACACTGTTGTGCCCAAAGCCCAAAGTTACCGAATAAACATAACATGAAAGGCTATGGAAGGCCTTCTCACAGAATCAGATCACAGAAATGAGTAAATTACTAACGGAGGCGATTCATAATGATTTCAGTCTTGTTCCTTGGTTAGTTCAATCAACATGCAGAATCCATTTTCCCAGTAAGTGGACAATGCGAAGCCTAAAGTGAAAGCCCCTTTTTTTGGTCAAATTAATACCGCTGAATTGCAAGCTGTGTGTGAGCCAAACGAGTGGCGGCATTCTGTGGCGTTTATGGGGCATGATATTGGGCAGACTGTCACAGCACCACATGCAAGAAGACCAGAGTAGACCATACTCTCTTTTCTCATTCACTTCTGCCTTGGGGTTTCAAAACAGCTCCACTGTTGTGGTTGTTTTGCTTTGGTGATGCCTCTCTGCTTAATATCCCTTTCTATGCCCCCCCCATGTCTGTGCAGTGTACTTTTAATGACTTTCACTGCCTAGACCACGGTGCTCCCAAGGCCACAGATGCTTTATTGACTCGGCTCTGTTCAGATAATCACATGTTTTGAGTCTGTCACAAACGCAAGAGACAGTTCTTAAGGAACTAATTAGCTCTGTTTTTCCCCTACCTGCTGTTTATTCCTGTAGAAGATGCTATTTAGTCATAATATTGGGTCGGTTAGCAACTGCTGTATTCAGTATATTTAGGATGAATGCCGATAGATTGTCAGGGGCGGTGCAAGCTTGAAGGGGTCAGACATCTCTCTCTAGGCTGCAGACATTTCGGCTAGGAGTCAAATATCCACCCGACTACCTTGCTTCCCTGCATGGCCATTGTGGAAACCAACTTTTGATGCTGCTGTTGGAACAGACTTGGTACCGGTGCTAATTAACTCACAAAAACAAGGAAATCATCCCTTAGCAGGTTTCCAAACCGAAGTGTCTTCACCAGCCAGCTAGTGATCAGCTCCCTGGACCGGAGTGCGACGAGGTGCGAGAGCGCTGAGCGCGGAATCGAGCCCCCCCCCCCCCCCCCCCCCCCCCCCGACCGTGGATAATGTGGAGCTGGAGAACCCGGGAAACCAGGACTTGCAGAGTCAGAACTAATCAGAACCAGCACTGCGTCAAGACGGATGACACACATTTTCCACATGGCCCCGGTCGCGAGGGGAGCTGAGGCGAGAACGCCGGAGGAGAGTTTAGCGAGATGACAAGCTCCTTGTTGATTAAAGCAACAAGAACGAACAAGAACCAGAAACAAAACAAAAACACGACTGGTGGTGACGAAATACAAAAACAAAATATATCACGTCTGTACCTATTTCATACAGTCTGTGGTTTGTACCGGCTTCAGAAACTTCATTGCGTGTATGTATTTCATGCACGTTCCCCATTGGCTCTCTCTCTTAGATTGACAAGTCAGAGACACCAAAGGGAATTGGGAGTCACAAAGAACAAGGGCTTCCGGGTATCTTTATGAAGCACCCAAGTTATTGTTCTCAGGTTTAGTTACTGAAACGGGGATAATGGGGGACATGAGCCAATGCATCTGTAAGCAGCCACAGAACCCTGCAGTTAACGAAGACAACACACACACACACACACACACAGTATTGAACGCACACAGCCCTCTCATGACACAAGCGCTTGTCATACCATAGCTTCAAGGAATCAAAGCAACTGCATCTTTTTTATTGTTTGTCCCGCGCCCCCGCAATCAATTTGATGAAAGCATTCCGCGCATGACTTATCTCAAAGCAATCAGGGAGGGGGTCTTCACACGGACGCCTTTCTGAGCTGTTGCATGTGTTACTGCCGTAGCCTGACGCCACCGTGGGAGAGTGCGTGTGTGATGTGATGAGCGGCCCACTGCCGCCCATGTGTATTGATGAGGAACATGAGGGGAGCTGGCGTCTGGCGGGAAGAGAACACTGCTACCTCTCACCAAACCACAGCTAATGGCTCTATTACAGGCCTCTCTTCTGATAGACGCAAAACACAAACACGCTCTACGTGTGCGCACGCACAAAGGATTAGTGAAAGAAAAAAAGAAAAAGAAAGAGAAAAAACGATGGGGATCACCAAGGCGGATCAAAGGCTCCGCCTGAGACTCTGCTGTGAAGTAGATCCCGCGCTCCAGATACGCATTCTTCCCAACATGAATCATACCTCATAAAAAAAAGGAATCATTCTATCAAGTAGTCGCCTGCACGCTGGAACACAAAGGCCTGATTTGAGGTGGTTATTGGCTCGTGGCACAGATTGAGGCGGTCACAACTGCCAGTCAACGCACGCTCCGCATATGGACGAGCGCAAACAAACCCGGGGATCGCATGACCCGAATGGCAACAAACATGGTGGGCTCTGGACATTTGCATACCCGACCGCTCTCAGGCTGAAATGTATCTTGCTGGTGTGCGAGAGAGAGTATTTATAACCGAGTGATCGCTGCTGGGCTGTGGGCTGCCGTTTTGTTTTGTTTTTTGTCTCCAGCGAACGGATGGCAATGGTCGGGTCGTAACCGAGTTCTATCCTCATCCTGACCCGGGCTGTACCACAGAACCATCTTTGCCATTGCCTTGGGAGTGGTGGTGAGGGTTGACAGAACCCGCTCAATAGGATGCAAAGAGGCAGACGCTAACCAGAAGCATGCTGGCTGCCGTCTTGTTATGGGCACGAGAACCTCTGTGGGTGAGCACCAAGACACGCAGAGACAAACCGACACGCATTCACGAAACAGACTGCATTGAAGAACAGATCTGTTCTGCTGATCTGTTGCCTACTAGACAGACACCGGGAAACCGGGTATATTCCTGCATACGAGTTTGAGTACATGCATATCCACACGTACAGATGCATATACGTACAGTATATTTACGTATGTGTGTGTACTCTCTCTCGCTCTCTTTCACACACACACACACACACACACACACACACACACACACACGCAATCAATCATACTTGCACGAATAGGCGCAAAATGTATGTACACAAATGTGCACTCATCACACACACAAGAAAAAGGGATAGCCGCCACACGCACACGCACGGCTATCCGATCCGGGTGGGATTTCAATGTCTCCAGAACTCCATCATCATCATCATCATCATCATCATCATCATCATCATCATCATCATCATCATCACAGTTTTGAACACGTCCTGTGGGAGATGAAGCGAGATGTTTTCCACCACGTCTGTCATGGTGTCTCCTCCAGGGCAGTAAGAGGACCTGGGGAAGCATTTAGGAAGCACTATGGGCCCCAAGAGCCAGCCAGCCAGACACACGTACGTACGTATGTGTGTGTACTCTTCTCGCTCTCTTTCTCACACACACACACACACACACACACACACACACACACACACACACACACACACAGGACGGACGTCAGACAAAGAAACCCGCCCCTGAAGATGTAATAGAGCCCTTGGGACGGAAAACCGCTCTTAATTAGCATGGTTGAATTAGCCATTTGTGCGAGTGGGCACTTTGTCTCGTGTCTACAGTGAGGAGTCCCTCACATGTGCCGAGGACTTTCTTGGTCGCCAAAGCTTTAAGTGCTGTAAACAGGCGAGAGGATTAGGAAAGAAAGTGATTTAACGCGATTCAGTTACCGTTTTATTTGACCCTGATTAGACGAGAGAGAGAGCGCGTCGTGTTCCACTCCAGGATGATAAACTAGCACGCATCATCGCTTCGGGGATGGGCTGCCAAACGCATCATCATTTATTCACATTAGTGGAGGGGGGGGGGGGGGGGGCTGTCACCAGGAATGTATGAAATATTAAAAATGAGAAAGAGGCACTTTTGAGTTCTGAAACGCTTTTCTTTCCGCTGACAGGACAACTTCTGCTACATCGATTAGTGACACATTCGTCCCCTTGGTGGCCTACATGGACTTTAATATCACTTCTCTTGGTGGGTCTCTTGTTAAAATATTGGAACTGTCAGCAAACGTATGAACTGGTATCGGGGGGGACACAAGTACGTAATGGGTCCTTCTGGAGCCATTGTTACTCCCAAGATTTTCCCCTCGCTGTCTCCAAGTAAACACATTTCCACTCCAAGAGAATATTGAATATTGAAAAAGTGATACGCCAGCACGAGCATAAACAATTCAATAATGGCTAGTCTTGACAATGAACTATAACTAATGCAATATACTTTCATATGCTTGCCCAGACAGTTGCTATAAGGAATATGTTTTCAATCGCATGCACAAACGCATGAAACCACCACGCGGCCTCTTGTTATTCCAAACTGCCACCACAAGTTTACGCAATGGAACTTCAATCATTAGCTTCTATTTTTCGCTTTTCTTTTTGAAAGAAAGGGACTTTGACAAGCTGAGAAGCGACAGGTCTTTGAAAAAGAAAAGAGAAAGGAGGGAGAGAAGACAGAGAGTGAGTGAAGACGGAGAGAGAGAAAGGGAGTGCGAATGGAGTCGGGAAGTCAGTCAGAAAGTACCGCCGGACCACACAATAAGCCACCTCCAGACTAACAACTCATGGTCCAGATGCTATCAATCTTCCCATCCGAGAGGAACGCGTACTGTGGACACAAGGCAGCCGGCTTTGAAGGGCAAAGTATTCAGCAATTAGGTATTTTTAACAGTGACAATTTGCACGCCTCTGTCGGTCC
The DNA here is from genome assembly GCA_030340625.1 of Merluccius polli. Classification (NCBI taxonomy): domain Eukaryota; kingdom Metazoa; phylum Chordata; class Actinopteri; order Gadiformes; family Merlucciidae; genus Merluccius; species Merluccius polli. Next base: position 249,246 of record JAOPHQ010001722.1, on the reverse strand, counting down.
CCTGTGAGAACCAGGGGCCTCCACACCCGGGGAGGGGGGGGACTGCTGCTGCTATGGGCTTCCACTTCTGTTCTCTACTGCGCCAGGGGCCCCGGGTCCCAACTGAAAAACAGCTCCTGGAATGGCTTGGCACAGTGCCACCAGCCAAGACAACTGGAAAGAGCTGTTTGAATTACACCAGCGCTACCAGAACCAGAAATGTCCTAGAGCGTGTAGAGAAGTTTTTATCACCCGTCTTTTTTCATCCAAAAAGGTTTACTGTCGTGGTAATTTTCCCCCTTTGACAAACGCCTGGACTCTGGCGGTGCCAACAATTGTAGCTGTAGCGCTAGCCACTTGAGGGCAGTATCATGGCTAGCCAAGTTCCTCCATCATGGGAGCATTATAGAGAACATACAGAGTCTTCTAACACTGAACTGAACACCATCCCATTGACGTACTCCACTTGAAAAAAGTAATTCCTTAGCAGAAATCTCCCCAAGTGACCTGTGCACCAAGTCCCAGTGTTACAATGGAGGTGAAATACACCTTGTGCTTCACTTCAAGAGGGGATAGGGTTTCATGGCTTCTGACAGCCTGACCCTGAGTGGTTATTGTAGTCCCGCCGCCCTCCCCCACCCCCCACCCCCCCTCAATGTCTTACTGAAGACAGGCAGTAGCTGGAGGCTACAGGTCCAATTACTGACCGTTCTGCGAGCCCTGATTAGACTATAAACACTGCCGGGGTCTAATTGAACCACAGCCCTCCCATGGTCTGAGAAGGCTACTGGTTGGATTGTTTTTTCTTGATGAGTCCGTCTTGTTGGCCGGAGAATAACTGTATGTTGGAAGAAGCGAGAAACCTGCAGTTTCCGTCGCTGAAAGGTCTACCATCCACCTGGCCAAATGCAGCCATGGTGCATAAGGTGCTTTTCTTTATTAAATAAAGGAGACATTCGTGTGCAGGTTTTATATTTACTGCTGGATATAGGGGGCTAAAATACCTTCATGTCTTACTTTCACCTAAACACCAGCAATACATGTGAGAATTACTCAACCCAAGCGAAAAAATATAGGAAACTGCAAATAAGGTGCTTGTCATACTTTTCTTGAGAAAGTTTACCACAGGGAGAGAGAACTGGCATTATGCAAAATTAGGTGTTTACTGCTGTTGCCTGGATGTCTGTGGTTTAGAGACCCTTGTCATTCTTACTCCATCAATCTCTGAGAAGTTTCCAAACAGTTAGTAATAAAGAACAAATTAATTAAAGAATGAATACATCTCTGGGCCCATCTATTTTTACAACCCGTGTTTGTATGTTCTTGCAGACTCTCCCCCCACAAAAAGAGGATAGTGCACTTCACAATGACTTCTGCACAAACACAACATAGTCTCTGCTACAGAACAACACTCATTGTAGAGTAAGAAAAGCACTTTGGATGTTCAAAATATCCTGTTGTGTAGGGGGGGGGGGGTGTCGCTTCCAGTGAACAAATAAAACATCTTTGTCAGTGGAAGCTAATGTTTGACTTCATCTCTCTCGTCTCTTTATCACAACGGACACAACTGCTGGCAAGGAACGAGAGACCCAAGTATTGCAGCGAGGAGGAGATGATAATAATAATAATAATGGCAAGAGAGACCGGTGGTTGGTTCCCAGTGGATCATCTCACTGTGAATACCGGCTCTTTTCACCCGCCGCTGTTGAGTGATGACTTTGTTTGAGTTTGACTCAGCGACAGACTTATCTCACAACAGTGTGCCGAACAATAGACCTTTAGTCAAGGAGGTATGAAAGCACGGGCAGGATTAATGCGCCAAGACATACCAAAGCCCCACAAGCGGTGAGAGACACACACACACACACACACACGTCACAAGTCATACAGGCAGATTACAGTAACGCTTCATTTACTTATCTCACCAGATAATGTTTAAGTTGTTTATACAGTCACGGCTATCGCGGGTCAGGTAGAAAGTATACTGGGAGAATCCACACCGACTGTCATTATCCATGATGCACCTTGGATTTTAAATGAGACAGACAGACATGACATCCTGGTCCCTGCGTGACCTCACTTCCACTGAACAGAAGAATGTAATCACAGGCCTATAGACCCCCAGTGAAAACATACAATTCTAGGTGCAGCACGGTGAATTTATACCACGCTGTCCAAATAACCACGTGCGGAAGACAAAACAGCAGGAGGGGGGGTGGGGTTAACCAGATGAGGGGAAGTTTAGGCGGAGGAGGATGGAGACGGCTACGGAAATGGTTTTCACGTGTCAGTTGACTAAACGTGTCAATATTAATCCCTACGCCTGACATCAACTCAAGTCTTCGGCTATGGCCCAGGTCTGCTGTGTTCATAAAGGTGTAGGATTGCATTACTGAAGCCATGTTGTTTATAACTTTCTGTACAGGAAACCTTTTAATGTCCCACTTTTAATGGTTTTCTATCACCTTGTGGAACGAAGCTCAATTCACATGGTCACGGTTTTATCTGCCCGTCTGTTAAACAGGACTGCTGACATGGTGGCTGGGTGTGACCCTCCTCTGGCTAGCATCCGCAGACAGACTTACCACCCACACTCAGCAAGTACGACTGGCTGTGAACTTGCGGTATCTTCTCACCCTGGTGTGTGTTAGAGATGCGCAGATTGAGTAACTGGCCACGTGACCTGACTATAACTGCGGGTGTAGGCAGTTGCGGATCAGCTTTTTTTCGGTATTTATAATATGCGGGTGATTTGCGGGTGGGTTACTTAAAATCAGCTTTTTCATTTTTTTCTAAAGTTTTCTGTTCAATAATGTTTTGCCTAAAAAAAGAAAGCCTATATGCTATAAAGTCAAACATTGACTGCATTTTGTTGTTTGGTTCATTCATCCAAATGCATTACTGATATAGGCTGCACTAGGGCTGGACGATTAATCGAAATTTGATCACGATTTCGATTTTGGCTTCTCACGATCATGAAAACACTGTAATCGAAGAAAAACGATTAATGTGCCGCCGCGCAAATTAAGGCCGCAGTATACTCGCCGTTCCCAAGCTGTCACGCGACAATGTGACGTCAAAATGACGTAGATCTCGCCGGCGAGATCCGACAAAGCGGAAACAGAAACACGGACGAGTTCGAAGGCACATTTTAATGCGCCTGCTCATTTCCACCGGGGCCGTGCGCCGCGGTCACCGCTGCTGATCGCTGCCACTGCGCCGCGGTCACCGCTGCTGATCGCTGCCACTGTGCGTTCACACCAGACGCGAATTGCGCTGCAAAGACGCTTTGGTCGCTCATAAAGATTCGCTGCAAATATTTCTGTTCGCTTTTGTCGCTCAAGTCGCTCATGACGTACAATTCAAATTTGCAGACGCATTTAAAGGAGCCGTATGCTTTTAGACAGCCATATCAAAGAGTGAACTCCCATACACTTTGGCCATATTGCAGAGATGGTTTTGCTTGTTTGATAAACGATAGTCGCACATCCCTCGTAACTACGCCGTGAAGGTGAACCCTCCCGGACTCCGCTATTGCAACACGTTCTCATCCCAACTCGTAATATACCGACGATTTGTCACGCCCCTAGACGTCCGATACTGACGCAAAAGGTACCCTCCCGCGTCTGTGTGAAACGATCTGGGGGTTCTCATAAACCCGTTCGCGTTGGTAAGAGACGAGCAGAGTCTACAGCATCCGCTCGCAGAGCAGAGTCTACAGCGTCCGCAGTCTACTGTGAAACAATTCACTCCAAAAAGGGTTAGGGTTGGGGTTAGGGTTAGGGTTAGCGTAATCTATCACCGTGACCGGGTTATTATGGAGTGAATGGACGCTGTAGACTCTGCTCGTCTCTTACCACCGCGAACAGGTTTATGAGAACCCAGATCGTTTCACACAGACGCGGGAGGGTACCTTTTGCGTCAGTATCAGACGTCTAGGGGCGTGACAAATCGTCGGTATATTACGAGTTGGGATGAGCACGGGCTGGCTATTAACATGAACCGCTCCGCCGAAGGAGCCGCACATCCACATGCACCGGACACCAGAATACAAACATGTTTTCCATTTGATTGCTTTTAAATAAAGTTGTGTGCAGTTATACGGTAAATATGATTATTAAAAGTGTTCAATGTCTCCTTCCTGGTCCAGAACCGCTTGGTCCATGCCGTTAATAGGCGGCCCGCTTCGTGCGGGTGCTTCTAAACATGATATTTAAGCTGATTATTACGGTATTGTCTCTGAAATAAAAAAGGCTTGGATCGTACAACACCAGGTGCCCAGCCACAGCCGCCATTAACTTTTCAGTCGACATTTTGATGTACAGTAGGAACCAACAAAGTACAGTAGGAACCAAAGTGCCGGTGTTCCCTGGGACCCACGCAAGCGGAGAGTGTCTACATTCCGATTGGCTGTCAGTGTTTTGCCGCTGAAACGCGTCATAGTCATTTGCATAAAGTCTTCAACTTTTTTTGGTCGCTCTGGTCGCTCATCTTTTGCCGCTGGTAGCGTTGGTCGCTTGTGACGCTTTGGTCGCTCTTGCCCATAGAAAGTGAATGACTTCCGGCGATTTGGTCGCTCAATTCGCTTCTGGTGTGAACGCACAGTAATCAATGAAAGCATTTCCACCGGGCCGCCGCGGAACGTCTCAGCAGCGTCCCAGGAGTGGCGCGCCGCAGCGCTATCATTCCGTAGCGTTCTATTTTGGCTTCCTTCTTTATATGTTCTATGTTATTGTGTGGTGTAGGCCTATATTTTTTCGCTAATAAACCGTGGTTTTACGTAAGTGCTGTCTACTGTTGTTGTGGTCAAAGACGAGTGAAATTACGTGGCTGAAAAACTATCTCAAAGCGGCAGTAAGTTATAAAATACAATTATATAAAATAATCATTAAGTTATTAAGATATATGCTTACAAACACTATTCATATGAGAACTGCTGCTGTTGATGGCTGACCAGGTGTGTGGCAGTGATGTAGAATAATAGCAATGTAAAGCAATAGACATAATGCTGTATAGTGAGAGACATCCCGGTGAACTAAACCTTAACTGAATATCTAATGATGTGTAAGAAATTAAAGACACAGGGGTACCAGTATTAGTATATCTCTTCTTCTACTGCGTAGAAATAGCAAAGTTGGTCGCCTTTCCTCAGTGGCGCCACCTCTGTTCAGGAGAAGACTGCAACTACTGTCGCGGCCACCAGTGCGAGTATAAATAGTTACGGCGCTCCCGTGACGTCACATTGTCACGCGACAGCTTGGGAGCTATTATTTTTATTATTATTTATATATATATATTTTTTTTTTAAACTTTTTTACTTGTTACTAATTTATTACTGGTTGTTTTTCTAAAAGTTATATTTAAAGTTGAGTTTTGGTGGTGCAATAAACACTTTTTTTGAAATCAATGAATAATCGTGTTTATTAATCGTGATTTCAATATCAATCAAAATAATCGTGATTATTATTTTTTCCATAATCGCCCAGCCCTAGGCTGCACTCACATGCCATCATTTAATCGGATTCTCTGATCAAATTATGGTTGTCCGCAAATCTCCTTCATATGGACCAAAATTATAAATAACAAAACGATTGTTGTTTTCAGCAGCACACAATGCAGCAACGCACAAAGAGGCCTCAACTTGCTCTGGCATCTCAACTAAAAATATAATAGCCAAATAGGCATACATTTAACTCTTATGACTTTCGTTCATCTTTTGAAGAAAACCCTTAGTTAAAGGTCTCATTTAATTGTTTTTTCGTTAATTTTGCAGTGGTCTCTAGTATTAATGAATGCCCTGTGAGCCGGTTTTGGTGAAAAAAATGCTCTGGTGCGCCTGTTTCAGGCTGTTCTAGTTTGGAGGAGGAAGTGGGGGGGAAGAACGAGAGGTTTTCGGCTCTTACTATATTATGACTATGAATATTCATGACATTTAAATTACTTGCCTCTGATTGGCTAAAAGCACTGTCCGTCACAGTGATGTTAGCCAATCAGAGGCGAGTGATCCCTCTAGTGCGTTATCAACCATACACATCTTATACATATGTTACTATATACATACATTAGATACATTCATGATATAAGATGTCTATGTTATAGGGATGTCCGATATTATCGGCCCACTGATATTATCGGCCGATATTGGCATAAAAAATCAATATCGGAAAATATCGGTATTGGTTTTTAAAAAAGCTCAAAATGACTAAAGTGGCCTATGGCATGTTGTACCTTGTTGGAAAGCTCTAATTGTCCTGAGTCGAATGCAAGCAACCATTTTCTGTTAGTACAAAGACAGTGTGAAATAAATAAACACTTTGTTTGAAATAATTTCAGACATCTGTTTCAAGTGAGGACGTGGTTTGATGACATCATCAAACGCGCCGCGCCGTCTCAATAACAAGCCTGGGCATGTGCGGCCGTGTAGTGGGACGCTAGTTGTAGCTGTAGTTATGTCGGTGGTTTGGAATTATTTCAAAGTTTCTACGTTGAATAGTAAAATTGAAATTAGTTTTGGTGTAAAACACAGCCGCATATATCGGTATCGGTATCGGTTGATATCGGTATCGGAAATTAAGAGTTGAACAATATCGGTTATCGGTTATCGGTAAAAAAGCCAATATCGGACATCCCTACTATGTTATCAACACGGCAAATCACCACGACGTCACAACAACAATAAACGTTCTTCCGGGTGGCAAAAGACGAAGCGTTCTCCGATGGCAGAACTAGTAAACAAACCCCTCCATATCATTTTTTATTTATTTTTTTTACGGAAAATGATAGCGACGTAATACTTTTTATTAATGAAACCGAGAAATGCAGCATTTAGAACGTACAACTTCAGATCAACAACAATGTATTTAACAACGTAACACTGTTTAAAGTAGCCGGCTGGATCGCTTCAGTGGAAGCCTCCCTCTTCCTGCCACCCGGAAGTATCTTGATACTTGATACTGTTTTCCTGAGGGCGGTCTCAAGCCAAGGTAGGCGAGGTCATGAATATTCATACACATTCATACGTCAGACTGTTGGGCTTTTTCTCACTTCCTCGTTTCTGACTTCCTCGTCCGTCTATGTTCTTACATTGGCTAATGCATGCAATGGGGGTAGAAGAACGTTTTCCACGTGCAGCATGCATATGCAACTAGGAGTGACCTATCATATTTCAAAAGGAGCAAGTAAAAACGGTTTACCGGTGAAGGAGACCTTTAAGACTATGGTGAATAACTTGTTTTAGCCTTAGCAAAATCGTACATGGCCGGGGGGGGGGGGGGGGGGGGGTACAGACACCACCACAATACTGTGTTGGGAAGCGGACTCGGGTGTAATTTTCTTCCGCTTTCAAACAGTGGTTCGACAGCAATTTGCGGATTCGGGTGAGAAAATACCTTAACAGCGCATCACTAGTGTGTGTGTGCATTCACGCCACATCCCTCTCTGTGCCAATTTTCCCACCAACCTTAAATACACTAAACGAAGAATCACAGGCAGAGGTCTTTTTGCGAACACACCAACAGGAAAAGCTGGCTAAAGGTTAACTCGGGGCTCCAACACTAAAAACTTAATCCATGTTGAGCTTTTTTCTCCACAGCATAATTGAAGCACTGCAAACTCAAACCAGCTCTAAGGTGGGTGGTCACAAGCCGCTCAGCACCAAGCAGTAGGGTAAAATAAACACACACAAGAATGCCTTTATGGTTGTTACTTAATAGCTGATTGACTGTTTACAAACCAATTGCAAAGAGCCTTCTTTTTAAAAAAGTACATATCCTGTTTGTAAGAGCTCTTTCTTCAGAACGTCATTCCCCACTTGGCCGGCGAGGCCTGGAGTGAAGACGCATGCTGGTTCTTTTTAATCTAAGAAATCAAAGCTGGGTAAACACTGCTTTGGTATGTCTAATTCCTCAAGCCAAACTCCAGCGGTTGAGTTTCACACATACCGACAAACATCTGGCACGCTCGGGAGAGCGAGAGCTGCGGATCGGGCCCTGATAGGCTGCACATGTTAGGCGGTGCAAGCCTCTCCCCAAAGCTCTGACCTTAACACTCTGCAAATACATCACCGAGGAAGGCGCCCTGGGGCCCCAGCTTCTGTCTGGATGGAGACATCAAAACTACAACCGAGGCCGGACCCTGATGCCACTAATCCACACATTTAGAGAGGGATTGTAAAAAGATGAAAAGTTTTCAAAGAACAAACAAACGGAGGTGGGGAGGTGGTGGTTGGACTAGCTTGTGGTCAACAGAGGGAAGTAGTGTGTGAACAGACACGGTCCATATTGGAGTATGAATCCGATGCCAAGTGCAGGCAATTCGGAGGAGAAAATGAAGTCGGTCAGTGCTCCGGAGACATAAAATGTGAGAACAACCTTGTGAAGGTCTGCATCTCATCCCATCATTACTTCAGCTTCGGAGGCTTTTCTGCTCTTTCCTCTGCAATTTAGATTTCCACATTTGGCAACCCCCAAAAACTTAACATTTCCTTAGTACCATTCACATTTTTCTTAAATCTACAGCAATTGTTAAAAAATCTGAAAAGGAAACTAAAATAAGCAGACAAGGTATCGCATTAACACCCGGAATGTGGGCGTATCTACCGTGCGTGTTGGTGCACGTTAGAGGATATCTCACGCCACAGGACCCAGGACGGGCAGCCCGGTTCAGGCCGCGGGGCGACTGTGGGGGTAATAAAGGCTGGAAGCGTGCTGTAACCGCAGAGAGACGGCGCTCGCCGCCACCACCACCACTGCTCTCCCATGACCATGGCCTGGGTGCAGCCCCCTGGGTAACTGTGGCTGGTGCTCCACCGAGGGGGACTCGTGTATGGTTTCACCTGTCGCAGGTAGATCTAAACAGGCAGAGGAGAAAAGACCTATAGAGCCCCTTCCCCACCACCTCCTCCTCCTCCTCCCCCCCTTTCTCTCTCTCTCTCGCTCTCTCTCCCTCCCTCCCTCTCTCTGTCTGTCTTTTCTTCTGCCCCTTGCCTTTCTTTCCCGCGCGGCTAATCTCTTCTCGGGTTCGCCACTCTTGTTCGGTACTCTTTGAGGAGGAGGAAGCGCGGGGTTGGGTAAACATCAGGGCTCTCACTGCAGTGGATTACGACACCCATACATCACCGTGACAACTCGCTTTTCACCCTCTGACAGGTCGCCGGGACCCTGCATGAGGAGGAGGCGGGACGGGGTGGGGTGGGGTGGTTGAGGTCTGGTGACACTTCCTACCACTGCAGTGGTTAGCGATAGGCCCCTACTGTCACCGTTTTCACAACGACCTATCGGCTTACCACCTCACGTACTAGGTTACGGTTATGGCTAGTGAACTGCCAGGCAACAGCTTCATCAGAAGGGTCCGAAGCCTTTTTTTCACACATCATGTGAACTGATGGTCTGGATGGTCTGTTGGCGTCCCAAATGGGACAGAACGGCACGTCTGGAGATGAGGGAGAGGCTTTTGACAAAGCCTGTATCTACTCTCCTCTAGCCAACATGGAGAAAATTGAAAACTAGAAGACAATACAAGACCCAGAGAGGGTCTGAAGAAGCCTTGCTTAAGGTTTTTCAAGGTGGAGCACAACTGCCACCACTTACACCTTACACCTTGAATAGTTGTGTGTAAAGATTTCCCTTGATGTGGTATTTAAAAGAGCAGAAAGAAGGTGTTTGAGTGATATTGCTGTGTCTCATATTTAATGCTCTCCAGTTGATAACCTGTCCAAAATGATATTTTGACATTCATCCAGGATTTGACAAAAAAACTGACTGAGAAAGGGTTAAAATTAAGTCCACAATGCACTTGCTTTGAAAAAATGGACAGCTCCCAAGTCTGTCAAAGGACTCCTTGGATTACAACAGTCTGTTTTGATGAGGATTTAGTGAAAGTTGCTTTCTTGAAAAGGTAGAAATGTACACATTTGTTTTTTTATGATCAAAACATGAAATCACTTCACATTATACTTATAAATGGAAATGGTAAATCAGGGTCTTGACATCATAGTTTTGTTCCAATGTGAATACAAATTTCATGCAGTATGATTAAGTTGTCAAAGCAACCAGTAGTGATTTTCTATCCTTCATATTTCATAAGAATCCCGCAAAGTTGGTAAACATTTGGCCGAAGAACTTGACTGAAATGGACAACAGCTCCATTCCATGAATCAGGCAAAGCAATGACACAGCAAAAGTTTGTCTGTCCATGTTGCAGATATTTCAGATATTTACCCACTTTTGATTTGTTGTTCCAAAAAGAACTGAATGTGAGAATTTATTTTCCACTGGAAAATAAATACACACATTCAGTACAAATAGTCTTTGATTAAAGAAAGCAAAAATATACCAAAAAAGATGCCCCATGCCCCAATTATATGAAGTTTACAAACACAAATCCGAGTGGCAGTTTTCCAAATGACTATTGATGTTGAAAATGTTATCGAAGATTTTGTTTTCTGTTCAAAGCATTGCAAGGACAATGTTGACAAAATTTTTCAGTCTGCATAAATGTTTCCCATGAGAAGACATTCAAGTAAAGAAAACCAGCAACAACATTTCTTCAGCGGAAACAAAATGCAATGCAGAATCCTTTCCATGGTGTGGCCCACAATGTGATCACAGTATGTCAGTCTATCTGGTGTTCATCAAGTTTAAAATAAGATTCACTCATGAAAATGTATTTTTGTTTTTTTATATTATCCTTCCAGCCATAATTGTTGTGCAAAATCATACTAATTTTCTCTCTAAAAATGACTTTGGTTTGCAGTATGTGTGTATGTATGTCATTTTGATGTACATGTTTTACATTTACATTTAGAACTAAATGTTAAGTTTAAGTTGAATCTTATTTAATATAATAATCTATTACCATTGTGAAGCCATTCAATGATTTGCCAGTTGTTTGTGAATGTGTGTGTTTGTGTTTATAAGGAAATGGGTATTGTACCTCCGGAAAAGGACAGATCTGGTGGTTGTAATGTTTTTTAGTTTACACAGCTTGGTGATAGCAATTGCCATTTATTTTCCTGGTATTTCTTTCAAACTCAGGGGAAATAAAAGCTAAACCAAATGTTCAACCATCATCATCATCCTCATCAACAGCACATCCTTGTGCGCGTCCAAGCCAGACAAAGGGAAGCGCTGGCAGTGATCGTGACAAGTATGAATACGGCCATCTGGGAATAGTTATCGTTATTATAACCCAAAAAAAAAACAACCTCAAACAGTGATTTATGCAAGTCCTTATTCTCCGTCTCCACCATCTCATAAAGATAAGCAGTCTGTCATGCCGAAGGCAGCCCCCATCATCTCTGGTCTCTCCTCCTCCTCGCCTCCTCGTCCTTCTACTTCTTCCAAAAGTCCAAGCTAATTAATAGCATTAGTCTCAATTCATCGCAGGGGGAAACTAAAAACCTGGTGGGGCACCACAGGCGATAACGGAAGTTAACTCACATGGGAACCATTGGTATTTCGCAGGGCTGGCCGTCTATGGAGTGAGCCATCTAGGTATGTCTTGGTTGACGCTGTGAAATCCACTCATATCTCCACTCAAATCTCCAACTCACTGACCACACCAAAAATGTGTTCTTTTTTTCTTTTAATAACGAGGCTCCATCTGTAGTTCATCCTTCACTTATTTCTCCGTGGGGCCATTCACAAAACTTTATAAAAACCACCGTACCCAGACAGTCTCTGGCATGGAGGTTTCGCCAGTGGTTTGTGAAGAGGGAATGCGTCTGCCAGGAGACCTCGTTTGTCCCGAACGCTGCTGTCAGTCATGAGCATAAATCATGAAAAACACCATATAGAGTCTAGCGATACATATGGAAATCTTGCTTTGCTGTGCAAATGTTTCCTTAAAAAACAAAAAAGCGATGAGTGGGGGGATGGGATGGCTTGATTAATAGCATATAGTCTGACATATAGACATATGGGATGTGTATGAAATATGTAATATTCACATAGTCTAGTTCTTCATATAGTCTAGTAATAACCAACTTGGGGATTCCAGGTCAACCGCTTTAAACTCCACTGACTCCAGTGAAAGGCCTGGCAGGGCGGGGGGGGGCAGTCTTGGGACCCCCAGGAAGTGGAACTGAACCAGGACTGGTGGTCGGATGCCTTCCAGGGACACTGCATGTGCCGGTCAGATGAGGGTTTTTTTTTATGTCTTAAGCACCTTAAGCAATAAGACGAAAAATAATGGTATTCACTGAAATACAAAAATATTATTTAGATTTATGTTATTTACTTGTTGTTGTTGATTTAACAGAATATGATTTGGGCGAAAGGGGGCAGGATAGTGTAGCTGCAAGGTTCTGGGTTAGATCCCCAATGTTCTTGTGTTTGAGCACAGCTTTGTGTCAACACATCAGGTAAAGGGAATAAGTGTAGGATTTTTACACGTGTATTTTTATACATGTATAAATTACATGTATAAATCGCTTTAAATTGCCAATATATGAACAGCTTGTAATTTAACTTAAAAAACGAGACCTTCCCTGATTTCTTATTATATTTGGCCGGTTTTGCCTTGAAAAGGGAAGGAAGTGATCGTGGATAATGGCAAAAATGTCTGTTCTTTCATTACTTTCTTTGTATGTTTATTTATGGTTATAACTAAGATTTGTTTATGATTGTTACTGTCTCAACCCACGGAGCTCCCACTCCAGTGCTCTGATTGCACGAGCTTGAGCAGGCTGCAGTTCACTTACCGGCCAAAGGAGCCAGTAATGAGAACGAATTTCTGATTATTTTTTCCTTTTAAATAAAAAAATGGATGGATTGGTAAAAACAACTGCTCACCTCAGAGAAATGAAGATGGATGCCGTAGAGTAGAATATTCTGGAGCTTTGCTGCTGATGCCAGTTCCACCAATAGCAGAGGCCTCGCCCCAGTCTCCATGACAGACAGGCCATCTGACGTATCGAATCGCACCTATCAAAACAAAACCCACCGTGCCCAATCAGAATATATCTTCTTCTATGTGAACAATATCTTCTGAAGAAATTACAGTTTATTTGTTTATCCAGCAGCAACTCAATAGGCCCGTTTATTTGAAGTTTAACATTCAATAATTTTGCACTTTGCACCATTTCCTAATGGTAAAATACAGAGAATATTTAAAAATGTTTATTTTATTCAAATTGTTTGTTGTATTTGCACTTTTGTTTTTAACCCTAAAGCCTACTCACAAATAATACAAATAAAGAATGATAGAAAATAGCCTGCCTGGATTCTTCTATTTTGATATGATTACAAGATATACTTTATTTAGATATTATTTATTTATTGAATTCTCTCTGGGTATCTGAACTGAAGACAGATACGTCTGGGACAGTTGCACGATATAATTTCAGCTAATAATAATAATCAGGCTAAAAAAAATCAGATAGTTGTAAGGGATTATAATTCAGATGTAAATCCCTGGGCCAGTCTATTATGGTGCTTAATTCACTGACTCAGCCAATACCTTCAACTGTCATGTGACTGAGGTTCAACGCCTCAATCGCCTTGCAATTATTTTGTCATGGAGGTCTGAATAAATTTACAGCAGTGAAACGCAACTGTGACATGTGTCAAATGAACTTGCTCCGAATGTGTAATTAGCCCCTGATAATTGCTCAGAGTGTGCAATTATAACAGTCTGAAACACTTAGGTTTGATTACATTAGTAAATCAGCCTCTAAGCAACACCCTGCCGGCAATGCTTAGGGACGATCAACATGAAGACATGTATTCATTAGATCCAGAGACCACTCAAGGGATGAAGGGATGGATCCCTGGTCTGGCCTCTGTGAACCAGGGGCCCAAGGAGCCAAACCATGTGGGGGGCTTTCAAGAAAACTGAAGTGTTTTCAGGACCAGGGGCCTGTGTACTCAGTCAGGGTTTTCTCTTGGCAGCTCCAGCAAATATATCCTATTTTATGCAGTGCATTACATGGCTTTGTTGAATACTCGCTTCTGATTGGTCAATTACGGCATTCTACAGTCATTTGTTATTTCCAAATAGCAGACCACTGCTATGAATAACAGACCTTGCTATGGACACGGTTCTCCAACCGTAGAATCTAACGAGACAATTTTTTTAGCTGAAGCAATAAAATAATTTTTAAATCACTAAAATCATTTTTTGTTGTTTAAAGTATAAGTACATTTTGTGATAAAGTATTGATTTCTTTACTAGATAGCCGTTCTGATATTCTGATATTCAGTATAACAGCACGGCTGTGATTCGGTCTGCTGATATCACAGCCGTGCTGATATTCAGTATAACAGCACAACCTTGAGTGTGATACTGCTTTTATACAAAAGTTCCTCAAGCGCCATTTATTAGCTGAAATCGTTTATTTGGCTCCACTAACACAAATAGTTCTGCAACTGGACTGGGACTACTGGACTGTTGCCAAGCAACACAAACATTTTCCTGCCCACTAGCTTGCTACTTTGTGTACGTGTACACGTTACCGCAGGTCAGCTTCTTTGTATCGTGTATGTATCTGTATGCAGGCACGTGCAGAGGGGGGGGCTATGGGTGCCCGAGCCCCTGCCCTTTTCCCTTTGAAGGACCAAAGTGCCCTTTTGAGCGGACCAAAGTGCCCTTTTGCCCCCCCCCCCCCCCCCCCGCGCTCAACAATCGTGCAACAGAAATCCTCCGCTAGCACCCCCCCCCCCCCCCCCCCCCGCTCAACAATCGCGCAACAGAAATCCTCCGCTAGCACCCCCCACCCCCCGCCCCCCCCCCCCCGCGCTCAACAATCGTGCAACAGAAATCCTCCGCTAGCACCCCCCCCCCCCCCCGCTCAACAATCGCGCAACAGAAATCCTCGCGTTTTTGAGCACCTGCCCCTCAAAGGGTCTCTGCACGGCCCTGTCTGTATGTTTCCATTTATTGTGCAACCAGTGAAATAAGAATGTTGATTGATAACAACCGTCGATGTAATTAGTGGTTATTAGAGAACCTGTAAAGTGGAGTGATACACGTAGTGATATACAGTATGTAAAGTCCCAGTACTGTTATACTGAATATCAGCACTCATGGAATGCCTCTTGTCCAATCAAATGACTTGGTCGGAACTAGCTGCTGTATAACAGACAATTTTATTTGCGAAAGCAATAAAATCATTTTTGAATCAATAAAATGTTTTTTGTCATTATATTTTGTTTTGAAGTATTGATTTCTTTAGTAAGTAGCCATGTAATAAACAGGATAATGTACCGCGAGCCGGTTATTATTGCGAAATAAACCCAAGACAAGTGTTTATTTACGAGGCCTTTCTCGTTAGCTTCTTATACTGTTTATACCAACATCATAACATAATTCCTGAACATTTCCAAAACATTAAATTGGATGTTAGACAAAACAGCTGTGTAATTTTATGTAAACAGCAGTTCTTGTTTTCATTAAAATGATCCTATTTCTTGAATGAATAACATTGTTGCCATGAATAATAAAATAAACTGTTACAGGAAGTTAGCTAGCTAACAACACAGCATATCTGCCGTTTTGTTTAAAATGCTTTTTTTGTGTTACTGCACATATGAATTCATTTTTAGATTCTCTGACAATTTGCTTGTTCTGTGATTGACCTCCTAGCCCTGTTATGTTACGAGTTAGGACAATACGCAATGATTACAATAGTTTGCTTTTGATTTAAAACAAAAAGAGCGAAAAATAACCAAAGGCTTACAGTTCTGTTTGACCTTATAAATAATATAACCATCAGATTTATCAAAAATATTTCTAAAGTAAATTTTTCTCTGTGGGTACATTTTACATGTACTCCACTGTGAAGTCAGCGACCCTGTGACGCTGATACAGGCATTTGAAGTAGACCAAACAGTAGGCCGCTCTCCTGGGACATATTGGGTTTCTAAACAGTAACAGAGTTTCTGAGGAGGCCTGAGGTGGAGTACAGGTGACATTTTTAAAAAGTAGTACTTCAGGGAAACAGGATCCACGGTGCTGCAGATGTCTGCTTTCATAGACGTGCAAAGAAAAGTTCATTCATAGTGTGGGAAATGTTAGAGAGGTGTTAACTGGGACTCTAAAAAGAACGACACGATGAAATATAACGACCAACTTCACATTTCTAAAACTGTTGGCACATTTTCCGATTCCCCTGTACAGAAACTGAAATTAAAAGAAAACAGAGTTCCATGTCTTTATACACCAACTGGAGTTGAGTTTCATGATAAAAGTTGTCCTTTTGACTTGTACTTTAAAGGGCATCCTTTAAAGGATTTTGTTTATTTAAAGAGAATTACAGCAATAACATGTGGATGTTACAACCTACGATGGCAGAGGGGTGTACAACACCTTATCAAACCAACAACAAGGTCTACTCAGCAAACAACAACAACAATAATAATGTCTACTCACCCAAACTATAACAACAAATCATTCTCCCAAACGTCTACTCACACAAACAACGTCTACTCACCCAAACAATCACAACATCTACTCACTTAAACAACAACAATAATGTCTACTCACCCAAAAAACAACAACAACAATAATGTCTACTCACCCAAACAACAACAATAGGGTGGAGCAGAGCTCGGTTGGCAGCCTCCAGTGCTCTGACAGTTTCCTCTACTTCAGAAAGACCGGAACCGTTCACCTACAGAGATGGACCAAAAGTAGACGGTTAACATTAATTCATGATAGAGAAAGCAAATGTTTAAAATATGCTGTATCAGAAGTAGAAGTTGTAGTAGTAGTAGGAGTAGGAGTAGGACACCCATGAAAAGGGGGTTGTCTAATTCTTTACAGTATGCTAAACAGAAAATAACTACATTACACCGTCCCAAATTCTGTAATTCGATGATGTCTCCTTACAGAAAGTTGGATGAAGTTCCATTCTTTTGACAGACAGCTGGCATCTCCAATCACATCGGGGAGGACATCCAACTCCTGTGAAATGTGCAGAAGGGACCTGATGTTAAAAAAAGAATGCCCCTTCTAAGAGCAGAACATTTAAATGACTTTCAGTCGTACCCAAGAACAGACCATAGTTTAAGCATCTGATGTCCATTGGTTGTATGACCTCAATGTTAAAAGAATATTTGTTCCATTTCTTAAATGAAAAAAATGTAAATAAACTGTAGAGATGCTAAGATTATTACAAAAGGACCTACATAGCGGCTTATCTCAATAATAATTAGAAGCTGGTAAAAACAAATAAAAGAGATTAGACCAGAGATAGACACAAACTTGGGTTTATAAAAACGTATTAAATGCATGATCCAGTTATTTGCCTCGAAATCAGGTTGCATTTTTTATGACACTGCAAATTGAGTTTTAAGAAAAGAAAATAAGTACAGCCAAGAATTGTAAAAGCCACTTAGTTCCGGGAACGAAGGAAACATTTCCCAGAAAATTATTCTGTTTTTTGGTAATTGAAATCGGCATGTGGCAACTTAGCCATGTGTCAAAAGAGAACACGTAGACCCTTGTGTTTAGAAGCTGGGCCTGTATGTAATGAGAAATGACAAAAGGAAAATATATACTGCATAAAGATATACTGATAATGCATACTGCATACAGCAAATAGCATTTCATTAAACAATGTTTAAGACTTGCTGGCTGTTCATCAAGTCCTACTGTTTGGGGTGAAGCTACTACATGCTTATGAACAGAGAAAGGAGGGATGAGATGCCAGAAGTCATGCTAGAAAGTGATTAATAGTAAGTAACAAATAATATCCATTGATCATGTACAGAATATTTCCAATCTTTACTCAACAGCTGTTATATACAAAAAGTTAATATAATAAATAATTATAATAAACAAATGCTGTTTGAGAATGTATAGTGCACTAGAAACGGGACATTAAGTTTTGGGGGAAAGAAATGTTCGTATTTTGCTGTTGGGCATGTAATCGCCCCTCAGCCCACACTAACAATTCCTTTGCAGGGGAAATAAACAAGCAGTCTGAGTTTGACATTCAGATACAGTTGTTCAAACCATTGAAATAACAAAGTAAATGAGCAAATCCCAAATGTCTATGGGAAACACATGCTGTTGGTTTAATTAGTCTTGAAACATAAATGCCAAAGAATTCAAGGTGGAAAAACACAGATTTGTGAGGCTTACAATTTAGACATGATCTAAACCAGGTTGGCAATGAAATCCCTGAGTGGGAATGTTAATTTGAATTTAGGAAGGGGCCAAAAGACTTTTAGACTGTCAAAGGTCAAGAGCCAAACTATGAGATAATAAAGTAATTTTAGTTCAGTTTGTCATTATATTTAAAAAACATATGAATCAATTGTATGAATCAAAATAAAAGTGCATCAGTCTGTGTTGATCTTGTTCAAAATGCTTAAAAACAGGGGTTGAAAATATAAATGCTAAATTGACAAACAAATGAACAAACAACGAAATTGTCTAGTCATAATTGCAAGTCCAACATTATGAGCACGATGTACTGAGCAAGTTAGACTTCTGAGAGTCACGTGTTTAATATAACTTTATTTAAGCTGTCGTACTGGGTTAGTATCAAAGCAAGAACTCTCACCAGCAGCACCACGCTGCTTTTTATAACACCGGAACAACTAAATACAATTATCCTACATGTCATCTGGAGAGTCAAACAAAAAAAAGCTTTTGTTTCCAAAGTGATCAGTTTTGATAAAAGTCATAAACTTGCGATAAAGAGAATTAGCAGAAAGAGCTAATTCAACTCTGGTTCTTTAGTTCAACAATCTGTTTCCCTGTCTGAATGCCAGATATGTCTAATCGGTTGTGGTTAGAGAACAACAGAAGAACATTGCTGGAGCTATACTCAATAAGTCTCAGGGATTCTCTTTCATCTGGACTGGATGTAAGGCTATCGTATATAGGAATTAGCGATAAGGCCAAGTGCTGAAGAAGAGTCGATCTTCTTCATCAAACCAGTCAGGCTCCAATCCAAACATAACCTCCCCCATCCAGGCACTCATCCAATCATAACGCAGGCATTCTTTTCTAAATAAATGATCTGTAAAAAAGGAGCAGACTGCGGTTGGACTAGTGATAGATGACACAAGACATTACAATCAAGTTTGTTGGAGATTACGGGACCATACGTCTAAATTAGAAAATACTACCTAGCATAAACTTCAAAGCAGAGAGATGAAGATAAAAGGGGACGATCAAAGCACACATGGATACTCCCTCTTCTTTCTTTTTTTAAGCGCTCATGTTACATTGGATCAAAAAAGGGTAATTTTAAAACGCAATGAAAGTTGTTCTTTTCTCATCCAGTTTAATGTTCTTTAGTTTGAATGCTGAATAT
>JAOPHQ010001722.1:215000-225000 GCA_030340625.1 Merluccius polli | reverse complement strand
CAGAGCCATCGGAGATTATGCAGGCCGACCCGCATAGACTCTCTACAGGGAGAGAGAGACAAGGTTGAAAGCTAACCTCCAAGCAATGCTAATCAGACTTGACAGCACCAGAGCTAAATGCTAACTCCTGGAATGCTCACTGGTACTTGGACACATTGAATAAACTAACTGAAAGAGGACGGAAGAGCAGAATTGTGGAATGGATCTAAAGGAGAGTATATTTAGACAGGCCCAATATAATAGACACATGAGAAAATTAACATACACACACGGGCACACTCATTCCCACTCTGATGGATGTGGGAAGCGCTTTTCCATGTGTTATTTTCCATAGGAACACAATAAATTCATTCTCATAGTGAGAGCTCTGGTCATAATCGTTCTGCACATGATGTCACCAAGGACCAGGTGATTGTTGGTGCAGGTGTTGGGAGGAGGTATAAAATGCGGCCCTCTGTTTATTTCAACTTCTCTGATTGTGATGGTCCAGGGCAAGTCCCCGCTTGTTTGTCGTAGCGCTTCGCAGCCTTCGCAGACGCAACCTAAACAACACCATAAAGAAACCACCACAATGGAGGACTATTTTGACTTAAATGCTGTCTATCCAAACGTAGCTTACTGTAGCTTCACAAAGAGACAAAGCAATGTCTACAGCAGCCTCGCCACTCCTTACATCACCAAACTACCTCTAATTCCATTCCATCTCTCATTGGTGGTACGTAGGGTTTAAGGGGAAATTGTGTGTAAGTTAGACCATTCTAGTGGTGTTAAATTACCTGAATATTTCTAAGCAGTAAACAGTAAACAATGGTAAACACCATGCCATATTATTTCCCTGTTCATTTTGTAACCGTCAAGGGAATCTAAACGGGAACGTTCACAAGCCATCAGTACCTATGTTCTGCTTTGGCTCAAGGGTTCAGCACATGCGGGCAGGGAAGGTAAATTGTTGAATTCAGGGCCAATTTAAACACAATTTGGACTCACCTCACGTTTACACAGGTCTCCTGTAAGAATATTGGATTGAAAGGAGTGTAATACAGGCTCGCACTGTGTTGTTTTGTATACAATCCATCACAAGTAGTTTGAGTGCTGTCTAGAAGTGGATGTATTGTAGAAGTAGGATGTATTGCAGAAGTAGGTGTATAAGAGCCAGGGTACATGAAAATAAAGGAGAGAGCGTACCTTTAATGATGGACTCTGCAGCCGCCAGGTCTCTCTTGTAGGTCACCTGGAGGGTAGAGATCTACTTTGTTACAGTAATAGCTAGTAGTACAGCAACATTTCCTGGCGCTGCTGCTACAGGCAGAAATGGGTTATTACAACAATATATTCAATTTAAAATGGGAGGCTGGGTTTTTAAGACATGGTTTATTGACAGGAATGTTACTTTAAACATTGAAATTGTAGTTAATTTGCAACCTTAGACCTGCATTTTGATCAATTTTCACTGCATTCATCATTTTTGTTCAGAATTATTTAGAGCTTTTCAATGCAGCCATCACTTTTGTTCAAAAGTATTTACACAATTATGTTTGAAGAATAAAACCAATCCAGCCACAGCTCCATCACCCCCAGGGATTCTCTCTTTCTCCTCATCATTCATTACCGTTGATATGCAAGTCATTTCTTTGATTCTTATCGATAAACAACTGATGCGCAGCACCCAGCTGGCCTGGCACAGAGTGACCGGATCCACTGTCCCCCAGCGGGGCCCCATGGTGTGGCGAGCTCACCTTCCACAGTGTTGGCGGGCCCTCGATGAGCTTGGCCTGCGTGCCAGTGTGCTGCAGAGCCAGCTGGAGACACTCTGTGCCAAAATCAAAGTCGACCTCGCTGCACTGAGGAGACAGGAGACACAAGTTGGGCTATGTTACTTGTCTGACTCGCTAGATGTAGGTTGTTGTATAAGCCTGCCATTGGACGACTATTTCAGTCAGCATTCGCCTCCCCTTCCGTTATCTGCATGTTACTGTTCATAGTCTCTGTCGCTACGTGAAATAACAACAACCACCGAGCTAGCAACCTACACGCTGAAAATGGTGATCGCTGGGAAAGCTCCGACACAGGCCTCACTGGTGGGCAGAAGTCAGTGGTCGCTGTACATCGCATGGCCGTCTGGATCGAGGCCATGAGCTCATCCGGTATGCGATGCATGCACAACATTACAAAGGCTTTCTGAGATTACACCAGGACAATGTTTTATCAAGCTATAAAAGACAGGGGTCTTTTCTTCTCTCTGGGTCCCTGGAACTAAGAAATGTGGTTGTGGTCCTGTAGTAATTTAGCATTTTGTGTTTTCTCCCAGTACAGAGCCCCTCGCTGGGGACAGGATAAAGTATCTCCTCCCTATTGTCTTTTCAGCCCTGAGTTCTGCAAGCCGCTAATGCACGAGTGCACTGAGGGATGATTGCATCAACATGTCCTACAGTGCTAACCCGACAGAGCCGTGACACATTCTTTGACTGACTGGAGAGCAGGACGAACAAGGAGAGAAAATCAGCGAGAGGTGCTTCACAATCTCTCCACCTATTCACACCGTCTTTAACTGTTGCCGCCGCCCGCCGCCACTGCCACCACCACCCTAACCTACCAGCACAACCCCCTTCATCACCACCACCACTCAAGTTCCACCAATTTGTCTTAATTTTCACAACCTGACCAGCCCGACAGCGCCCAGTGAAATCGAGCTTGCTCTTGCAACATGCGGCGAAGCCAAAATCAACAGGATTCCAAAGCAATTTGAAATCCTTGTGTTCCATAGGTGGAAAAAATACTGCAGACAAATGGGGCGCCAATTGGGGGCATACTTTAGCTCTTAGCTCAAGGCTGCTGATACTCCCCCCCGCCCCCACCCCACCCCTCCCACCAAAGCACCACTTCTAGCTTAAGGGAGCCAGTCTGCAGGACTCAAGGTTGAAATACCAAGGCGTTGGATCGTCGGTGAAATAAGTGGGGGTTCACGATCCACTCGCTTCCAGTTTAAATGTTAACTGCAAAGACTTTTCCATTCTTCAGGCATGAATGTCCAACCCGTCAGGCTCAATATAACAAATACAGACACATTAGCCATGCTACATCACGGTTGTGTTACTGTGCTATTCTGCTACCGTTGCCTTCAATGCTTTTGTTCTGTGGTCCCAACTCCTGCACCTGTGTGTGTATGATTGTGTCTTGTTTTGAGGCACTGTGGTAAGGATAGACCTCAGACCGTGCAATGGCACATCTGGTCAGAAATTATGATCTGTATAAGACCCACCGAAACGAATGGGAACTTCATGTCATAAAGTTCTTTGTCATAAAGAGGCAGTGGGATGCAGCATAACTTTCCAAACATAAATCTGTATCAAAAGGTTTTTATTCAAAAAGCACATTTGGGATTCAAGATATTTTTCAAGTATTTGGTGGATGGGTTTTGACTTGAATTGCCCGTCAGTATTAAGGTATTATAGCATTTAGGTATAGAGACAACAAACAACCTTGTTTGCAAATGCTTACTGGATCAACAAGATACATTCCAATTAGCCTAATTAGCATGATGCTCTCTGTTGCTTCATTCTTCAGAATTAATTTTTCAGAAAGACAAAACTCTTCAAAAATCTTGACCTTTTCTGTTCTGCCTATTAAAGTACCACTTGTTAAAGACTTCCTTTCAGCAATCAACCTGATCATAAAACCCATTTGTGTTTGTGTTGTATTCTTGGAAAAATGCGTAACATCTTTATTTATGTGTTATTGCCAGCCAGTGGTTATAACTTGTACTATTAAAAAGGGCAAAAACAAATCTTTCAGGTTTCTGTCATCTTAGATTGGCTACACACGAGAACCGTTAACTAGTCTTGTAAGTGAAGTTAGTTTCACAAAAACCTCCCGGTGAACCCTAGTCAACATCTGTACTACCATGTCTACCATTTCCCCAACAGGGTCACAGGGTAGCATTCAATACAGTTGTGACAACAAAGACGCATTGGTCCAATAATGTGGCTGCTGAGAGCAGCATAGTTTGCATTGTTCTTTCTTTTCATTCTCATGTCACTGTTTGTTTGTATCTTGTATCTGTTACTCTCTCTGGTCACCATGTGATTGGTATTAGAAACAGTTATGGACGCAGATAGCGCCCTGAAGTCCCTCGCTGCCAATCAAAGCAGATAACAGCCATTTTCTAGGGTAGATGCAGTCGGTTTTGCCAGCGCTGATAATAAAAGAACAAGGTGCCAACACACAACATATGATATCATTTTTTTATGTTGTTCATTTGTTCAACAATGTACACCAAACCTTTTGGTTTGATGCACTCACCATTCTACATGTTCTGAACTGTTTTTGTTCATGGAGGGATCTCCTACCTTCTGATAGGCCTGATAGATGACATGGTAGAGGAACCCCTGGGGCATCTCGCTGGCCCGGTACTTGCTCCTCTCCAAAGAGTGGTCCAGATAGTCCTCAGAGGAGGTGGCTATCACCGTGGAAACCAGGGGACGGATGGCCCCCGATGCCTTAAGGAAATTAAGCGTGGAGAGAAACTCTATTTGCCTTTTTCCTTGAAATGTTGGGCCATTCACAAGCCAATGTTGTGACATTCGTACAGATCAAGCGATTTTTCCAATCTGGGATTAATAAAGTGCATTGTATTTTACACAGAGACAAGCAGTACAAATATTGCTGTTATGGTAAAGTAGAGACACGGTTGTTATCTATCCTATCTGGAAGTTTTTGAAAATACCATAGCTGAATCAAAGAATTATGAATTAAGTCAAAGGTTAATTTGGGATTACTCGCGGAGACTGCATATCCGGACAAAATCAAGCAAAAATGATTTTGGTATTGTTGCACTGGCCAGGGTGTTAATTCAGGGAGTTTTTGAGGCTTCATTGCTGACCAGAAGTAGCCTAGTCCCACTAAATCCTCCTTAACCCCAACAGCTTGTGGAAACTGCTACTCCGTCCTTGGAAATCTTTGAGAAACAATATTTATGTGATACAATTCTCGATCACCTGACCACGGAACGAAGAGAAGCGAGTGTGTACGTGAGCATGTGAGAACATGTGTTCTTTGTGTTACACGTGTTGTTAAAATGAAAATGAATCTGCCGCACCGTGGCAGAGACACACATTCTATCATGTGTGAGGTTACGGCCGCATAATGAAGACCAGACCACATTGCGGGAAGAATTCATCCAACACACATGCACACGCGGAGCAGTGTTGCAGCACATAGATATACACAGGCACACACACACCAGGAGCCCAGTACTGCTTCCATCGGAGGTCCTGAAGTCTACACAAGTCATGATGAAACTGATCATTGAAGGTGTTTTTTTTTAAAGACTGCACCATGGCATGCAGCTTTGCATCATTTAGGATATAATTTGTCAACATGATGTTCACTCAATCACATGAGTGTGTGTGTGTGTGTGTGTGTGTGTGTGTGTGTGTGTGTGTGTGTGTGTGTGTGTGTGTGTGTGTGTGTGTGTGTGACTACTAATAAATGTAGTATATCATTCTATATCATATATACACACATATCGATTTGAGTATACCAAATTGTTATACTAAAATATAACAAAAGCATCAAAACACAAGTTATGTAATGATTGCAGTTTCTGACTAATGCCTGGCCCACCCTAGACGATTTTTCAAATTTAAAGAGACACACACCTAACGATAGATGAAAAATTCCCTCTCTCTGAACATCCTAAGAAAAGCGAAAGACCTATGGACGAAGTCATGGAGACGGCGTGAAAATGGACTGTTGCAGTGTGAGGTGGACTCCATTTCAGAAAACCAGCTTTTGCCGCCATGGCTTCTGTTGTGCTGTTGTGATTACCAGTCAGCGTGGCTCTCAATTGGCTATCGTCCTTTCCACGTGACAATCCATACTCGGCTGTCCTCGGAGTTCCCCCCACACTGCAGGATATTGGATTGTAAATATTGAACATGTTTAATAGTTGTGATTTCGAATCGGTGCAGCCCCTATTGGATTTTTTGTATGTTAACATACCCCACACCACAGCATAATCTGGCAAAAAAATACGTTAACTTAGAACCATCAAAAAATCGGGGCTTTGCTGACCAGAGTCGGAAGGGGGAAATCTGGACAAAATCAAAAAGTGTGTACCTAGCATAAAACGTAAGCAGCACTTGTAATAACCAGTGTTTCACCACAGCCTGTGCTGTCCCCTTTAAAAGGCCGCTGTAGCTAAGATTCGAGAGTCGCAAAGAGAGAGAGCAGAAATGAGCGGAAGAGAGCGAGATTTTAAAACTAAAGAACCAAAAATCGTCCCCTTCCCCTCCACTCCCTCCCTCGCTATGTTCCTCCGCCATTGATAAGTGTTCCCCGGAAGAGATGCCCTGATTGGTCAGAAATTACTGGGCGTGGTCTAAAATCTAAATTGGCTCATAGAGATGCAGGCAGCCGCAGTCAACTGGAAACAGATATTCTCACAGCGCATTTCACTCACTGATTTTTAACAAATTAAACTCAAATCATTCTCACCTACAGCACCTTTAATAAACATACGCCACTTAGTTAACTAACCCCGTTCTCCTTGGCAGCCATGGCAATCTCAAACAGGAAGTCCTCCTCCACGAAAGGCCGCACGGCATCATGGATAATGACCACGTCTGGCGTCGCACCACTCTTGCCCGCGTCGAGTGCCCGCACGCCGTTGAAAATGGACCTGTGGCGGGTGGCGCCGCCAGACACGACGCGGACCTTTGTGTGCTGGAAGCGCTGGATGATATCTGTCATCAGGGCGTTGCTTTCTCCTGCGACCACCACCACAATGTGTTGGATCCATGACAGCCTGTCAAAAAACACAGTCAGCAAACCCTACTTCTTTGGTGTGACCCTCACAAACAGCCTAGGCACATTAAACAGCCTAGTCTAATGTGCATATTCGTTGAGCGATTCGAGGTTATGTGTTGATTTGCTGTCTTGCAAAAAGAGACAGGAGTCTGGACATAAGTAGCTCAAATGATTCCTCATAAAAAGAAAGTGGCGTTTAAGTTACTGTCGTGGTATATACCACCTATACAACACATACAATATATAAGCTTCTATAGTTAATTAAATAAACCTTTGTATAAAGTATCTTGGTACCTTGAGGTACCGTTCTGTCTCTCCCCAATTGAAAAGTGTTAAGTTAGCATTTGCATGTCACTGGAGCCACTAAACTGGCATGGAGGCCATGCCAATGTCCTCACATCTGTATTGTGTAGATTCATTTAGTTGTCTAAGCGTTTACACGTCTACCTCCCCCTATATATGTGTATATACGTGTATTGTAAATTAACTTGTCCTTTCCCTGCCATGGCTGGCCACAGCCTTGGCCAACACTTAACTCTCCACGATGGTCACTCCCCATCACCTTGTGTTTCCTTAGTTGTTGCTGCCCACGATGGGAAAGTGTCCCTATAAGACTCATGTCCACCCACTGTCTCATTGAAGATGCTTGGTAAACGCTCCCACGTGCCATGATCACGCCTTAATTCAATCAAATACTTGATGCTGTGAAGAAGTGTCCTAAAAGAAGTTATCCTTCATCAGTCACAGTGAGATGTGTACTGATCTGCTGACTAGACAGCACTGGACAGCCACTCTCAGCACTAGTTAGGGTACATGGGGCTACAGTAGAAAGGATATATTGAATTACAAACCTAACACAAAGTGTTACTCAGCCATTTTTTGTTTAATGTGGCTGTATTTATTTGTGTGTTATCCACTGGCACAAACCAATACATGACTGGTCGTCACGGTGGGTGGGCGGACGGCAGGGATTTAGGCAACATGGTGAAGCGTTAGCTAATGCTCTCTACGTATTGCTTACGTTTCACGTCGAGACAAAACATATCGGGTGTCCGCCTACCTTTCAAAAGCTTGAATGGTGTAGCTTATGAGTGGCCTGCTGAGAACCGTGCAGAACTGTTTGGGTGTGGGGAGGCCGGTCCGCTCCCCGGTCCCCCCGGCGGGGAGGACCACGGACACGGTGAAGGGGGCGCCGCCATGGCGACGGAAACCCTGCGGTTCACCGCAGCCGTCCGCCGCACCGCGTTGATTCATCACACGTCAAGACATAACCTCTCAACGTGGTAGTGGTGTTGTTGTTGTTGTTCCGCGTCACGTGTCGTCGACGTCGACGACGTGTGCGTGCGTGTGTGCGTGCGCGTGCATGTGTGTGTGTGTGTGTGTACGCAGGATGTGGGCGGAGACTTTGGTGCCCAGTCGTGGACTGCGATTGGACCAACCGCGAGACGCAGTTGTGTCTTGTTCTCGCGGGATTTCAGAGTGTGACTCTGCTTATAAATGTTAAAAAAAAAAAACATTTAAAAAAAAAAGAAATATAATACATTGAAACTAAATTTGTATCAAAAAAGTGCAAATACAAGACCAACACTTGTTGATATGATTTGTATAGTTAGAAGAAATATCATGACATCATGCTGGAAAATATAGGCTACATAATCCTACAATCTGTCATCTGGTGCCAGTCTAAACAAAATCATATAACATTATCTACTAGTTACTTACTCCAACATGTTTAATACACGGTGCCTCTCTGATTTATCCACATTTATCCACTGACAATCAACTCATAATGGTGGCTTGCAAGATTAATCACTTTTATTGACCAATTCCTTGTCTTCTCATGGTTTTCAAAGCAATGATGAATTAACTAACTAACTAATTGCTTATAATGAAGGTCTTTGAACTTATTTACAAACGCAATCATATTCCATACCCCAAAATAAAACATTACTTTTCCCTGGAGACAACGTACAATAGTAAAAGCGCAAGAAGTAGGCCTGGCCTACAATTCAACCCCACTCAGTGAAAACAATGCGTGTCATAAAAAGTGAATAAAAAGTATTTATTTCATAAGAACACATTACAACTATAGGCAATGCACTCCTCCGTCCTAGCTTAGGCCTATGTCCCATTTATTACGGCATGAATAACCCAAACATTGCGTTAAAAAATATATTATATGATGTACGATGTATATATACGTCATACATCTCATATAGTGAACTTTTATACAGGTGATAATCTTTAAGAAGACTAGTATTGTTTTTTTTATTTTTAAATGGCATATGTACAGTTATTCACACATTCTCTGCGTCTTTGCGAGACGCATGGTTTAATGTCTTTTATATGGAGTGGGTGTGCCTATACACGTGGCTACACATCACCATCCAGATTTATAAAAAGATATACAATAACAAAGACTACATCTCAGGCATTGTTGGTCCCGAAAACTACAGATGGTACGGTCCGGGTTTTATTGGAGACCACTGGTCTGTAGCGGGCTCTTTAAGAATGCTCCATCGTCATGGCAACCAGACTATCGCAACCCAGGACACAGTCCCCGTCACGTTGAGATATAATCCACAACCACCGAAGTTAGGACACAAAAGGATGCAACTCACTCGTCGCCACATGTAAATAAGTCTCTTCGCCACCATTAGTATGCTGGGAAATGGAGTCCATCTGTTTACGCTACACTGGGCCGGCGGGGAGAGAAGCAGGGGTCACGGTTCAGGGGTCAGGGGTCAGGGCTCGGGGCTGGGCCAGTTCTCGTCGAAGCGGTTCTTCCCCAGCCTCCTCTTGCTCTTGGACTTGTGCTTGTGGACCACCTGGGTCACCGGCAGCAACGCCAGCTCCTCCAGCTTGTTGCCAGACTCGTTGTGCTGCCGTGAGTACCGCTTGCACTTGCAGGCAGTCACCACGGTGATCTTGTAGGTGCGGGCGCTGCCGTCCTGGCACTGTAGCTGGATGCGCTGCGTCCGCGTCTTGTCGTTGACGCAGCGCCAGTCCTGGTTGCTCCGCCGGCTCCAGAACTTCTTCCCGCGGCTGCCGCCGATCCAGTTGGGCAGCATGGGGGCCGGCAGGCACTCCCCTGCACACACCAGCTCCTTGATGGGCTGGACGCTGGTGCACTGGCCGTCCGAGATGTACTTGGTGGAGCGCAGCTCCCTGCAGCCCATCTGCCCCCGCTCTG
>JAOPHQ010001722.1:167500-210000 GCA_030340625.1 Merluccius polli | reverse complement strand
TGACAAAAGCAGTGCACGACACCAGGAGCCAAGCCAAGACAGAAAGGTCACACCGGAGTAGACGTGGGAAGGTAAACCCAGAGGAGAGCCATGCTGGACCTACTTAACCCTGGCGTGCAGACCGGAGGTGCGCTGCGTGTCCCTTTAATAACTCTCCTGGCTCCTGAGTCTCGGCCAAACTTGTACTTTTTTTCTTGTTGATCCATCTATTGCTGAATGCAACGCTGAATAAGTGTTGCATTAAATATGTATCAATGTCTGGTAACAGTGTATGTTGTAACATTGTGGTTATTTTTGGTATCCAGTAAAATCTCCAGTGCGTCTGCTTTTCAACTCCAGTGAAACGGCGCCTTCTTGTGGTACGCTGCCATTAGTATTTTACAAAAGTTTTTTACACAAAGGAAAATAACTCCTAAAACCAACTCCCAATAATTTATGAGACCTGTATAATGAGAAAGATAATCTGTCTAATAGCTAAAATGTATAAAATGTTGTTGGGTTTGTTGTCATACAAAAGAGAAAAAGGCGTTTCCTGACAATGCGTCTGCTCATCATTATTAGTGAAACAGCGCCCTCTTGTGGTGAGTTGTAATCACTGCAGGTCACTTCTGTATTTGTACAGAAGTTGCGGAAAATAACTTATAAAAAGAAATAAATAGTGCAAATAACGGAAAAGGACTTCTAATACCTAAGTAATCAGAAAGCTAATTTGTATTCATATCTTATGTGTTTATACATTGTATACATATGTCTGTTTATTGTCATACACAAGAAAAAAGAGGCGTTTCCTGGCAACAGGTGCTGTTGCCAGATCGACAGGTTGCCCACAATGGAGGTAGGGAAGGAAACTTTTTGAAACATGTTTTAATGTAAAAATAAATAATACCGCTAACATATAATAACATTACAAAATGTCAGATATAGCCTAGATTGTTATTTCTTGATGTTTAAAGTATAAAAACCTATGAACATTTTACAGGACATTGTAGCTGTTCTCCATAAATATGGAATAAAGAGAGACAGGGATGTCTGTCAGCTTTATCTTGCAAAGAAGTAAGAAATGCTTTTGTTTTTAGACTCTAAAAGCTATATTTCAACTCTATAGCCTTGAAAATAATGTAGGCCTACCACTGATTGACCAACTGAATGTGCGCTGTTGTGCTGAATAGAGAGCTGGACAGCGTCCCTAACCTGTCAAGATTTCAATTTCTCCAATATTTGTGGCTGAATAACAACAAGGTAGAAACAACGTTTCCAACAATGAACTTCAAGATTTCCTTTTTCCATTTTTAAGACATGTAGTATGTTACAATTCTTTCAGATACAGAAACTCAATTGTTCTTCCATCCACTGCTGCCTGAGTGAGCTTTACCTTCACAACAACAACATCCGATCCATTTCAGGTAAAAACGAAACGTTAGTCAAGCCAAACTCCCCACCTCTGACCTAGCACATGTACTGATCTGTAAAATTATCCTTGGTAAAGATATATAATAATAATAATAATAATAATAATAATAATAATAATAATAATAATAATCATCGTCATAATCATCATAATAAATCTTAAGTGACATGTACAAGTGTGAACATGTCAACATTTGTTAATAACTGTCCATGTCTATCACAGGGTTTGAATAAACGACGATACATTCTTTGGGATAGACTTACCATTGGAAGTAGGGCTTTGTGATATGAATGGGTGAATGTATTAGGTCTCCCTCTTGTTACCTTTCCTACACTTAGGGGCCCTGGGTCACCTGAGCAGCCTTCGAGTCCTCCATCTCCACAGCAACCAGCTGCGGGCGCTGGAGGACACCATGCATGAGCTGCGGCGGATGCAGCAGCTTCGAGTCGCATGTAAATGGAAAGACTGAGATGGTTCAAACCACGGACCAGGTTCAAAACTGTAACCCAATATACCAGCTTGTTCTCTCCTGGGGGGGCTGCTTGAACACTCGACGGAAAATAAATAACTCCAATACATTTTAACTATATACACAGTAATTGACATTTTTTGAATTGAATACCATTTTGGCTTGAACAAGGAACTTGACTTAAGGGAAAGACCATAACCTGGCAAAATAAGCAAAATGCTCACATTTATCAAGTCATTGCAATCGTTAATCAACATTCAATCTGAAAAACTTCTCAAATCCGCCAGTGGTTTGGGAAAAAAATAGTCTTAGTCTCAGCTTGCATAATACAGTTGTACAATAAAACATTTTACTTGTACTAAAAAATTGTCATGGGCCAGATGCGACCTACAGGCTGCTCACTCAAACAGGCTGTTTGTTTTCTGATTTTGCCATCTCTGTTTCAGCCTTCTTCTTGAATCCGTTCTGCCAAGAACCCGGGTACCGACACTACGTGGTCCATAGTTTACCACCCGTCCAGATCTTGGATAGAAGAGGTACAGCTCAGTCAGATCCCATGGGAAACACATTTTCCTTTCTAAGGGCCACTATGTTTGTCAGAAAATGTAGGGAATTGTAGAGCTGTCACTCTTCTAACATAAGATTACTACTTGGTATGCGTGTTGTGAAAAAGTCTCGGTCTGAAACATGAACTCCATTTACGCAGAAAAAAATCAAAAATGGAAAAGTTGGGCCATTGACTTCATTGGACCGGGATTTGCATCCTCCATTGGTCCAAATAGGGTCAACGACATCAATGGCCCAAGTTGTATGTGTTTTTCTTTGGCGTGTGCGAAGCAGTACTCTTATATTAGAAAATAGCCGATCGGGACGGTGCCCCTTTAAACTCACTGGAGGATGTTTCTCTAGAGGTGAAGCGGCAGGAGAGGATCAGTTCCTTCCAGATGTTCAGCGGAGAGCACCATAGCGTCCTGCAGCGTGTGGCCTTTGGAAGACGGGCCGTGCTGCTCCCTATGGAGACCAGAAACCGTACTGAAGCCAGACACGTCCCCACAAGTCAGTAAGTGTGTTTTGTAGCAGGGGAAGGGTAGACTATATATACACCGATAGACTATATATAGACTAAGGGCTAGAGTGGTCCACTTCCAAGGTGTGGGTTCAATCCCCAATTAGCTATAGCAAGCAATCAGCTGTTTTTCTCAGGGGGTCCACTCCCAGCCAAAAGGATATGGGTTCCATCACCAAAGTCCTCAGCCTGCAAACATCCCTGAAAAGGATGTCTTAAATCCCATCTGTTACTTAATGACATGTATGTATATTCACTGTAATTTCAAATGACTAGATTGCAATCAGTGTTACAGAGTAGACCTAATGCAGACCTTACATATTGTGTACCTTGGCTTAGACAACCTATTCTCTCACTGATGCAAAGTATATTACGCTTAGTGTTTTTTTTATAGCACGTTTATGTAAATACTAATATAATCCAAAAATATTGTAGTATAAAGTTTTAGGTGTTAATCGGTGTATATCCTACATTAATCCCTATGGATAGATCCATACCAGGAGTGCTCAAAAATCTAAATTGTTTCATTATAGAGGCAGACGCAGTCAACCAAAAGCTTTTCTCACAGAGCATTTAACAAATTACACTGAAATGATAGCTCTTGAGTCTGACCTACAGCACCTTTAAGACTTCTCTCTATGAACCTGGATCAAACGGTCCATTAAGGGTGTGATGCTTCTCAAGACCTGGGACCCGAACCATGTGGACCAACGGCCAGAGGGGCAGACCTGCCGGCCAGGGAACACTCTTGCAGGACTCCATGTTGGACCGTAGCGCTTCCTGGTGCTCAGAGAAGAAACAGGAAGTGGGACAACATCTGCACCAATACGGCACAAGAGTCCTAACTGTTACCCTTGGGTGACAAGAGTTGTGAGGGTGACAGAACCTGGCAGCCAACTTACGACAAATGGTTGTTGTCGCCATGGTTACTCTAAATACTGTTGCCAAATAAAGAGTTCCATGTTATTTCTGATCTTACATCATGGAAACTGTAGTCTCTCTTAATACGCACTTGGGAGATACATAAACACTTTGGCGGTATAAATGCTGTATTGTTAAATCTAAAATATCCAAACCAAGTAGTTTGCATAATCACCAAGCAACAGTGAGGCTGGGATAGGCAAATACAAGTACTTGAAACCCACAAATATTGCGATTTGCAAGTTGTCTGAACCGTTCAGTTCAGGCATTGGCTCATGCACTATCTGGTCGCCAGGAACAGTATTACGCCTCGGACAAGTCGGCCCAACAGAAAACGCAAAACAGGGACATAGAGCAAAGCATCTCCAAGTCAATGTGTAACACGGTCCAGTGTGTGGTACACAGTACATATTCTAAACCTGGTTCCACTGCTGAAGAATCCCATTTGCACACAGGGTTGTTTGCCCTGATTTCAGTTAATTTGGGTTGATGAAAAAAAAACATTACAATAAATATTTACTGAATACGTTGTATTTAAAATACTCTGTATTTACAATGTATTCTGAGAATGACAAATCAAGAATGAGCTCTCATGAAATCCAACTGTACCTTGCAAAACATGTAATCAAATAAAGCAGCTTTTCAGATAAAAGAACGCAGTTTATATTAGAATAGAGGTTTTTATTTAATAATTTGTCATGATTTTGCAGACCTAATAACCTTCCACACCCAAGCTGTCGGGATGTTAACATTGCTGACTTTTTGATTATTCTATGAAAACAAACCTCACATGTAGTGTACACCCTAACCTTAACACCAGCAATCAGCTCCATTCCTATTGGCTACCATATGACGCTACAGTTTAAGGCAGAATTTAGCTGTGTTGAATGAAAAACAATTCTCTACTTTCACACTTTTAAAATACCATACCAAAACACAAGTTCTCACATTCACAGATGAAACAACACTGTCAGAATATTTCAAATAAAAAGGAAAAACAAGAATAAAGTTACAATTTTAACTTTGGGACACTATCCTTGTGTGAATGTGGAGCACTCTGCTTTGGCAGCCATTTTGGATCCACGTTGGAACACAGAATATATAAATAATAAGTCTTAATTTGCCACAGGATCCAACAGCAGCCATTGTGTTCCTCACATGGGTCTCCAGCCTCTGGCCAGTTGGCTTTGTGTGTTCACAGAGTACAGTGTGTTTCTGGTGGAACTCCTCCTCAATACAATCTTAATTTTCAGAGTTGATGTGGAGATGGGACCTTATTGGTCAGGAACCAGGAAGGAGGTAAGATCTTATTGGTCAGGATCTGGGATAGGGGAGAGAAACTCATTGGTCAGGAGTTGGGATAGGGGAGGGACCTCATTGGTTAGGAGTTGGGATAGGGGAGGAACCTCATGGGTCAGGAGTTGGGATAGGGGAAGAACCTCATGGGTCAGGAGTTGGGATAGGGGAGGGACCTCATTGGTCAGGAGTTGGGATAGGGGAGGGACCTCATTGGTTAGGAGTTGGGATAGGGGAGGGACCTCATTGGTCAGAAGTTGGAGTAGGGGCAGGAGTGGAAGATTCTGCTGGTACTTCTGGGTCAGAAGATAGACCGTCAGTGTTGGTTTCCTCCACCGAGAGGTTCTGCATGCAATCTGCAGCTTCCTGCAGTGCCCCACCCTCCTCTGGAAAAATACAAGTAATATTTTAAATGAAACAATGTATAGCGTGACAACAATTATTGTGCAAATGAATCCTCTTATTTTGTTTTTACACAACAGTTAAACAGGGCTCGACGCTGACTTTTTTCCCTGCTAGCACTGTGCTCCTAAGTTTAAATTTTAGGGGCACAGTCCACAAAAGCAGGGCCACAACTAAATAAAATAGGTGCAGATAAACATAGAGGGATTAATCAATAAATAATTATTAAGTTAAGTAGTTATATTTGGTTGCTGCCATTTCTATTTAAGTGATGAATGAAAAAAAGCATAACTCTCTGTACCAGTGCCTATCATCATTCTCAAACAGATTCTCAAATCACAACCATATCTGTGGTCCAGAAGCTTTTGTAGCTTGGTCTTCTGGACCGTTTACTGGACATCCATTTTCCAACCAAGCGTGAATTCTTAATGCAATTATTTGCGCATTCTTGTTTACAGCAAACCAAAAGTATGCGAAGATAATGTAATGATGTGAGCCACTCCGGTTGGAAGTGCGCTCCGGTTCCAGTTTATCACGGATGGACACACAGGAACGAGAGAAATGCATTTGCCAGCTGCTAACAGGTATGTTATCCGCTTTACATCACATCCTGACATTCCTGCTTCAGTGTGTTGGCCGTTACAGGAACTTATTTTAAAAGGGAGAATCATAATGTAACAAGTGGAAAAATCACTGCATTGATATTTTGTTTCTCACCAATTGCCAAGAAGTGCAGCGTTATCATTCATTTCGTCTCTCTCCAAGTGAAATATAGTCCCTGGAGTTTGCATTTTGTATTTGGATGAGCTGGTGCATTGCCAGCTCGTTGCTGCTCGTTGCAAAGGTCCAGTTTCAGAACGTTATCTAGTTGGGATTATTTTGCAAGCAGTGTCCAGTTACAAGCAGTTTTGTCACAAATCTTCGGTCACTCCCAACTTCTATTGGAATGTGTGAAGTGTGATATTGGCGGCTATTTCCTTAGTCAGTGGGCAAACCTATCGTGCTGTGTGTGAAAGCCGGTAACGTGATCTATTTCATTTTAATTCAAAAATAGAAATTCTGATCGCGCACATGTAAATTCATCTTTGCACAATGGAATCTTTACTTGCATATGGTCACACTGTCTTGTCAAACATTTAATATTAATAATTTAGGCACAGACTGATTATTGGGTTTTAATCATGTGATCTGAAGTTCCATAAGTCCAAGCTGCCATCTCGTTACTTCTAGACCAAATGTTCTACAATAACCAAACCCCAAGTTGTTATTATTTTGATTATAATGGGGAAAAAGCACCAAGATGGCGGGTTGGTATGAGTGTGACGTCCTATACCATAGACCATAGTACCTGCTTCTGCAAGTCAAATATATACAAACTATATGTACGTAGGTATCTGGCCACACATCAACATGCTCTCCAGAGGCCAGGATCGCTTTATACTAGCAGTGGGTAAGAATAAACCATTATTTATTCATGAAGGCAAAAATCGATTTTTCTTTTTTGGGTCAAACAAATTAAATGCTTCCACCTTTTCAGATGACAAAAATGTAAGGTCAATATGGACAATATTGCAACGACAGACTATTATTAGCAGTTTGGCACCTTCCAAAGGGTAATGCAGCTGCAAAGATTTAGCAGGGTTCAATCCTGACCCCGTCGGCGAACCTGAATAATCGATTGATCAAATGATCGCTCATACCACCCACACACTCATGAAAAATATGAGTTGTGCACATCCCTACTTTATACGATGCTAAAGAGTGACTGTGACCTTACTGCTCCGGTGATATTTGGAAGAGGTATCTCATATGAATTATTCATATGAATTATTAATTACATTTATTTTTTTAAAGTTTTAAACTACTCCCTTAATGGTTTACTGCCAACATGTTCTTTGTTTCAAGTGTTCAAATTGGGTAACATACAAGTTATTTTGTTCAAGAGATTGGAGAGGTACTGGGTAGGGGTTTGACGCACCGTTGCTGTGCTGCTGTTTCAACATGGCTGCCTCCTGCTCTTGCTTCTCCCTCTCCTCCTGGAACGTCTTGCAAACCTTCTTGTGAGTGAACCAGTGCATCTTCTGACACGTTTGGTCGCAGTAGATGACCTGAGGGACGGAAAACATCCAATCACCCAGGTGATTTTTGTGATCTCTTGTTATATGCAACAAATGTAATTTTGTAGTATTTTTACAACAACATTCCTGTCTTTTCTCTTCCTGTAAAATGGTTTCAAATGTTTGATGACACTGTCAGTCAGCTGGAACATATATGGCTTCACTCCAACAACTTCATCATGGTCGTCTTCTTCCTCATTTTCATCCCTGTCTGATTCGTCCAAGTATACGTTGACAAAATCCGTAGGCAAAGGTGGTGGTGAGAAGTCCTCCACAACAGAGAGCCGTCCGTCAATGTTGAGCTGCTAGCTACTGTCAATCTGGCGGCACATTCAGTGCTATTGGCTACTGTAAACGCCAATCAATATTCGAGACAATCCCTCCCTAGCTTTGTGTTTTCGCTGGAAATACGTAAATATGCGGAATCAAATACCACTCTTACTTCTGTTTTACAGGGCCTTTAAAGCCCATTTGTTCAAAAAGACAAGTATGCAAATATGTATTTAAAGGGATTTCACTGAAAAGGAGGAAAACAATAACCAAATAGGGCAGGATAGTCTGACTCTAGTGGCTAGGGACTCCCAAAATGAAAGGTTCTGGGTTTGAAACCCAATTGCCACAGTCTCACCTGTAGTCAAGGTGCCTTAACCCCTACCTGCTCATTATTGACATGTATCAAAAAAAAGACCAATTCACTGTCGTGGCTTTGGATAAAAGCATCTGCTTAACAACAAATATAGTAACAGTAAAATAGATTTCCATGTTTGACTAGCAACTCTTGCCTGATGATAAACATTCTTCCAAAGGCCATGCTCATTTTGTTGGCTGTAGGATTGACTAGAAAATGATTCATTATAAAACCATATTTGCAACAATATTAACAGCGTGAGTAGGCGCCAGACGTACCGTCTTGCATAGGGAACACCTCTTCTCCGCCCCCTTCTCTCCACACGTTGTGCAGAACTCTGCGTCCATGAAGCCCACCTGGCCTGTGATGGCCTGGGTCAGAACGGAGATGGCTGTGGGGTCGTTTCCCTACAGAGAGAGGATGCGGATTCAACAATGTGGATTCAACTCAAAGGCCTCAGGGCACTGCTAAGAGGGAGAGGCTTGTAGAGACACTGTTGGCACATTAATGGTAGTTGTGAAATATCAATATACTTGAGAAATCTGCCTTCATCAACAGTGGTCGTATTTGCATATAATCCGCATGGGACACAATTAGTATATTTTTTTATTATATATATATTAGGGCCGGGACTCAATTAAAAAAATTAATCGAATTAATTAGAGGCTTTGTAATTAATTAATCGAAATTAATCGCATTTTAATCGCATATAAATATTTGACCTGAGAACAGTGAGAAGTAATTTTTTTCACATGGATTTTTAGTATACCATTGAATAATGACTGAATACATAAGCTTAAGCAACAAAAATATTGTTTATTTTTGTCCAACAGACCAGTGCAATTTTTGCCATTAAGTGTAGCAATAGCATCAGTGGCGGTTCTAGACCAGTTTTAATGGGGGGGCCAGGTTGGGGCCGGCTTTTGTATTAGAGGGGCACACCGTCATTTTATTATTGATGCAGACTCCTCGTTCGGGGGGGCCACAGGGGGGTCCGGACTCAGAGTTACGGGGGCACTGGCCCCCGCTGGCCCCCCCCTAGAACCGCCACTGAATAGCATATTTAGAAATATAGTACATTTCAGAAATTCAGGTAGCCTATAGGTAGGTAGACCTTCTGTAAACTATAATACTTTGTTTTTTTTAAGTAAAACACAATACTTTCAAGTACATTCAGAACATTGGAAACCCTGACTATTAGAGGCCATAACAGACGTTGTTGATTTACCAACAGCTGGTTTCTCGCGCGCCTCGGACCTACGGCCGACGGGGGGCGGGGGGGGGGGGGGGGGTGCGCACGATAATAACACACCCCGGACCTACCACCGGCGGGGCGGGGGGGGGGGGGGGGGGGGGGGGGGGGGGGGAGGGGTGCGCGCAATAGTAACACACCGCGGACCTACGACCGGCAGGGGGGGGGGGGGGGGTGCGCGCGCGATCGTAACACACCACGGACCTATGACCGGCGGGCGGACCTATGACCGGTGGGGGTGTCTCAAAAAGGAGAACAAATACGCGTCCAGCTTGATGCTGCGCCGGACGCCGGACAGGGCATTGAAAAACCGGACAGTCCGGCCTAAAGCCGGACGAATGGCCACCCTATATGTTTTGCATTGAGGTGATACTTGAGGCTCGATGTGCTGCGGTGATATGCGAATTCCTTGTTGCATAGCTTGCACACAACCATGCTCTTATCGACGCTTCCATCCGTTCGTTTTTTGTAACAAAATGTCCCATCCACGGGGCCAACCAAAGCGGTCTCATCAGCTACTTCGTTCATGTTCACTGTGGTTTGTTGTCTGAACTCATGAACGCTAGTTGGTGCTCCAGTATAATCGGTCCGCCTGAAACTCATCCAGTGAGAAACGTTCCGCGGTGCAAAAATAAGTGCGATTAAAATGTGTCAATTTTTTTTAACGCGTTAATTATGGTGTAATTAATTAATCTTAATGAAAGTCCCGGCCCTATATATATATCTGCTTAACGAACCCCGGAGGGTTTCAGTTGCGCGATTGT
Organism: Merluccius polli; assembly: GCA_030340625.1. NCBI lineage: Eukaryota > Metazoa > Chordata > Actinopteri > Gadiformes > Merlucciidae > Merluccius > Merluccius polli. The sequence continues at coordinate 199,677 of JAOPHQ010001722.1, read as the reverse complement.
TGAGCGGGGGGGGGGGGCAGTAGATTAACGGCGATCATTTTTTTATCGCCGATAAGAGTTTCGCGTTATCGCAGCGCGGTAACGCCGATAACGGCCCATCACTAATATATATATATATATATATATATATATATATATATATATATATATATATAACACAAATATCAGCCATTTTCTCGGCATCTACCAATAAACTAATTTTGTCAAGTGTCGTCTGATAAATCTGTGTATCCCAAGTAGCATATTGTAACAACACCAAGACGGCATGCATTTTGACTCCAGCACTGTGAAAATACATCACCAGACCCTTAGTTGTACCGCTCATAAAAAGAGTTTTAAAAAAAAGCAGACTCACGATCTGGACCGGGGCGATGCTGCGCACTAGCTGTTGTAGCAACGCAGCGTCAGAGTAGGGAAACTTGCGCACGCACTCTCGCACAAACTTCTCCTGGAACACTGGGAAGCCATCACCCTCTCGACCCTTCAGCAAACTGGACGACAGAGACAAAGAGAGACAGAGGGACAGAGAGACGGACAGAGAGAGATTTTACGTTGCTTCCACCGTTGGTAATTGAAATCTATTCTATGGTTAAAATCTTTTTCACAGATCCCCCAAGTGTGGTACATTCCTAAAGAAATATAGTGGTAATATCTCACATACCATGTAGCCTATCTTTTTAAAGAAAATTTGGAAGTTGTCAGGGCATAAAACCAATGATCTGTTTATCTTTACCAATCAAGAATCGATAGTCTAACAATGGCATAGCTGTCAGTGCTGACAAAAAAAACCTCTTCATCACTAGGCCTATTTCTCAGGTTTTTGCTGAAAATAACATACCCAAACTGAACAGACTATCTCCACAGCTACATGGGCTTTTAAGTTAATAGTACCAAAAGAAAGTTAACATCTGTGGGGTTGTTGTTAAAGTGAAATAATCAATGTGGATGCTACTGGATCAGAGTGAATAAAGCTAGAACACAGAATAAATGGAAGATTTCATTTCCGCCTGAAATAAATGTCATGTTTTAGTGTTAATAACACCTAGTGCATTATCAGCTGGTAGCCCTATAGCCCTATAGAGCCATATTACAACATCTGAAGAGGGCCTGGATCAGGATTTGATGCCAATAAAGTGAGTAGAGCAAAAATAAAGAGGTTTTAGTAGAGATAGCTTTAGGCAGAGTTTCCAAATAAAAACAATAAATCCAATGCAAAAATTACAATAATAACATGATGAGTGAGACAATGACAGGTGAATATCTTGAAAGGTGAGAGACAACATAATTGAATGACACCAAGCCCAACCATCGCAATTGCACCATACGGCCACCAGATGGTGATAAAGAATATGTGCTCTGAAGGCAGTGGACCTATTTTCAAACAAACGTATCTTAAAGTTAAGAATCTGTGTATGGTGGTTTAACGTGATCAAACACAACTCTGATGACAAAAACAACAAAGGGAAGACATAAATTGTGATTGTTACTAGCAAAAGAGAAGTTTGTTCTTGATGGTTTTTGGCCTCTAGTTCGGTGAGATTTAGTCACAGAGTATTACGGTTTGGACTGCTGTCAGTCCAGCTTTCATATGATATATAGTTTGGGTAGATAACATGTCGGGGGAAAAAGATCACAATTTCTGTGCAGATGCAGTTATGAAATACATAACTTGTTACTTGCTCATTCTTTTGATTGGGGTTGGAATTGTATTTAATTCAGCTAAAAATGGTTATAATAGACAAAAAGTTGAGATTCTTATCGTTCTAGGGGTGTACGACATGACTGCTTTCTCACATGTTTAAATGCCTTACGAATTCTCCCGAAGAATTTCAGGAGGGGGCGTGTCTGCCCGTATACGGGCAGTCTCAAAAATCGAATCGTGACACCCCTAATTAATATCAAGGCATAACTTCTCAATGTGACAACTTAAGACAAACAAACTTATCTTAAAGTTAAGAATAAAATGAAGAAGAAATTTAAGATCTTAGTTTTCACAAATCACATTTAATCTTACGTTTTTTAACAAAATTTTAAAGGAGAAAGATACGAACATTTTTAAGATATACTTTTTCTAAACTTTCTTCATAAATCCAATCTTAAAGGTCTCATCTCATCGTTTTTTCATTAATTTTGCGGTGGTCTCTAGTGTTAATAAATACCCTCAGTACCGGTTTTGGTTAAAAAAATGCTCTGCCGCGCCTGTTTCATGCTGTTTTAGTTTGGTGGGGGAGGTGGGGGGGGGGGCGAACGACACGATTTCGCCTCTCATCATGAATATGCATGACATGCTAATGAACTCGCCTCTGGCTGGCTAACAGCACTGTGACGCTACCTCCAGTGCGCAGTGAGGATTTTTCCGCTCCATATTCAACTAGTGCGAGACGAGTCGAGAATCGCGACTGTGCTGTTGCACAGTCCTGCTACTTCCTGACTTTCGGTGGGCGGTAGCGGAGGCGAGGCCATGAATACTAATTCACGGACTGACGTCAATCCGTGGGGCTTTTCTCATCCGCTGATTTTTCTCAGTGTTTTTTTCTCTGTTCTTTCATTGCCAAATACAGGCAATGGGGGTAGAAGAACGTTTTCACGCGCAGCACGCACATGCAACTCGGTGAGACCTATAGTATTTCAACAAAAACAAGTATTAAACTGTTTCTCGCGGAATGAGACCTTTAAGAAAAAAAAGCAGTTACGAAGATTGTTTTTCTTAAGATACTTTTGTGAATCCCCCTGCGAGTGTACAACATCTACCTGTATCCCTTCAGGGTCGGAGATACCCCGTTGGGTGCCAGTGTGGCAGTATACCCTACCACACACTACTAAGTGGCTTTGCTGGGCTCCTCTGACACACAAAAAAAAAATCAAACCTGTGTACTAGACTGGCCATTGTAGAAATACATTTGTTAAATTTGTCGTCTAAAACCTCCATCTTGCACTCGCAAATTTGTTTATCTTGGAAAGAATATATCCGTAACAAAACAGGAAACACTGCGTAACTCCCCTCTCACACTTTCTGTTTTAAGGCCCAGGCACTGTGCAATCTCCCCCCAAAAGTTCGGCTAGCATTGTCGAACTTCTGGATCCGAGACTATGTGAAATGTATCCAGATGCTTATACAGACAGCACAGGGCACACCCACCTCTTGATGAGGCCCTCCAGCTTGTCCTCACGGTCCTTGAGGAAGGAGGCACACTTGGCCAGCACGCAGCTGATGTAGTGCATCTTCATGGCCAGCACCTCGTTCATGTCCTGCTGCTTGATGCACTTCTCACAGACCAGCTCCATCACCCGCCTGCACTTCTCCAGAGCCCCCACCTCCGCTAGCAGAGGGTTCTCATTCACCAACAGCACCATCTACAACGGATAAAACAACCAATTACAAAGTAGCTGCTTCTGTGTGACCAAGAGAACTGACTACCATGGCCTAAACCTGGGGTTCACAATCTTTTTCAAGCCAGGGACACCTTAGAATGGATACATATTTACAAGGACCCCCTACCATTGTTATAGTTTGCAACCTGAATCTAACCCATTGAACATGTACCTGAAAAAATAAATTGTCCTTGTATTACTTGCCAGGAAATGTATTAATAACATGCATTGGAAATCTCAGAAAGACACAATACAGTGTGGTTTGTCTGGTCTGAAGCATGCTTCAGACCTGATTTTTATTACACTCAAATGACTGATTTTGGTTTTCATGCCGACAACAAACCATCCATGGGGGCAGCAGCCATAGCCTACCTTGACTGGGTTGAGGTTGGTGCTCATGATGATCTTGTGGAGTGGTCCAGCTAACTTTGGAGGTAGTTTGGGCTCCTTCTCTAGACCCTGGGGTTTGGTGTAATAATCCAGCCTCGCCCGGGAGAAGAAGTTGTTAATTACCGTTACGCAGTCATGCTGCCCTGGGGAGAAATAAAGATTTGGTTGTTTTTGACCGCAAATTAATAAACATTACAACAAATTCCCAGTTCCCAGTGTGAGTGTGTCCTTCCGACTAACCGACAAAGGCGGCCATTTGAGCAGCCGTCCGACCGACGGAGTTCACCAAGTCGGTTTCGGCCCCCGCATCCAACATCATCCACGTGATGTCCGTCTTGCCTGGGGGCACAGCGGGGGGGGGGGGGGGGGGGGGTTAGGAGGGAATGAACACAACCATGTCTAGTACAGACCACCTCCAGACAGAGTCCGAGTCCTCTGGAATAGCAGCTCAGGTTTCACACCTGTACCCATTTTTCCAAAACACCAAAGTAGGACACTGTTCTCTCTCTTATAATGTTTCGGAATTTTTCAGAAAGGCTTTTCTGAATTCTCCAAGTACCACGGATACTATGGTACCAAGAACACCAGGGTACTATGGTACTGGGAGAGAAAGGCCACTGATGGGTCGGTGGGAAGGCACATAAAGGATAGTGTAGTGGCTAGGGTGTGTCCCAGCAGAAAGGTACTGGGTTCAATCCGCAATGTCCTGGGGCCTAACCTGTAGGCATAGCCCCCCACCCACTCCTAAATTACATGTATATGCATTTACTGCAAAGTTGCCTTGGATAAAAGAGTCTGCTGCATTATTAAATAGTTAAAGGGCACCATGTGTGCGGTGGGAGACATCTGCTCTCAACGCAGCCATTCGTTATCAGTGTGATGTGTAGGGTGCAAACTGGCCATTAAAATCAATTGTAAAAAGTCAAATCTTCTGCCATTTTTATTGTGCCCAAATGTGTATGTACGTATGTAAATACGTACATGTGTTTTATGTTAATTGATTTGTCAGTGCCATTTAGGGCTGAAACGATTCCTCGAGTAATTCGAGTACCTCGAATACAAAAAATGGTCCGAGGATTTTTTTCTGCCTCGAGGAATCGTTAGTTTAATAGAGCGCAACAGTGCGGTGCCGTCGAGATTTTGATTAAAAGCCATTACGTCGTAACCATACAATGTATACTTACAACCGGCCGTTTTATTGTGCAATGATAGGATAGGCAACTTTAGTAACCAAAAACTAAAGGAAGGTTTCAAGAAAACAAGTTTTATTCGCGATGTCATTTAGAAGGACTGCATTACCCACAATCCTAAAGTGTAACACGACGTCTTTGATTGGTGGAGCTCGCTGTTACCATGGAAACGTTTACCTACGAAAGTCAAGTCTACCACTGAACTCGATCGTTTACCACACAGAGCAACCATGATTTCCCTTAGACTCATGGAAAGTTAGAGTTGTTGTTAGAGCTGTAGATGAAATGAGCTGTACATATTGAAAAATATGTTGATATAGAATATACGATGATATATGATTAAAAACAAAATAAAAATATATGATATAGCAGTGTTGTATAGTAATTTGGGTAGTATAAAGCCTAGGAATACATAATGTTGAATGAATACGTAACTAAAATCACATGTATTAAAAACGAGAAACGTTATTACCTTATATAACCCATTATATAACACTCTGTCTTAGCCGACACACATTTGGAATCGGCATTGTTGGACGCGCGAGCGGTGATTGCAGTCAGGACTGTACCATGTCGATGACAACACTATATACACTATGAAACACTATACATACACACACAATATATGACACAACTTTTATTAAAAATATAAACACTATAATAATTACAAAGGTGCAAGAAGCACGCTAAACTATCGGGTTGGAAGTTGTCGGAAAGGGTTCGCAATGGTTTATGGCAGGGGTGCCTTAAGTCCGGCCCGCGGGCCAAATGCGGCCCGCGATCAAATTTTATACGGCCCCCGACATCATTTCCAAATTGTATTATGAACGGCCCGCCTGCATGTCAAATTATACAAAGCCCAGAGTGTAATTTATTTTTTCGCCTCACGGTGGCAGTGGTGGCAGCCCGGAATGTGCTCACGTGACCACTAAAAATCCTCATTGTTGCTGCGCGCGTTGTAGGCTACAACTCCTCCTCCACTCCACCTGTCATTCAGAGAGCCAGCAACCAGGTAACCCTGTATTATGGCGACTGCGCCTAAAAAGAGGAAGGTCGATGCAGAAGGCCGCCGCTTCCAAGATCGGTGGAAATTGCAATACTTCTTTACCGAATATAAAGGAAATTGTGTGTGCTTAATTTGCACACAGAGCGTTGCTGTTCCGAAGGAATACAACGTGAAGAGACACTATCAGACCCATGAAAACACACATGCCAAGTACACAGGGGCCGAGGAGCGGAGAGAAGAAATAAAAAGACTAGAAGTCAGCCTAGCATCCCGACAGCAGTATTTCACCCGAGCTCGGGATTCAAATGAAAACAGCACCAAAGCAAGTTACGAAGTGGCGACGTTAATTGCGAAACAGTGCAAACCTTTCACAGAAGGCGAGTTTATTAAAGACTGCTTAATGAAGGCAGTGGAGAACATATGTCCAGAAAAAAAGCAAAACTTTGAAAACATTTGTCTCGCTCGAACCACCGTGACCAAGAGAATTGAAGAGCTATCGGAGGACATTAAGAGACAAGTGAATGACAGGGGGATGACGTTTGATTTCTTTTCAATAGCCTGCGATGAAAGCACAGACAGGTCAGACACCGCCCAGTTGTTAATATTTTTGAGAGGTGTTGACAACGACATGAATATAACAGAAGAGCTGCTCGATCTGCAAAGTCTGAAAGGCCAGACAAGAGGAGTGGATTTATTTGACTGTCTTTGTTCAGCTGTTGATGGCATGAAACTTCCATGGAGTAAAGTCAGCGCGATTGTTACTGATGGCGCACCAGCCATGGCCGGCGGTCAAAGTGGATTAGCCACACGGATATGTAACAAAGTCAGCGAACAGGGAGGCAGCGCAGTGAAATTACACTGTATAATTCACCAACAGGTGCTCTGCGCTAAATGTCTTCAATTTGATCATGTGATGAAACCAGTGGTAAAGACTATTAACTTTATTCGCTCCAAGGCGCTGAATCACCGTCAGTTTCAGCAGTTCCTAGAGGACATGGACGCAGAATACGGAGACGTTCTTTACCACACCGACGTGAGATGGCTCAGCCGGGGGACTGCACTGCAGCGCTTTTTCTCTCTCAGGGAGGAAATAGGTAAATTTTTGGCCGATAAGGGACAGCCTATGCAAGAACTGTCAGATCCAGTCTGGCTGTCAGATTTTGCTTTCTTGGTCGATATTACAAAGCATCTGAATGAGCTAAACACCAAGCTACAGGGGAAAGATGCCGTGGTGAGCCAGCTTTATGCACACATAAAGGCCTTTGGAAACAAGCTCAAACTATTCGAAAGGCACATGTCACAGACGGAGCCCAATACCGCACATTTCCCTTCACTGCGTGAGGTTCACGAGAATTTTCCACGGGGGAATTCTGGTGCGAAAAACAGGAGAAAGTATGCAGCAGCCATTACATCTCTTTCTGAAGAATTCGGCGGGCGCTTTCAGGATTTTTCTGCTATGGACAATGACATGCTGCTGTTCTCGTCCCCATTCTCCGTGGACCCCGACACTGTTGCAGACAATCTCCAGTTAGAGTTGATAGAGATGCAAAGCGACGATGAGCTGCGCGGCCGACAACAGCATCTCTCACTTGTGGACTACTACAGACAGCTCGACAAAGGTAAATACCCACACATGAGACATTTTGCAAAGCGAATGCTGAGCCTGTTCGGCTCCACATACTTGTGTGAGCAGACATTCTCTGTTATGAACTTGAACAAGACTCGAGTGAGGTCCAGGCTAACTGACCCCCATCTTCGTGATATTTTGCGCATCTCTACAAGTGCGCTCAAGCCAGACCTCTCATGCATATTGAAAGGCAAACAGTGTCACCCCTCTCATAAGAAATCAGTTTAAATACGTTGCTTCTCTTGCCGTCATGTTTAACTGATTGTAGTTTCTGCGTGATAACATAACTGTAAGCCACAATCCGCATTTGCTGTGTAGACTACATTCTATTGTGGCTTTATTGTGGTCAAAACAGTATAAGTGATATTTGCATTTAAGTTCTTTTTTCTAATTTTGTACCTTTTTTAAAGTAGCGCTGTTATGCAGCCTTGAGACACACACACACACACACACACACACACACACACACACACACACACACACACACACACACACACACACACACACACACACACACACACACACACACACACACACACACACACACAAACAAACAAACACCATTGTCTCTTCCTTTTTAATTGATTGTGTGATAACTAAACTTTAAGCCAGGATCCCTATTGCTGTGTACAATACATTGTAGCTTTGTTTGATATTTTTACCTTTTTAAGTTTGTTTTTTATTTGTAGCTACCTTCAAGTAGTGCTGTGATGGTGTGATTTTGAATTTTTAAGTTTGTTTTTTATTTGTAGCTACCTTAAAGTAGTGCTGTGATGGTGTGATTTTGAATTTGTATTTCATTAACCTGGGTACAGGCTATTTCTGAGTTTTATTTGCACTATACATCTTATTGTAATCCAGTGGTTTTGTAGTGTTCAACCAGTGTGATGTTTTTAACCTGGGTAGAGTCCATTCCCCAGAGTGTATTTTCAGGATTCCTTTTCATTCCTTGTTCATTGTGTTGTCAAAAGAGAACCTGTGATTGCATTGATATTTGATTTTGAATCAATATTATGATGATGATAGTCAAATAAAATTGGTTAAATGCGATGCATTTGTATGTGAGTTTATTATGGTCCGAAAGTAGCCTACGTTATGATTGGAGATGTAGTCGGCCCTTGGGGCTTTTCAAATCTTCTAATCTGGCCCCCTGTGAAAAAAGTTAGGGCACCCCTGGTTTATGGGATGAGTTCACTTGTTCACAAAATAATGTACACAGTCTTGTACCTTTGCCTTTTCTTCCGTTTTCCAAATTCTTTTTATGCCCGAATCAAACATAATATGGTCACGACTACCATTGGCTTATTGGTTAAAGGCTTAATACTATTTTTATAAGGATTCTACGAAAAGTGGACGAGATAAATGCATGGGAAATTTACTTCCGGCACCGTTGCTGTTAAAAAAGGGGCGGTCACTGTTACGCTCTATTGAGCGGAGGACCGGAGACAAGGTAATATTAACGTAGCAAATCAGTTTGATCAACGTTAATGTATTTTACGAACATAAACGCCTGCCTTGCAGAGGGCTAGGTTTTTGTTAATTATGACTGACTACTGTCAAGTTTGTGGTTAGTTTATTACGAGCGTGACGACATGACTTCATAGAGGGTTGATTTAAAATTTAAAAGGACAGCGCTGATGAGTCTAGATGGAAATAAAAACATAATAAAGTTAATTAAGCAGTTGTAAAATTTAGTCAACTACTACGTAGCTGGTCACAGTGTGTCTCACTCTATTGATTATGTGTGTGGTTATTGTGTTCCAATACAGTAGTTGTCTTAATTGTACACTGCAAAAAGACACTGCAAAATAAATGCCTTATGTTTTTGATAACTTGAAAGTAATGTAATTTAATTTATTTTTGATATCTTGAAAGTAATTTAATTTAATTTATTTTTGTTATCTTGAAAGTAATTTAATTTTATTTGTGTTTTACTTATTCTTATTTATGTTAGCAGTTGCCTCTTTGATAATGTTTCAAGACCAGAAAATACTTGCTAAATAAAAACAGTTGATTCTAAAAAAGGAAACCAATTGGTCATTCATTATTAAGTGAAATATGTTATTTTCTCTTGTGTATTCATAATTGCTCTTTAACCAAGCAACAATACGTTTTATCCGATTACTCGATTAATCGATGTAATTTTCAGTAGAGTACTCGATTACTAAAATATTCGATAGCTGCAGCCCTAGTGCCATTACTTGTTGAAATGGCTGTCTGTAAATATGTAAATAATTTTCAAAAATGAAAAAAAAACAATACAAATAATATATATATATATATATATATATATATATATATATATATATATATATATATATATATATATATATATATATATATATACACATTTTGCCCAACACTATACCTGAAAGGCCGGCAAACATGAGTGCGGTGTAGCCGTGCTCGTGTTCGTTGCAGTTGACGTCTGCGCCGTGCTGAAGTAGCAGCCTGCACATGTCTGCCTTTCCTTTGTAGGCGGCGTGCATGAGAGGTGTCATGCCATTCTGTGGGAGGGAAAGAGACAACAGGAAAGATTTTAAGTTTGTTGGCACACGTGCCCTTGTGCTACCTGAAGTGTCAAAGGCAACAGAGGATGCAGCTAAAAAGGACTTGTTATGGGCTCTTTGAAAAAAAATAAGTTAAGCTCCATTTTATCTTTGCAATGAAACGACAACATTGCAGTAGCTGCTGTGGGGTAACCAGGAAACTTGGGAATAAGTTGTGCAACTTCAGAATAGGGTGTGACAATGGCCTAAAGTAAATCCTAGAGAAAATACTAGCATAGAGCTCTTCTCATCATTTGTTTTTGTTTTGCTTATAGGTTTAACAGGAATTTTCACTTATCTGCATTCGGGATTGAATACATTTTACATACAAGGAGTGAGACCTTTGTTAAGTAACAAAGTCAACCCATTAGCACCATATTATGTTGCTATATAATAACATTGTGTTTCTATTCTATTAGACCCAGTGAGTTATCAGACACTTGTATCGAATGATTTACAGTGAAAGCAAAACATTCATTAAGGAGGTTTAGATCATGTTTAGCCATCTTGGTAGCATGGCTACGGGTAGGCTGTGGATATCTTTCCTTTAGACGAAGGACAGAACCTCGAACCCACACTAACATATATACATACTTGTTATTGCCAATTAAAACTAGGCTATGGCATCTCTAGCAAGGCAGTTGAGCTCATTATGTTGACCATTTCGCACACCTGATTTTGACAGGCAGGCAAGTATAGACTAGAGAGAAGCTCATTCAATGCTCTCCATTGCCTTGACTACCCTTAAACTGAATGGTCAAACTACTTCATTGTGTAGCCAAGCATCCTTGTCATCTGTGGGAGCTGGTTCTGGCTTTTCTTTTGTACCTCATCCAAACAGTTGACCCGCACGTCCTTACAGCCAAGGAGTCTTGAAGCCTCCTGAACATTTCCTAAAAAGAAAACAAGTTGTTGGTGTGTGTGTGTACAGTTGTCACTTGTTGTATTCATATTTCACAGTCCAGTACTCCTATGAGGCCTAAGGTAAGTAAGTACAGACTAAGCAGCTTGCAGTAAATCAAAACCAACGGCCTGATTAGCACCTGCACACATGGATGCATGGCTTCCTTACCATCTGCCAACTATTGATAACTCGCGACTAAATGTCACAAGTTATCTCATGTTGTTATCTCATTTAAGACGAGCTTCAAGCCGTCAATGCAGGAAATAAATAAAGAATTAAACACTTGCGTGTCATGTTGTGAAACGAATGCTGATTAAACAAATTACAAACTAATCAACAATCAATCAACGCCATATTTAGCTATCCGACTTCCAGCTACCAGTGTAGCACATCTCAGTGTTAGCATTAGCTGACGGACTTACCTGCCGTGATAACCTGAAACAGTTCATTTTCTGTGGAGGATAGGTCTCCTTTCTTTGGAGCAGACATGTGGGGTGTAATTGGGAAAATTCTGCTGTAATAGCACAGGTGTAAATGTATAACTGTAGTGCGATGTGCCTTTCGCAGTAACTAGTGCAGCTAGCTCTCTGGACTGGCTCAAGTTGCAGTCGTTTGGACTGTACCACCATGTACAGTTTGGAGGGGCGTTCTACTTCCAAATATTCAACACTACTCAATAGTTTGAATTTCAATTAATATCAACCAAGTAAACATTTAAATTAATAAAATATTTAGGGTTAATATGGACGCATGGAGAATATTAAAATGCTGATCTTAAAAGTAGGCCATATAAACCCCATTGATTTCATGTAGTACGTTCCACGGAAATTCGTGACGTAGAGGATGCATGGCTGTGAGGGACGTAGGGGATGCATGAAATCACAATTTATGGCCTAAGCAGATAATGCCTACTTATTTAGATAGACCAAACATTCAATGTTGTAAGGGTTATAATAAAATTGTACAGTTAAAATGTTCATAATTCAGGATAATGGTAGTCTGTTTGACTCTGTCTTATACCTTATTCTTCAATTTCTTAGACGTTAGCAAATAAGCAGCCAATCTGCTTAGTTTACAATTAGGAACCAGGTTCAGCCTTGTCATAATCAAAGTCTTCAATTTGAAATGTGTAAATCTAGTTCAGCGAGTTCCTCTGTTAGGACACACCAGGACATTGACCACCAAGGACTGCAAAAGCAATCCTGGTAAAATGTCAGGCCTTAAAAGTAGGCTACAACATTGACTTTGAATTTGAACTCTCTTTGTGGGGGTGGACACAACCAAATACGTTTTTAGAACAAGCAAGGAAATTGTCTTAATTCTGCCTTCTACCATTTCATAGTGAAATTGGATATTTGCATACCATTTGAATAGACTCAAATAGTCAACCTGACTTGCTGGTATTAAAGTTTGTCCTGTTTTACCTGTTTACCTATTTTGAAGCTAGATCGGTTTTTGAAAACAGGACTGTAATGGCTAACTGTCGTTCAAAAGGACAGGGTTTAAAATAAACTGTTGATGCACCCATCACCACACACGCCTCGTCGTCTAACAATCTTAAGTAGCAACTAGGAACTATGTACTTCCAAAAATGAATAACTTATGGAAATAACTCATTATATATGTAAATAAATTCATACAGAAATTGACAAAAGTAAGACATGTTATCCTCAATCACAGACAGGCAGACAGACATAAGCTACACACAAAAAGTCCTTTCTCATAGGCTTAGATACTTGGAAATTGGAGATCAAGTGAATTAAATATGTAGGCAGATAAAAAGAGATTGAGGTATACAAAGTAAAACAAAGACCTAATTACAATGAGTCATTCACAGTTCAACCAGGAAAACCAAAGGTGCTTATATTGTTAGTTGCATGATAATAGTGTTTGTATTTTATAATTTGTCTTAGTGCTACCATTATGGAAAACATATAGTGATATCCACACCACAGGTGTGCAGCCTCACCCAGCACCAGAGTCTAATCATTCTGACTCGGGCTAGGTGCTTAAACCAACTATCAACCACACACACTCCACATATCCCCAACACGAAATTGAGGCTGAGGAAAATCCCCAGCCTAACCCTAACCCAGCCGAAGCCTACAACCCCCCCCCCCCCCCCCCCCCCATACCTTACCATACCCAATACAAAAAAAAGACTTCACAGGGTTTCCATACCTAAAATAAAGAAATAACCAAACCCCATTGCCCCACATCTCCCCAGTGTCACCAGCACCCCCCCCCCCCCCCCCCCCCCTCATCCCGGACACCGGAGGCCTGGGAGGGGGTCGCGGCTTGGCCGTTGAATGGGGCTGTCTGGACAGGCTGTGAGGAGGCTCGACAGCTGGGCCACGGCGGCAGCTCCTCGGAGGGCCCCAGAAAACCCCCCCCATCTCCTTACTGGAGCATGAGGCCTTGGACTGCTGTGCTGGCTGGCAGAGGTGCGGCTATAGACAGCTGCTCTTGGAGGTTGCTGCGTTGCCTCCCCCATCCACCACTGGCGGACATCACCAACGACCAGCGCTGCCGCTGGGAAAAGGCCTAGTGCTGGGAGGGGGCTGTGGACATAGCTGGTGGGTCCAGTGCATCTTCAGGCAGCCTTTCTGTGTCCCTTCCAGGCCAGAGAGGCCCCACGTTGGGTGCCATTGTGGCAGTTGACTCTGCCACACGCTACCTAAGTGGCTTTTCTGGGCTCCAACACACAGGTAGATGTTGTATAGAGCCAGTTTACTGGAGAGTTGGCAAACGTTACAGCCAGAGCTGGTGTTCAAACATCTCCCTCTCTCTCTCCTTTCCAGAGTCTAATCAGTCTGACTGATCTTTATTTCTATGTTTTTTCACATTTTTCTGTGATTTATTACATACTTCATAATTCATATTGTATGTGCTCATGTTTGTGTACTATACGATATGCTGTATTTAAACATGCCCCTATGAAAAGTAATTTCATAGGGGCAGTAATTTCCTCTCTTACATATGTGAATGTATTTATTAGTGTTAATGATGTTGTTGTATGTCATTCTGCTGGTGTTTAGCCTTCTGTCCCTTTTGGATTTAGTTTGTGATATAAAATCTGTTATTTTGAAATACAATAAAAACAATGGAATTAAATAAACCTGACTCTTTTTTAATAGTTTTCCTGTACCCAAAGTCACATTATCAAATAGTTAATAGACTTATGAGTTCAGCTTCTAGCATTAATGCTGTAGCATGAGGGGAATGGAAACATGCAAAATCAGAGGATTTTAAGACGTATTAGCCCGGTCCTTACACGTATAGCCTCGTGAGACCATCCCGATCTCGTGAGCTCACATTCTGTTTCTCTCTGGAGATCCGTCTGATGAGGCTTCAAGTTATGCACTTGTGGCCCAACCACAGTAGTTACTTAGGACCAATCAGAGGGCGTCAGCGGGACCCTTACCTTCTTAACACAAAGAGCCCATGGGTACAAACTGAACGACCTGGGGAGAACAAGAATAGAGGTTCAACCTAGACATGGTAGACATTGTCTCTTCATGAACAAATAACAAAATACAACATACAATTAGTTAGAATAGCAAACAAATTCCCTTATTACTGCCAGCACCCATTTAATAGGGAAATGGAATACTTGCATACCTTATTTGAATACACTCAAATTCTCAACCTGACCTTTACTCAACCTGACCAACCTGACCTAATTAAAGTTTCAAATGTTTACCTATTTTGAAGCTTACTCAGGTTTAGATATTAACAGGGCTGTAGCAGCTAACTGTCGTGTCTTTTAGAATACAGACTCACATTTTACTTTGTTTCATGAAGACTGTAGCAGTTGACTTTACTACATGCCACCTAGTTGGCTTTTGCTGGGGCCCTCCGACACAGGTAGATGTTTGAGAGTATATCCATTTTTTGGAGATGGCAAGATGGTACAAACCGAGCAGGTGTAAAGTGCTGTCATGACAGTGGCTCTCTGAGTGTGTGTGGTGATAGCTGGATTATCCTGTGTGACTTGACTGCTCCTGCACCACCAGGTGTGCAGCCCCACCCAACCCCAGAGTCTAATCAGTCTGACTTGGGCCAGGACACACACACCACACACATACACACACACACTTTACATACCCCCAACACTACATTGAGCCTACCCCCCCCCCCCCCCCCCCCCCCCCCCCCCCCAATCCAAGCAAAACAGAAAAAAACAACATCTACAAACTGGACTCTCAACAGGGTTACCATATATACACAAAACCTGGACTCTTTACAGGGTTGACATACCTAAAATAAAAATAACCCCCAAACCCCACTGCCTCTACACCTCCCCAGTGTCACACACTAACCCCACCTCCCCCTCCATCCTGGAGACCAGAGGCCTGGGGCTGCTGCCTTGGCTGCCGTTGGTGTCTCTTGCTTGGCAGTTGCAGGGACTGGATGGATGGGCTCTGAGGAGGCCTGACAGCTGTGAAGTAGCACCATGGAGGTAGCTCATCAGAGGGCCCAGAGCAGCCCTCGGTAGGTCCCACCTCCACCAGGGCAACGAGGCATGATCCCCATCACCCAGCCTAAGGCCCATGGAGCATGGGCCTTAGGCTGCTGTGTTTGCTGGCAGAGGTGCGGCTGGACCTGGGCTGCTCCGGGCTTGATCCGGCTGGGGCTGGATCAAGCTGCCTCCCCTCTCCTTCTTGTTTGAGCACAATTTAGCATACTTATGTTATTTAGCATACTTAGTTACTTATTATGTATTATATTATTTTGGAAATAAGTAAAAATCCATTAAATATAAATATTTTTTGAATTGTAAACCACAATCACAGACAGACAGACATTAAATCCCGAAAGGAAACCATGTAATTCCTTTCTTATAAATACATTTGCATTTCAAATTGGAGATTAAGTTATAGAAAACTTCAGGAAGATAAAAAAAAAGTGTGGAGGAAGATAAAGAGGCAGACAGAGAAAGAGCTATAGTAATTGACAGCTCTCATAGACAGTTCAACAGGAAAACCAAAGGTAAGTCTGATATTATTTGCTGCATGATAAGAGTGTTACCAGTGGCGAATCCCCAGACAATGGGATTTTAGTGGTAGCATTAAAATATTCAAATAAATAGGCCTACGTAATTTCTGTGTTCATATAAAGATTTATGTATTCCTCCATAGAAATCATAAGAGGATTTCTTTCATTTTTCAATTTAATACGTTTTTATTTAATACAATAATGCAGGCCTATCACAATTTTACTGACCTATTTTTTGGTATCATTACAAACATCCAAAATGATCAACCAAACAAGATATTTCAGTTTGGTTTTTAATTTCTTCATCATGGAGAGAAACCCTCCTTTGAACACATCAGTGTTGATTTATGCAGAAAACTAGAATGTTCATACATGTTTAAGTAAAAGTAAGTAAAGATATAATGAGGGTGAGTTTATATTTTAAAGTAATTTTCTACATTATTATCATATAGGTGTAACAACTATGGAATGGCTACCAATTCTCCTAATCTCAGGTTGGTGAATTTGTTTTTACATTATCTCTGGGTGTGTGTCTTAAAGGTTAAATCTATTAGTCTTTATTGAAAGGATCTTTACTTATCATTTTTTCAAAATGTGCAGTGATTAAGATCATATTTCACAACTGCATAGTCAGTGCCATATTGTATGTGTTCCAGTTCCAGTTATTGTAATGTATTTATGATTAGTGTTAATGAATATGAATGTATATAAAAGTAAATCATGTGATTATTCACCCTATACCAGGACTGTGTAGCCCTTCCTTTTGTGCCAACTACCGCCAACACTGTTTAGTGGAAACCCCTAAATCCTGGTGGGATGCACAGAGCTACTGCAGAGAGAGAGGTTTTGACCTGGCCACCATAGATGACATGGGAGCAATGGAAGCATTGCTTCCCTTGATTGACAACAATGATGCTGTGTGGATAGGACTTCATGGTACTACTACTGATAAATGGTTTTGGTCATTGGCAGACAATGATTTCTACAAAGAGGGAGAGAGAGATTACAGACATTTCCAAAATGAGGGCCAAGACTTCATGGTCTATCTCCAGAATGGCCAGTGGTTCACTGGTCATAAGAGTAATAATTACTATGTGATGTGTTATGATGGTAAGGAAAACATTAATATGGACCATGTACATTAAAAGAATAAGTAATTATTTCAAATAAAATTCCGATTTAAGAGGCAGGATAGTGTTTGACTTCCTAGTCGAAAAGCACTATGTTCGAGCTTCCATCTCGAGATTCAAGAGACTGCTAAATGACTAAATTGTAAAAATAAAAAAAGTAGTAGATGATAAAAAAGATTTGCGTATAATATAATCAAAATTTCACATTTATAATGTTCTTCTTTCAGCCAACAAACAAGGTCGAGACAGATATGTCCTAGTCCCTCAAGCAATGTCGCCTCTTGCAGCGAGGGAGTACTGCAGGGATTACCACACAGACATGGTCGCCATAAGAAACGAAACAGAGAACCAGATCATCAACGAAATATCCGCTGGTCATCGAGTCTGGATTGGCCTTTTCAAAGATATGTGGATCTGGTCAGACATGCGTTACTCCTCACTCAGATTCTGGAAAGGACAAGATTATTTTTACAATCCTTCCACTACATATTGCACTGCTTCGAATGGCAAGATGGCCGGAAGATGGTCTCCTATGCTATGTACAGAAAAGCATCCTGCCCTCTGTGCCTGTAAGGAACATCAATGGTTTATTAGTTATACCTTTTATACAGCATATGTGAGAAATATATTCCATCATTTTAGTCATGTTGAATTGTTAGCCATTCATGATATGCATATTTGTTGTTGCATGCACATGTGTTCATTAGAATGTGTATCCGGTGTGTGTGTGTGTGTTTGTGTGTGTATGTGTGTGTGTCAGGTAATAGAGCAAGAGTGCTGAAAGTGAAAGTGCGCTCAGAGGACTTGCAAGACCTGAATGACCCTGCAACAAAAGCCGCCATCTTAAAACTAGTGAGTCGTAACACTCTTGTCGTTCTACCTGTGATCAGGCTCAGGATCATGTTTCACAGTGTCCAGGAACAATTTGCTCAGAAATCAAGCCTAAAACTGAAAACAAGGCATAGAGCACAATCAGCATCTTTTTGATTTGGTTTTCAGACACAAACGTTGGTGGATGAAGCGACTTTGACCAACGGCCATAAGCTGACATGGATAACACATCCTGGTGGACAGGTCTTCACCAAGGAGCAGTGTCAGGAAGAAGACAAGGTCATAGGTGATGGCTAGGATTGGATGAATGCACAATGTGATCAATAGATGAAAATTTGACGATGTCAACTTGATTTTAGTAGTAGATTTAATGGATTGCTCAATTGGAATTGTTCCAAGATAAGAATCCTACTTAAAACTCTGCCTGCCTTCATATCTTAAATTAAAATATTAAATATGCCTATCTTTCAATAAGGTAATATTTGAAATGTAATTACTATGTATAGAATCAGTAGAATTTTGTATATTTGGTCAAATATGTTTTCCCTCTTCCCAGTTGAGCATAAACATGTTGCAACATGTGTCCGTGTGCTATTCACTAAATCAACATTTTGCTTAATGTGACCAACAACCATCTCATAAATACTGCTCGTCATTTTGCTGGTGTTCAGCCTTCTATCCCTCTAGATCTAGTTTGTGACCTAAAATGCATTTTTTAGAAATATAATCTGGAAAAATAAAATAATACATAGCACAGTATGTTTAATC
Source organism: Merluccius polli (assembly GCA_030340625.1). NCBI lineage: Eukaryota > Metazoa > Chordata > Actinopteri > Gadiformes > Merlucciidae > Merluccius > Merluccius polli. The sequence continues at coordinate 180,912 of JAOPHQ010001722.1, read as the reverse complement.
TGAGTATTTGTAAAAGTCAAAAATAAAATAATCTATACATTATGCATTTTTTACTCAAAAACGAGTTGTATGAGCTCAATTCAATGAGGTTTAAATAGCAAATAGAAGTTAAAAACTTGTAAAGTTCAAAATAACTTAAGTTGATAAAATGATCTAACACAACATTGTGATACTATAGGCCTATATTAATAGGTAATATAGGTTAATTTCGCAATGGGATTATTCCACTGCAGTTTTATAACCGGGCTCCTCGAGCTCCAAATCCGTGTCAAAATGACGATCTAGTCGAACGTCTGCCGGCTTGTTTGATGCGGACGTAAGAGGCGCCCTCTTACTGGGAGCGCAGCAGTGGCGGCACTATCAGCACAGAGGCGGCACAACGTTCTTTGCGGGCCCCTAATCCTTTTAAAATGCATGACGATAAAATAGTTAATTTAAACAAATAAGATGTATTCAACACACATTATGCCACATAATATAACATAATATATATGTAGGCCTATAATGAAATATAGAAAAGGTTCTTAAAACACAAATAGGGTTACAACAGCGCACGTTGCATTTGCTCCACTGATCCAGGAATGGTTTAGCACTACCGCTAATGGACAGCAAATATAGACTGCTAAACTCATTGCACCAACTGCTGTTTTCTTTCAGGTACTGCTCATGACACAAAACGTAATATTCATTCAAACATATACAGCACGTTGTCACCCAACCATGTGAGGGCTAAAACGCACGAGGGTGCAACTACCGGTCTTCGATGGTACACAGTTCATGCACGCAAGTGCGAAGCCTGCAGAACAGCGCGCCAGCAGAACTGTACACATACCATGTTTAAAATATCAAATCACATATCATTATGATTACCGGTATTAGGCGTACTAAGTTTAGTAGTCTACAAACAATGCCCTGGCCCCCGTATCAAAAAAAGAAGGCTATAGCCAGTCCCATCCACAACTTAGATCTGCACTATATGTAACTTTTTTACTGCAGCTATTTACTCCATTATAAATATGTAATCCAAAATAAGTTTCTCAAGAATAAAACAAATCTATCCAGAAGTCAATGCATGCCGGGAATTTTTCTCTATCAATCGTTTTATTGCGGTCCACTTTTGCCACTTTTACTGGGTTGTTTGAATGAACACTGCTTTAAATTAATTACAATTTTTAAATAAAATGAATGCTTTAGTTAAATTGTAATTTTAAATAAAAATGAAAGCGACCTTTGCCTGCTAGTTGTTAGTTGGTTGTTAGAGGTAGTTGCGCGGAGGGCTATAGCCGGGGCGTGGGGTCTGACTAGTGCTTGGAGGTCGGGCGGCTCCGTTGACGGCCTTGTAAGTCGGTACCGTCGTCTTGAATCTGATGCGAGCCGCTACAGGGAGCCATGGAGGTCGCGGAAGAGAGGGGTCACATGGGAGAACTTCGGCAGGTTGAACACGAGTCGTGCTGCCGCGGTCTGGATGCGCTGCAAAGGCTTGCTCGCGGAGGCAGGGAGTCCAGCCAGGAGCGAGTTGCAGTAGTCGAGGGAGATCGGCTATACATCCCTCCTAATGGTGAACAATTTCAGCTCCTATTTAATAAAAACAAATTGTTTTAATGTTGGATCTTAAACACTGTCTACATTTTGAAATATATTTAAGCATACCATATTGTACCCCTTGACCTCTGACACCTCTGAGTCGAGCCCGAAGCCTAGGGATCCTTGAGCATTTGCTAAATAGTAAATAAATTGCAAATAATAGATATGCCTACACATGGGAACCAAACTGTGAGAGAGACTAAACCTACAGGTTAGGACATGCTCGGATACGTTCTGTCTGAAGATGAGGATGACTATCTTCCTCACAGGTAGTAGACCATTCTTATCACATCATGCTCTGTTCTAACTATGAAAAACAATAACAGCTCTGAGTTGCACCTTCTCAGCCTTTAGCCAATTGGAGGTCCATAGATCATGTTTGATGAAAGATGAGGGCTTTTATACTGGAAACCACATTCTAAGGGACATGGATTGACAAGCGTAAGCCCACAGGTATTGTAATCAGTGTGATTTCAACTATTCTAATTTAGATATGGGAAGGCCAAAATCTATAATTTGGTAAGTAATCTTCTTTTAAAAAATAAAACGTTGTTTAATTTTATTTGAGTTTTACTGATTGGATTTATGAAATAGAATAGAATAGAAATGACGATTCCCCTGTTGATTCTGAGTAGCATATTATTGTTATTTGTATATGATTGTGCTTAGCATATTTTATAAGCAGTATTTCTAATAGGCCTACATCGATGTAAATCAGCCACAACAACAAAAACAATAGGCTACAGTAGAAATAACTCACATAAATGTATCCGTTTGTTTTTTCAAATCCTGTTGAACATTCAACCAGCTCACCACAACAAGGCAAACAGATCGAATTGTGTGTATGTGTGTGTGTGTGTGTGTGTGTGTGTGTGTGTGTGTGTGCATGCGTACGTGCACTTGTGCGTGTGGTTGCATGCGCGTGCATGCCGTGTGTGTGTGTGTGTATGTGTGTGCGTGCATGCATGTGTGTGTAGTTGCATGCGCATGCATGCCGTGTGTGTGTGTGTGTGTGTGTGTGTGTGTGTGTGTGTGGTCACAGTGTTGGTGTGTGTGGCTGTGCCGGATGTCATGCTGTGGGATTGTCCAGTTCCTTGACTTCCCTCAACCGTACAGCTCTCACCTGCTGAAACACTGGGACCTTCACGTTGCTGAGGGCTACCAGATCAAGCCCCATAGCCTACCTACCAGGTAATATAGCCGACTCTATCACCACTATATAGCCTACCTACCAGGTAATGTAGCCGACTCTATCACCACTATAGATAGCCTACCTACCAGGTAATGTAGCCTACTCTATCACCACTAGATGAAGCATACCTACTATATTAATGTAGGCTACACTATCACAGAGCCCCTTGTCTACCAGATAATGTTGCTACCATATCCCCTATATCCCCTGCATGCTGACCCACTTATGGGTCGCAACCCACAGTTTGACATTTATCTGAAAATAAATTGCACCATCCTCTACTTCTCTATTCAGTTTGTGGCAAGCCTAGAGCACGGGTGGGTCACGTTGGGAGGACCCCCGGGGGCAAGGTTGCTCCCCCCCCCCCAACACTTTTCCTTGGCAAGTGCTGCTGAGTGTGAACGGCAGGGGAGGGGGCATCATGATTGGTGGCCGATGGGTTATGACTGCAGCGCATAACCTGGTACACAATGCCATCACAGTAGACAAAGATCAAAGGTAATGGTAAGTGGAGTGGGATTGATTCTGTTCTAATAATTCAAATGTATATACTGGTTGACAAAGAAGTGTTAGAGTTCAACAAAAACACTGTTTTTAAGGTACTGTGAAATAATAATAAAAAAAATTAAACTGGAAATTGAAAAGTTGTATTCCTTTCTTTTCAACAACTAAACCCACACACACGTGTGCAGAAAATGTCCTGGACTACAACATGCAGTGCAGGTTTCTAGCAATAGGGGAGCTGTTGTTTCCACCTGCTTGAACTCCATTCAGATCACAGCCACTTTTGTTGGCATGTTGAGAGAACATTTGTCTGACCAAAGCAATTTAACAATTAAGCAAAAATATAACAAATAGCTATCTAGCTATCTATTTCTACAAAACACATGGATATATTAAAAAGAGAGTGAGGTATGACGTCGTCTGGCCATGACAACAGGGGCAGGACTGATAACACGCAGTCCACCCTCCCCCATGGGGACACGCCCACCGATAGACCTAGGCTGACCCAAGGCAAACTCCATCAGTTTCTTTTAGCAAGCAAGTTAAAAAGGAACCCAATGGTGGGCTCGTTACTAATGGTACACACACAACACTTAGGCTAACCAGATGTAACCCTGTTTACATCTGGTTTAACCCTGTTTACATCTGGTTTAACCCTATTTACATCAGGTTTAAGCTTATTTACACCTGGTTTAACACTATTTACATCTGTTTTAATCCTATTTACAACACTTACAATAATCTAATTTCGGAATACCGGAGCAAGGCAGTCAATTCCCCTTAAGTAGAGGGAATAATGACTTACCTCAGTCCGGTATCCCACTTCTGACACCAATTGTTGTGATGTTTTTATCTGTTGTCTATTGGGATGGAGTCAGCTATCTTTCCTCCAACCCTGGAAACTTACAGACGTCCGGGAAACAAAGTGACTGAGACAGTGGGTACTGTGGGCCGAGACAGTGGGTGCTGTGTGAGATCACAATGCTTCTGATTTATTCAGGTCATTGCAACATAGATATGCAGAATCAAAAACAAATATGTAGCGTATGTGGCGGCCCTGTCCAGAACCAAGTGCTCAGCACCCCCAAGATAACAATGTCTGAGTGTTTGAAGAAGCAAAAACAATGTCTGAGTACTTGCTGAAGCAGGGCCTACACAAGAGATACAAGTTTATACAGGTTATACTGAGTGGAGGAAGAGACATTAGGGTGGAGAAAACCTACAGGCGTCTGAAGGATAACAGATAAGATGGTTGCTCTGCCCTCATGGAGTCTAAACATGAAGAATTGGTTCACAGGAGGACAGTTACCAGAGAAATATAATAAAGAATAATACCAAGTTCATATTGACATACCAGACACAACTCCTAACAGGGAGTGTCGCCTCTCTCCATGTCCACCACGGTTACAACAACCTGAACCGGGACAATTTCGACAATGACATTGCCTTGATCAAACTGCAAAATCGGTTCACGTTCAATTCCTCAATTATGCCAATTTCCTTGCCACCAGAGGGCGCCACATACGACCCAGGAGGACCATTACTACTGGACCACTATTACTGGACCACTACTACCACTACTACTACAGGACCACTACTGGACCACAACTACTACTACTGGACCACTACTACTGGACCACAACTACTGGACCACTACTACTGGACTACTACTACTACTGGACCACTACTACTGGACCACAACTACTGGACCACTACTACTGGACCGCTACTACTACTGGACCACTACTACTGGACCACAACTACTGGACCGACCACTACTACTGGACCACTACTACTACTGGACCACTACTACTACTGGACCACTACTACTGGACCACAACTACTGGACCACTACTACTGGACCACTACTACTACTGGACCACTACTACTGGACCTCTACTACTACTGGACTACTACTACTACTACTGGACCACTACTACTGGACCACTACTACTGGTCCACAACTACTGGACCACAACTACTGGACCACTACTACAGGACCACTACTGGACCACTACTGGACCACAGAGGATCAAAAAGACCATGGATGACGGACTGGGAACAAAAATCGGCCCGGGCAATTTTGTCCTGGACCGGCCCTGGGGTTGCGCGATTGACCGGGGGGGGGTGCTGCTGCGCGATTGTTGACGGGGGGGATACTGCGCGATTGTTAACGGGGGGCGGGGGGGCTGCGCGGTTGTTGACGGGGGGGGGGGGGGGGGGGGCGGCTGGACCGGCCCAGAAAAGACCTGGACCGGCCCAAATGCGCATCGGCCCACCGGGAATTTGCCCGGTATGCCCGATGGCCAGTCCGTCCCTGACAACGCATAATATAATCTTGCGCAGACGTTTTCTATGGTGTTTGTTTGTCCACAGAAGTGCTGTCTACAGTTCTACTTCTGTCCACAGAAGTAAGTAACATAATTTAATGGACAGCATGGAGTTCATCTGGGACATCATGTGTAGCCTATACCCCAAACCACTTTATTTCTCCAGGTGTAGGCCTACCTTTATTTCTCCAGGTCGTGCCTTTATTTCTCCAGCTTGTACCTTTATTTCACCAGGTCGTGCCTTTATTTCTCCAGGTCGTGCCTTTATTTCTCCAGGTCGTGCCTTTATCTTTGCAGCTTTCTGGTTCAGTAATAGTTCTGCCTGGCAACCAATGACCAGTTTATCTGCCGCTTGCCATTGGACGGATAATGTGGGCTGTGCGCCGCACACTTTCACTTTTGATACGGTTAACAAGGTAGCATCGTGATGAGTTGTATACGGCGCCTAGATGATAGTGGACGCGAATATTAGTCTAATATTAGGCCTATTTGAAAACATAATAATAATAGCCTATGGTAGGTAGCTATTTAGCCTCTTCGTAGTCAGTCGTTTTTCTGCACTTCTGTAGCACTAGGCCTACAGACGTCGTTATTTAATACCCTAATCAAAAGTGAAAGTAGGCCTATAATGTCGTGTTTTCCAACGTCTTTCTAAACTAGTCCTATCCTAACGTATCGTATCCTAATCCTGACGTCGTGAGTCAATATGCTTACAATTATCTTTTTGACGGGATACCTAATGACATACACTTCTGGTAGGTTCAAAATATTGAATATTTTTCTAAACACAATTTCGCACCACTAGAGAACGCTCAACCTATGATCATAAGGTGGCCATTTCCTAAATAAGGAAATGGCCCTTTTACTCGCAAACTGCTCAATATGTTGGCCCCACCGTGTATCTCTCAGGTTTTACAACCGTTTCCTATATAGATAGATAAGCAGGTAATTGCTGGAGTACCTGACTGGGCTGTCAATATTCAGGGCCTAAGTTCCTGGGGGGACCGGGGGGGACATGTCCCCACCAATGTTTAAAGAGAGTTAATTTGTCCCCCAGCAAAATATCAGTCCGGTTACACTGTGTTGCAATGTGTGAATCGTTTCACCCTCGCTGGTTTTTCAGGCGAAGGAGGTACCGATGTGGTTTTGTCATGCACCCTGGTGGAGGAGGCGACGGGGCTGGACGCAATGGGAAAAGGAGATCCTTTCAACCGCCGTCCCGCTACACTTGTCCTGAGGGATGTGGCCATCACTCCAGACCAAGTACCGGACACGATCACCCCATTCATCGCACCCAGCGTCCCGGATCCTGATGCCATACTTATAGAGGCCACAGGTTGGCTCCACATGTTAATTTGATCACATAAATACAATGAGAATATCCCTCTCCCTCCATCTCTCACCCTCCATGTCTCCCTTTTGTCTACCTCTATCTCTCTCTCTCCCCTCCACTTCTCTCTCTCTTACACTGCCCCCCCTATCTCTCCCCCCCCCCCCCCCCCCCCCCTTCCTCTCTCCCCGTCTTCCCTCTCTCATTCCCCCCCCTCTCGCTCTTTCTTTCTTCAGTGTCGTCACCCGCTATCCCCGACGTGGACCTGCTGCTCCACGCCGACTGCAACGAACAGGAAGTGACGTGTGAGATCAGCCACTACTATCCTCACATCCCGAGTGATGATGACGATGACAGGGTGGCGCGCACCCACTTCTTCATCGCCACCGTGGACCTCGAGGGCGGTGGGCTCAGCACCACGCTGGTGCTCCAGACCCTGGAGGTCCAGAGGGACCCAGACCCAGGAGGCCAGGCCCCGGTAGAGGGGAGGCTGGGGATGCCGCTGAGCCAATCAGGGTCTCTGCTGACTGAAGGTGAATATCTCAACTATCTCCATAGTATTTAAGTAAGGGATCATGTACAGCGAGTCGGTCATTATTGCAAAATAAAGCCCGACAGGATGATGCAGGACCCCGATGCTAATTATCCCGCTTATTACACTATGTACTTAAGAAATCAATAATTTGATACAAGATATAACAAAAAATATTTTATTATTCAAAATGATTTTATTGCTTGCACTAAACAAAACTAAACAAAATAATAAACAAACTGAACAAAATAATCCATTAGATTCTATGGTATGAACTGCGTCTGTTATTCAGCAGCAGGTCTGCTATTTGGAACAGACCTAGAATGCCGTAATTGACCAATCAGAATCAAGTATTCAACAAAGCCGTGTAATAAGATAAGAAGACATAACATAACATAGGTTAATCTAAGATAGCAGGTGTCACAGCTGAAAGCACAGGAATAATATAGTAATATATTACTGTCTTTATATTACTAATATCAATAAAAAAGAGATAAATATGAAATGTAAATATAAAAAAATATGGAAAATATATCAATACACACAATAAATGTAAACATTACAGACAGTTAAGGTAGACATTATTAACAGCATATACATTGTTAAAACTATAGGCTACATTATTGACCATCACATGCAAGTGCACAATGTCTGTGTGACTGAGTCCAGTGTCCATACGCTACGTTAGTTTGACAGTTCCTTTTGCTTTAATTGTTATACTGCCCTACCCGCCTCTCTGTTTCCAGTGGTGTTCTTGGTCTTCTCCAACGAGAAGACGCTTTTGGCTCCTCTGGGCAGTGATGCGCTCCTCCACTGTGGCTTCAGACAGCGGGAGATGGGACAAGAAGTGGGACAGGAAATGGGCGTGGAGTGGTGGTTTCAGCACCAGGGACGTGGCGTGAAAGTTGTTGACCTGAAGATGTCGACTCACTCACAGGAGCACTCAGAAGCAGGTAACGGGGGGGGGGGGGGGGGGGGGGGGCAACAGCCCACAGCGCCCAGTGTGGAGAATGTATTCTTCACAAAATGTGCGCATGTTATTATTATTATTTATATTCCACATTTAGTCCGGTGGCATATGGGGGCCTTTATTTTCTTCATTGGAAATAAACAAACACACAAGCAGATTCTAACATTTCATTTATGTATCGGAGAGGCCAATCGAGGACATATTAAAGGTCCGGGTTAGAGATGGAGATTCTGACTACTACTTTTTTTTTGTGTGCAGTGAACTTCAAGAGAGAGGGCTCGAGCGTCGACGCCGCCCTGCTGGTTGCAGATGGCGATGCATCCATGACCCTGCAGAAAGTGAAGGTATCAGATGAGGGGACGTACATCTGTACAGTCCACGTTGGCACCTTCCAGGCTCAGCAGGCCGTTAAACTTCATGCCTATAGTGAGTTTTACCTCTCAACATGATGCCCTATCAATTCTAGGAAAGACATGCCATGCTTTTAAAAAAATGTTTCCGGTTGTTTAAGAAAAAAAAACAGGCTGCTGTGCTAAATGCAGTATAATTAATGAATTATTTATATATTTTTTCCAGAACCTCCACGTGTGTCCCTCTCAGAGGACAAGCTGGTTTCTCAGGAGTTTCCCCACAAACTGAGCTGCCATTGCCAGAACTACTATCCAATGGATGCCAAGGTCCTTAGCTAATATAGTTAACCATTACATTTGCAGAATATTAGATAATTACCATTACTAACAACCTTCTTTGAATGACAAATAAAATCCTTTAATTAGCTGTTTATAATATATTTTCATAGCATAGCTTGTCCTTCTAATTCCAAATACGGGATGTCCTAAAAGGCTTAACAGCTAAAGGAGGCAAAAACATATTAAATTATATTTAACTAACTCTCACATCTTGAGCACTGTCCATAGGACTTCAAAAAAGTACAAAAAAATGGAAGTTAATGTGGCAAAACTTCAAGTGCACTTAATTTCAAGCGCAAAGTGTACTTAATTGTTGTTCTTATGGTCCTTTTGTGCTCACCTTAAGCGCTATTCACATTATGTCTTTTAGGACATCCCCAAAAAGATCAATATAAATCTTACATTTCTGAATGCTGAACAGATGAGATTATTTTGTTGTGTAGATGGAGTGGTTTTCTGTCTCCCCGGACGATGCGGAGACAACAGACCTGAGTGGGCAGATTTCTCTTTCCGGCCACCGACAGCACAGCGATGGGACCCTCTCCATGTCCTCCTACCTCTACCTGGAACAGGGCAGCTTCCCCCCCGGCACCACCCTCACCTGCAGGGTCACCCACCAGGCCCTGGCTGCCCCCATCAACACCAGCCTTGTGGTACAAGAACCAACGCCTGGTAAATTCAAGCTTTTTGGAGATATTGGCTTACTCTTCTTTTCTTTTTTTTCATTGGCAAAGTTCTTATCTAAATCTTTTTAGATAAGATCCTAAAACATCTCTGCACTGGGAACCACTTATCAATATGGAAGGAACACATACTTTAAGCTTGAGGCTTTATTACACATGCTGCTGATCTAAATGCATATTGACATCAACACATTGCAGCTAGGTTGTGTGTGTTAGTGTAACTGTCCTCTGTGATCAATAGTGCCAACAGACTCCTACTGGATGGTGCTGGGTTTCCTGCTGATCACTGTGATGTTCTTCTACCAGCTCATGAAATAAAACGTATGTTTGAAACCTCCAGGCATGTCCTTACAATCTTTACGTACTTGCACCTCCAGGCATGGTTTCAGTATTAAAATGCACTAAGATCCTGTTCTTTTGTTTTTATCTGTAGGAAGGATTTTTTGAAGATTCCTGTGGTGATTTGGGGAAAATTGGTATCCTGCTGTACATTTTAATCTGAATAAAATCAAAATTATGTTGTAATGATTATTCATGTATAGTATGTAGTATAAGTGCCTAAAATGCATTTCTTTGCAGAATAATATCACTGTATTTCTTTCACATATAGTTCAGAGCTACACATACGCTGATTTTCAATAAATGGTACAAACATATGAAATGACAATGTTCCTGATATATGAAACAAAATCAAGCACACATATACTTCTATTGATGAGTTCTTTATTGGCATCAGCAAAAGTGGTAAGCATGCAATTTTACGGAATTATCATTGTCCAATTGCATCTCTCACTTCATTTCCATGATAATTACCCAGTAATAGTGTTGTACAGTATCACTAGATAATTGTGATTAACACTAGGTTTAGCTTTTTTTTTTTACTCTTCAAAATCAGTCTTGGGGAAAAGATAACTGTCTTTCTATTATATCTGACAACCCTTAAAAAACCTACGACAAACTTGAGCCAACTCTCAGTAGCATGACGTGACCAAGGTGCACCAGACTTGTTTTTAAACCAGTATTCTATTGTAGCACTTGATTTCCTCTCCATCTTGTAATTGTTTTTTCCCCCTCAAACCGAGTGAATGAAACAAACATTGTCCTAACTATGGAGCATCATGGCATTGCATTCGCAGTAATAATATCTAGATCAAAGATACATTTATACACAGGTCCTTTAAACAACTACCAAAACTGAAATTAAATAAATCGGCAGTTTGTTTCAGAAATGGCAGATACACAGGTCATACACACACACGCGCACACACACACACACACACACACACATACACACACATACACACAAAACTATGGACACCTTTGCCATGCAAGTTGGAAACGAGCACCTCCCTTTGGCCTTTTCTCTCAGTGACTAGGTGTGTGTCTGGTGTGGAGGGGCAGGAAGAGGATGAGGAAGAGGAGGAGGGGGGGAACAAGTGGCAACAACAAGTGGACACAAAGTTTTGAGCGACTGCAGTACATACACCGGGTTAATATCTGATTATGGCTGTGAGTTGGGTGAGACCTGAACGATTGTCGGTGAGAGACCATACTTTTATTACTATGATTTTTTTAAATTTTTTTTTGCTGTGCCCACTATAGTCAGATCACTTTCAGTCTGACTCAAGAGACCTGACACAAGAATTAGCAGCTTCATAGAGGTTTATTTTTTTGTTTTCAATCTAAAATTGCTTTTTTTACGTCGAGATTAAGTTTTAACTATACAGGAAGGAGAAAAAAATGTGTCATTCTGTCTAACCCGTAATTGCTTTCGTCTTCCGCTTACGCACACACACACACGCATGCACACACGTGCGCGTGCAGCTTCACTTACAGGTCACTTTTTCTTATTTGTTATTATACCTTAACATAAAGCCATTCAGAAATTAGAAACTAAGTGAAAGACACTAACAGCACAGAAACAGAAAGAAACAAGTAAATTAAAAATCTATATGACGAATCACCAACAAAAAAAAGCTAATAGCTACAACGCCTTGAATCACAAATACACACACATACACACACAGCAAAAAATGATCCTAATCTTAATCTAACCATGAACTTGTATTAGTAAATATTAGTGGTTGTTATCGGTAGGGTTGGGGACGGGTAGGGATAATGTCAGTTAGGCATGTCAGTATTAATTTACAAATGTCAGACACTGAAAATGGTAAATGAACACGCTTTGGCATATTCAGGACAGACAGGACTGCTGTGGGCTGTCTCTGTGTCTCCTTCCTCGTGCCCTATGCTTACGTTCACCAGAGACCAAGGCTCTCTTCTCTCCTCGGACCCCTTCCCATGAGCGCCTTCAAGATCTCCTCACTATCTTTATCTCTCTCTCTCTCTCTCCCCCCATTTCTCTCTCTTGCCATCTTTCTCCATCTATCTCTTCCTTACCATCACTTTCTTCCAGTCTCTTCTTCCCTCTCTCTACTTCCCAGCTACGCCCTTCAATAATGCATGATATGCAGAGAAGATAGGAGAATGTGGTCGAGAGTCCATGTCACAACAGTAGGAGAGACAGAGAGAGAGAGAGAGACAGAGGGCATACTACTGTGGTGTATGAATGCAGGGTGGTGGGATGGAAGACTGAAGAGAGGGAGGAGAGGAAGGAGAAAAAGGAGGAGGTGGCGCTTGGACTTGTGTCTTTTTTTTCTCTCTCTTCCCTCATCTTGCATCGTTCCGAAGTCCGTCTCTTGGTGAATGGACAACAGCTCAGTAGAAGAAGTACACTGTCAGAGAGAACAGGGAGAGAGAGACATACACAGAGGGAGGGAGGGAGGGAGGGAGGGAGGGAGGGAGGGAGGGAGGGAGGGAGGGAGGGAGGGAGGGAGGGATCATGTTTTTACTTCAAATGTCTTCAGATCGATTATACAACAAGGAACCCTCCTACAGTCAGTACATTGTTTTATGTTTGCATTTGTAACTGAATGAAGGCATGCTATTAATAATTGACTAAAAGCAGTCATGATGAATAACTGACATAAAGGCTGCAGAAGCTAGTCCAGATTTGGGCTTGTGAGGGAGAAAGTGCAAAGAACATTTGTATTGGTCTCTTTCACTTGTGATATTGTAAAAATCTAATATAATCAAATCTTGAAATTTTTGATTATATACCTTGTTTTACTCTTTTTATGCCATTAGACAATAGGATAATTTGAGAAACAATGATTGGTAATATAAATCATGACCAAGCAGGAAGTGGAATTTATTATTTAAACCACTCAGCTAGAATAGTCTGTGTGAAAATAAGAAGTGAAAATATATTTATTTACACGTTGGTCTTTGGTCTTCACGTTGTGTTAGCTGTGTAAGCTACATCAGATCTATTTTGTTTAAGTCTGCTATGATTACAGTCTGTCACTGAGCAGCATAGCTTGACATGTTCTCATATGTGAGCATTCATATTTTACTCTTTCAATGACATTCATATCTTACCTTTCCATTCAAATCATCAAATTTGAACCTTAGTCTTTAAAATCAATCAAATTCAATCTCAAAAGTAAGTGATGTAGAATTGAGGTACTGCAGCAGGTATTGTCATTAGCAAACACTGAAAAGCAGAAAGTATATTTCGAAGTATATCAACTATATC
>JAOPHQ010001722.1:125000-162500 GCA_030340625.1 Merluccius polli | reverse complement strand
TGTGTTATGTTATATTATGTTATATATCTCTGGTGTGGATTGTTTTGCTGCTGTGACGCTATGTGCCGTTTTTATTATATACCATCGACGGCTGCAAACTGGGAGGGGGGGGGGGGGGGGGGGGGGGTAGCGTGCTAAATCATTTCACGAGACTCATGCACCCCCCCCCCCCCACACCCACTCACTCAGGCCTACAACCCCTCAGTGGGAGACGTGTCCTGCGAGGACACATGACCAAAGGCAGGTAGTTTCAATAGATGTTGCAGCCTAAATAGTAGGCTGTCGCCTCGTCACAGATTTACAATGAAGTAAATAGCAGGGACAGAGAAAATAATGTACACAATAAAATATAAAGTGGTCATTTATTTTGTGGTACATATTTTTATTTGCCTAAGAAATTGAATCACACAACACAGTTTTCGTCACACATAACAAAGTTTAATCACGGATCCAGTCATCATTACATCACACTGAAATTCCAACAGTCCTGCATTGAGATAAAAAAATGGGGTTGCGTGATGTTTGTATGTCCTTGTTTCCTCGCCCCGTTATCGGTACTTGCCGATGCGGTTGAAGCGGCGATACAGGAAGCGGATCCTCTTGTCCAGGTTGAGCTTGTCCTGAGTCATCATCCTTTCGCCCACCATCTTCTTCTTCCTGATCAGCCGCTGCAGCTCGTTGCCCTGGAAGGCCTTCAGCCAGCAAGGGCCCACCATCAGATCCTTGGGGTGCGCTTTGAAACCCCCTGAGAGGTCAAAAACATTAACAAATAATCAACCATGAGGCCTAAGACAAACCACATTTTGGCACCTGTATTTATTTTCAGCAGCTGAAAATAAACCCTGAGTCGCTGCATTTGTATTAATGGGGTCATGTTAAATGTGGCTTGCGTTTACTGATCGTCTCTGGAGCCGTTATACGTAGTAGAGAACCGATGTAAATTAAAAACAGCTCTTGGGTAGAACATGTCAAAATCATTGATCACCTTACCATTGAAAAAAAGGGGTCCATATTTTATTCATTTATAAATAGAGATAATGGCCAATATTTCAATAATGAAACATGAAAATAAAAATATATCATAGATTTCTCCTTGGGTGGGAGAAGGAGGATGGCCACAGGGGAGTGGGATCGCATGAAATGGTGGACATATCCAGTTGCCCTGAGGAAGTAGGGCAACTGTTACTTGGGATTTCTGTGTGACCTGCATTTTGTTAAATACAATAGAAATGGAAATGTTTAAGAATTTGTGTGCCTGTATGTATAGTGTCTCTTATTTAATTAATTGTAGTCACATTGTGTGGCAAGATTGTATGCTTCTTCTTATATATTGGTATTATGGTATCTTACTGATATGCCCACAATGAAAGTAAGCCATATGAAGTCACATGCAGACATTTGTGTGTAATCATTATTCTATTGCTTTCATCATCCTTTCACTTTATCTTCATGGCTAGCCTATTAGCAGGTTTATTTCATACACCTTACCAGAACGTGCATTTTGATGCACTTTACAATCAAAACTTTGTGCAGCGTTTTGATTGGCCACATAGAAATATCATCTGAATGTATTTCTTCAATAGGATCCCCTTGTGTGCTCACTCTTACAAAACATACTTTTTAAATGTTACCAATGTTAATGTTACAACAAGGGCATTTGCTCAGATTGTTGACTAGATGGCATCAGAGCCTGTAGTATAAGTTATTTTCACTGTAGGGGGGGATACAACCACCAATGGGTGCCATCTAGGTCAACTGGTAGAGCATGGCATTACACTGCCAGGGTTACCCAATGCCATACATATATTTATTTACACTACACAGAAGTAGCAGGCTTCTTTATTGGTGCACACAAACTTACCCAGGATGCCTATGTTGTCATAAACTCCGAACATGGCCCTCTTCTCTGTCCATCTGTCCACCTTCTTCAGCTCTGGGATAGCGTGCATCCGGACTCCATAGCACATCCCTGGAGGGAAAAACACATGAGACTGGCTTCAGTTTCATTATGTGTGCTCCACTGAATACACAGGCTACTCACAATTTACCATTGATGTTGTTTAAAAAAATAATAATTACAAAATAATAATTAGCAGACACATATCCATATTAGCAGACTGACGGTGAATGCAGATACAGGTCATTAGGAGCAGGTAGGCATCTTGCTCAAAGATGCCTACAGGTAGTTCTGGGTTCGAGCCCCAATGCCATGGCAAACCCAGAACCTTTGACCCGAGAGCCCTATGAAGACAATCCTAATAGCCAGGCGTATACTGTAAGTAAACTGACATTTTAATTATAACGGGATGATAGGAACATGAGTTACTATCCCATGACTGAATATGTGTACAAACTCTTACTATCAAATTGCAGTTCTTACCAGTGGATATGCTTCTAGCTGCTTGAAGCAGAGATCCTGTGAGTTGACATAAGGGCACGTTGTATTTCAGCAACCCTCCCAACAAAGACATAATGGCCCCTGTGAGAAGTAAAAATGAATAAATGGAAGTATGTTCAACGACAGTGATAGTGTTAGTAAGACAGTATCCAGCTAGCTGACCTATCAGTGGTAGTGTTAGTAAGACAGTATCCAGCTAGCTGACCTATCAGTGGTATAAGACATCATACAGCTAGCTGACCTATCAGTGGTAGTGTTAGTAAGACAGTATCCAGCTAGCTGACCTGTCAGTGGTATAAGACAATCATACAGCTAGCTGACCTATCAGTGGTATAAGACAATCATACAGCTAGCTGACCTATCAGTGGTATAAGACATCATACAGCTAGCTGACCTGTCAGTGGTATAAGACATCATACAGCTAGTTGACCTATCAGTGGTAGTGTTAGTAAGACATCATCCAGCTAGCTGCCCTACACCACAGCCCTGTCATACAGGATCTGTACAATGACCCCTAGTCGTGCGCTAGCTGATAACTGTGTTACTGTATCATACAAACGTAAGTTAATAAGTACGGAGGAAATTACCAAGTCTTTTCAGCAACGATGTGTCGGTGGAGTCGTTTGTTTTGCAATGTAAATCATAACACGATAAAGAACAAAGTAGGAAAACACAACATGCTCACTGTGGCCACTTCCATTTTACATCGTTCCCCAGAATGCATAGCGCGCTTACCGTAAAACTCGCAATGTAACGCACGCAAAAAACGCAGCCTCGGAGTTGCATTGATCGCAGTGTCGTAATGGCATATTATCACCGCAGCGGATTATCTTCTTTCCGCGTCCATGGGAACTAAATGATAACATAAACGCAACGACATAAAAATAGCAATAATGTAAAACAATAGAAGACGTTTATATGGTATGTGTTATGCCATGGTCTGGGTGAATACTCGATTCTGATTGGCTGGAGGGTGTAGGTTAAAAAGTGTTAATTTACACAGATATAATCTTATAATGATTTACACCAAAGACGTTCGGGTCAAATTGCCTGATGACAGTTCTAATGGTGCGTTCCAGAGCCCATCCAAACCAGTGGGACGTGGGACTTATCCTACCTCCAACTAAGAAAAGTGCACTGGGATGCCTGTCGAAATGGACCATATCCACCGTCGAAGTGGACCTACCCCCACTTCACCCACATTAAGTCGGAGGTTAATGGCGGCGCCCGTGGAGTCACACTTCGTGAGAGTAAAACTTCAACGAATAGGCTATAAACTTTACTTCTCTGCGTGTAGGGTTGTTTTAGACGCTGCAATTTTAACACAACTTGTTTTTACATATTATGGCGTGAAATTATGTTGTTATTATCTGTTAGCATAAAGATAATAAAGTCGGTCGTCCATGTTTTCTGCTTACATCCCACTTCAATTGCCTGGAACGCTTTGAAGTAGGAGCTATAGCCTACAGTTCAGGTAGGATAGTGTGGGGGGGGGGGGGGGGGGTAGCCTCGCGAGACCAGCCTGATCTCGCGAGCTCCATGATATTCCACTCACAGTTCAGTGGTCTGGTATTAGCCTGGCAAGCCAGACCTACATCAGAAAGATGTAAGGTCTGGCATTGCTCCATTGGCAGTGTGGGCGGGATAAACGGTTGTCTTTCAAGTTCCCTCTGCACGCAATAGGATAGCGCTACAACCAATCAGAGCAACGAAGAAGGTGACGTAGTCAGAGCGACGGCTCTGACTACGTAATTAATCAAAACTCAGAATAAATTTTATTTTCGAGGAAAGACTTAAGTGCCGTTCTTTGTTCTTTTCTCAAAGAAAATGTTAACTTCAAGTCTTGAAGAGTCGCGGCCAAAGCCGAGTCGAAAGACAGCCGTTCGCCAGCAGCAGCAGCCATTGTTTACCTCTAACACGGAACCGTCGCAACTCTGTCGTCATGGTAGCCCGGCTTCCGACTCCGCCCCTCACGCTGTGATTGGTCAGACATACTTGGTGTTCCCAGCACCAAAAAGCGGACGGAGCCGTGCTAGACCTACCTAGCTGCCAAATAAATTTGCTGCCGCTAGGGGGTGTCTAGAGTTCTAGGCTAGTCTGGTATTGCACGAGAAAATTTGGAGCCGATCAGAAAATGATCGTCCAATCAGCGTTGGTTTTGAGGCGGGTTCAGGTGTGACGCAATGAGGAGCAACTCTTCAGTAGTGGTGTGCGATACTGCATATTTTGGTATCGACCCGATACCAAGTAAATACAGGCCAGTATCGCCGATATCGATACCGATACCGATACTTTTCAATAAATAAGGTGGATGCGTCATTGAATTGCTAAATCTCAATTAATTTTCATGACCTTAAGTGTTTTTTGTGATGTTTCCTTTTTTATTATTAAATAGTTAAAACCTAGGACAGAATGAGAACATTTATAATTAAATAGAAAATGCTTTATTGTCAAGTTTTTTGCTTTGCGTTACGTGACTCGCGTGACGGCACAACATCTAAACACAAGAGGGGGAGGGGGAGCAAAGTGTGCTCTGTGCTGACACGAGCAGCGAGTCCGGTGACCTGGCTGTTTCCTCTTTGACGAAACCGCAGCATTGCAAACAAGAGCGGAACTTAAAGTAAATAATCGATCCCAACAGGCTAGTATCGATCCGATACCGACTTGGTATCGATACTATCGATAATTTGGATCGATCCGCCCACCACTACTCTTCAGTCTAAACAACATGGCGGCTTCCGCGGATGTGACCGACATGCGCGCAGCTATCGAGCAAGTTGTAGCACAATTAGAGTGTATTCCTTCTCTAAAAGATGAGCAAAAAGCGGCACTGGAGGCTTTTCTCGGAGGAAAAGATGCTTTTGCCCTTCTCCCGACTTGTTTATTTGATGAGCTTGCCTCGACGCTCTGTTATCACGTCGTACGCTTCGTTGATCTGATTGGTTGATTTGGCCCGTCAATCACCAACATGATGGTTTATCCAATCTGCAACCAGTATTTTCGCCCCCTCCCAAAGGCTCTCCAACGGAACGATTCCAGACAAATGCTGAGCCAACGCGAATCAATCCATCTGGCGGAGTCAGGTTAGGGGGGGGGGGGGGGGGGGGTGCTGCGCGATTGTTGAGGGGGGGCGAGGGGGGGGGGTGCTGCGCGATTGTTGAGGGGGGGGGGGGGGGGGGGGGTTGCTGCGCGATTGTCGACGGGGGGGGGGACGGATTGTTTTTTTTGTTTTTTTCTTCCTTCATGGCCCCCCGGCGTCTGGGCCCCGGTGCAATGCACCGGTTGCACCGTCGATAGTTACGCCAGTGGTCAAGCCATCATCTCACTTCCCATCACTGATCAACTGCTGCGGTCGGGTCGCTATGGCCACGTTGCTTGGCAACGCCTGCATACGGGAAATATTAAATAGTCCGCTCGACTTGTCAAAATAAAAAAAACCTCACGATTTTAACTCTAAAACACATTAAAGTATTATTAATTGATTAAATATTTATTTCTTTCGTAAGTGACCATGGTATAAGCGGGACAATGCCCTTCGATGTGTGCATTAACAGAAATGAATGGACGACGCGGAGGCGTGAACCGCTTCCGCGAAGTCGTCAGGCATTGTCCCTTATATTGTTTAACTGACGGTTAAACTGATTACGATTTAAAGAATGGTACAACAATCGTTGTTGTCAAGTACTAGCCTATGCTAAGCTATGCTTTACTGTCTAAACTAACTTAGCCTATAGATACATTCAAAACTGTATATTGTATACTGCTGTAATAATTTTATGTAATATGCTGCCTGGAGAATGCCACTTTTCAAGCCCCTGGAGGGTTTTTAGGCACACACACGCACACGCACGCACGCACGCACACACACACACACACACACACACACACACACACACACACACACACACAGTGATTTGATGTGTGAGTGTAGGCCTATTCATGGCTTTGTTAGATAAACCTTGTACACTCCACATAGCGCATCATTAAAGTATTCCCGACTTATTAAATGTGATACATAGCCTACCCTACGTTGTAATGCTTTTTCTTTTCTTATGGCCATGTGCGTCTGGAAACATTGTGTTCATCATAAGGGACTGTACGATATTTAGCGGGGGGGGGAGGGCCGGTCGCCAGACGATCGGGTTAAAATTGTTCTGCCTGGCCCTCCCCCCTGGTAATTTTTTTTTTTCCGGGGCCCTCCCCCCGGCTCAAAAAAATTCTCCTAGGCCCTCCCCGCTACGTGAATCAAATAAAATTGGTCGGAAAATGACGTTTACAAGGTTAAAACGGCCACATAAGCACACATACACACACACGGGTACACACGCAGCAAGAGCAGGGGTTTATGCCACGCTGTGCCTTGAACTTGAGAATGGGGACAAGCCTGCTTTTATCAATGTTACGAGACTCCCCCAATAATTTCACAACTTGGCTGATGACATTGTACCTTATAGGCTATTATAAGACAAAACACAAACTACTGTGACTAAGAGCGACTAATGATCACCCTGCGATTCTTGGTCTATGTGGTCAGTGGCGTCAGTTTGGTTTTAGAAGTGGTGGGGACAATAACCATAAGCTTGAGTGTGGTTTGAAAAGTGCTGGGGACCCTTATGTAAGCTATTCATCCATTCAACGCTGCATTACAATATGCTCTACATTCGGCGCGATTGTCAACGGGGGGGGGGGGGGGGAGCACCGGACCCGCCAGCCGCGGACCCAGCACCGGACCCGCGAACCCGGCCGCGGACTCAGCCGCAGACCCGAGTCCACACACAGCCCGTGTGCATGCTGTGAGGATGTCATCGTGCGCGCCTATCGCATGATTTAGACTTGACGGTTTCGGCAGACAACCCGTTCTCATCCCAACTCGTAATATAGGCCTACCGACGATTTGTCACGCCCGGGGGTGGGTGGGGGGGGGGTGTTCGTGATTGTCAACGGGAGGGGGGGGGGGGGGGGGGGGGACCGCGGACTGATGACGGGGTTGCGCGATCGTGGGGGGGGGGGGGGGGGGAATAAAAAAATAAAAAAGGTGCCGGATCCACCGTTGGAGGTGCCGGAACATATTCCGGCGTGTTCCGGCCCAAATTAAGCCCTGGATACTGACGCCAAAGGTACCCTCCCGCGTCTGTGTGAAACGATCTGGGGTCTCATAAACCCGTTCGCGGTGGTATGAGACGAGCAGAGTCTACAGCGTCCGCTCGCAGAGCAGAGTCTACAGCGTCCGCAGTCTACTGTGAAACAATTCACTCCAAAAAGGGTTATGGTTATGGTAAAGGAGACGTTCACTTCCTTACAGGCTATCCTATCTTTCATTTAAACATCGAACTCGGCATGATCATGCCGAGTTCGATGTTTAAATGAAAGATACAGCACCCTCCGTCGCAGCGACGTCGGCGTTACAGAGGATCGTCGCTACTACATCGCGTTCCATTTGTGTATGTAGAGTAGACGTCGGCTGGGCAGAGGCAGCGCGATGCCAATCAGCCGCAGATTCGAAACATCGGTAAAGCGTCGGTATCACGTAGCACCCAAGGAGGGTGATTGCTCCAGTATTCCCACGTTCCCCCCCCCCCCCCCCCCCCCCCCCCCCCCCCCCCCCCCGCTCTAAAAATAAATAATCTGTCCGACAGTGCAATTTGTCCCTCTACAAATAGCAGTGCCTTAAACACAACACATTCGTCAATGTTTACTGTGCATGCATCTTTCTGTGATTCAATTCAAAAGTGTTAAATTTCCAGTGTTGGTGTTGTATGTTAAAAATACAGTGTTAATTCAACATTTGCTTAGTTTAATTCAACTATTTGAGAGTTAATTCCTCAAAAGAGTTGGTGTTAATCCAGGGAGTTAAATCCAAACAACACTGTTAAGTGTTCATTTTAAAATAAACACTTCAACAGTGTTACTCCCATAATTCCAACGGACATGTGACGTGTTTGTCTGAAGAGCGGGACGACGAGCAGTCAGACTCGAGCGGGATCGGCAGAGGACGACTTTCTGTTCACCTGCAGACTTCACGAAGTATCTTTCTGTAAGTAAGTTAAATGAAAGGCGCCATGCCCATTTAATAATACTTGGTATGAATGCAGTAGTATTTTAACTTTATATGTGTCGAACGTCCTGTCTAACGTTAACGTTATAGCTCTAACGAGGTAGGATAAGACCCATGTGGGTTAGCATGTCTGGCTGATATTTTTTCAAGGGTGCGTTAATTAGTTCCTTTTGCACATCAGTGTTGATGAATGTACACAATTTGATTAACGAAAGTATATGCTACACGTTCGGATAACACAGTATATGATGTTTAACATTTTTTTGTGAGAGGAAAAAGCTAAGTTAGCGGTTAACGATTTCTTCAGTGATTGAGCGTAAGTACGGAGGCGGGAGGAGGCTAATGCTAATGCATCTGCCGTTTGTATACTGCGCGCAACGTGGTTTCTGGCGCATGAAATACGACATGACCAAACGTTAGCGATTGGTTAAGGCAGATCCAGAGTGGCACTGGGCAGAGCCAATAGGTTTTAAACTGTTTTTTTTTTTTGTTTTTTTTAAAGGATTCCTCTAATTACAGCTCAGTCTTAACCCATTTAATCCCAAATTGTTCCCAGACATGAAAAAAATTCAAATTCAAATCATGTGCCATTAGCAGATAATCAATCTTTTTTTTTTTTTTTTTAATTTTCATGAAAACATAGGTGAAAGTGTGTTTTATAGTCAGCCACAATTGTGACCGGTAGGATAATATGCATACTAATTTTACATTTAATTACAATTGAACATTACAATTGAACATTACAATTGAACATATGAAACTGCACATATGTGATCAGAAGGGTTTCTTGCTTCAGTATTTTTGGAAACATGAGGATACTCCACTTACTAACCTTTTTAGGGCCTTTCTACTGGAAATATCTTTTGATGGGATTAAAGGCTGCACAGTTCTTCCCCCAGCAGTCAACACAAAGGCACAGTGTGTCATTTAATTATAGATAATAATAATAATAATAATTATAATCATTATAATTATAATAATCTAATTTATATAGCACCTTTTATACAAAACGTCCATCTCAAGGTGCTTTAAACAAAACATCTAGACAATATTAATCAAAAACAGTCAAATGATAATAAGACACAGTGATAAACAATAAAACAATAGCCCTGCTGTGATGAAATGTTCACTGAAAAAGTTTAGACAGCTAATTAAGCCCAAAAAAACAAAACAAATACCATCAATGTACTAAGCAAATATATTGGCCACACATTCCTGGTAGATGTATGTATTTAGTGTAATGGATTGCATTTTATATTCAACGCTATTCATTTGGACTGCATTATTTCAATGGGCTAATACTATGCACTGAGTTTTGCTGTGTGTTGCTCCCCATCAGTTCCAGTATGCTCATGTTTTTTTATTTCCCTTTCACTTTCAGGTGTGTTACAGTGTGTTGGCACTTTCCGTTAGAGGCCAGGTAAAGTGCAAAATAATTTACATTACTTATTATTGTTGTTTTGCATTTACTTGAGGTCACGTGCCCCTTATCTAGGCACAGAGCAGGCAGGCCTCTGAGTGGAACTTTTGTCTTTGTTGTGCTGCTTGTGAGAGAGCATGGCCAACACCAGTAACATGCCATCATATTGGACTCTGCGGCGAAAAGCAAAGGAGAGAGTAGACAGAAATTTGGCGTTAGTCAGTTCAGATAACATAACAGTACCTTCATTGGCTGAGGCAGTGTCTCCCTCTATTGCTGAGTACAACGAAGACATATTTATGGAATGCCAACCTGAAGATGAAGAGCTGAGATGTGAAGACTCGGATCATGTGAGTGATGTCTTCTTTGATGCCTGCAAGTCATTTACAAGGGCTTTCACGCCAAACTTTGACATTAGCGCCTATCAACATTTTTAATGAATACGTATACAGTAATGTTGTGACAGTGTCACGCCCATACTTAGAAGTATGGGCTTATAGCCTCATCTTAGATTAACCATGGACAGTGGTAAAAATAAAATAAAATAAAATGGCGATGGCAAAGGATTTTGCAGGATGTAGTCTGAAGCCTAAACATACCTTTTTGCTGCACATTTTACTTCATTGCTATTTAAAGGCTGTTCTTGAGGTGGGCCCTTCTGTGCTTTTCAGTGTTTCCCTTTCTCATCAAATTATTTCACAGTCTGAAGGTTTGTGTCTTAAAAACCAACAAGACTGACAGACTGGGGTATTAAATACCAAATATGTTTAGGAATGCACAATACAATACATGCGTACATGCTCCCATTGGTCAAGACTTGTATCTTGTACATATGTATCTTACAAGTAAGTTTTTCTTTTCTCTCTGCTATTTGTCGTGCTTGTGTGGTCTTGGCACAAGGGCAGCAACTTTGTCACATGGATAAATACAGTCAAACGTAAAAAGGGCCAATTACTTCTTTAATGTATGGGCATGTTTGCACTGGAATATCATTAACGCAATATCTTTTGTGAATTGGACCTTAAAACAGGGCGGATAGCAGGGGCAAATGATGCACTACTCCTGATGTTATTGGCGGATGCATTTCACTCTTTGTAAATTAAGTCAAAGGGTGCACAGCTCTTTTAGCAATACTGTGTGGCACGTTAGCCCATACAAATCTAAGTCAATCTCAGAACCTCCTCTAAGGTGACACATGATGGGTTGTTTTTTTTGCAACAGAAATTAAAAAGGGTTATGTGTGAGGGACTCAACCGTTATGTTTGATTGCTTGACTTGTTTGTGACTAAACTGATTTACACATCATTACCTGTATTACCAGCTCCTAGTCCACCTCCAGACAGCCAGGCAGGGTCGACATCCAGGCCAACCTGCCAGGGTAAGACCACAATCAGTTCATAGTAGAAATTAAGCCATTTTTTTAATCAAATGATGTACAACTGTTTTGGAAATAATGTGTGACATGCTTGACTGTAACAGGGACGCTAGGTTGATGTGTTGCCAAAAATAATTACCAAACTATTCCAGTCCCACTGTAAATGTGCATACCATGCTATAATTGACCGTCATTTTTTGTTTCAGGTTCTTCCTCAAGAGCCAGGGTCTGGCCAACTGGCCGGCTTGTCCCTGCACAATGCACACGTAAGATTTAAACGGGATAGCAAAATTCCTATAATATTTCTGCAAAAACATAAACAAATAATAATTTACCTTAATCATTCCATTACTGCTTTTGTATCAAACAGCTGTTGAAAGAAGTGTGCTGGAAGCCCTCAGCGAGGTGCAGCTCCAGCTCCAGCACCTCACTGCCCTGGTCCAAAGCCTGCAGGCGCAGGGGAGGCCGCAGTTCACCCCTGAGGGCCCCCTACCCCATGAGGACCTTGACGTTCAGCTTCCCCTCCAGTCACTCGGAGAACTGGATGAACTTGAGGGGAAGATGAATAATGCTGAAAACAAAAACAAGCTGGTAATGAAACTAACGTGTGTGTGTGTGTGTGTGTGTGTGTGTGTGTGTGTATATATATAGTATAGTATAATGACGCCACCACCCTGAGTTAATTTCCAACCGATAAGCTTGTGACAACAAGAACAGTGTTACTTCTCCAGTCAAGATGTAACATAGACACACCTTACCATTCATCTGTAGGGAAGCACTGAGGCACAGAAATATTTCTGGGAATCCATTCTAAAAGGAGAAAAATATAATTAATTGGATGTATAATAATGTGATTAAATCTACACAACTTGCACACATAATTAATGCTGCAGCTTTGAGTAACTGACATCAAAGTACACCAGATCTCATTCTGATCATCAAACTTTTTTTTTTTTTTTTACTCACAGGTGTCAATGCTGTCTCTGAGCGGGGGGCAAACACTTAAAAAAATGATATGGAGGGTATGCCAGAAAGTGTTTGCCCCCCATCTGGCTGTCCAGCTGAACTGGTGCGGCCGTGGTCAGAAGAGAGGAATGAAGAACTCTAGAATCAAAGAAATAATTATATGTAAGTAGGACTGCCTACAAATACACTAAAAGACACCAGGCATAAGGTGACACGTAAGGCATATTAAATCCTTATGTAGCTGCCTAATCAAGTTAAAGATTTTTACACACTGGCAGGCAGTGTGGTGTGGAGTTCGGTTCAGTTCTATTTTCCACGCGTGCCGCGAGCGCCGTCAGTCAAGCTGGATCATACCAGACAGGAAGTCGGGCACAGAAAAGGCGAGAGAATCCGGTCAATTTTCAAAATAAAATAATTAAATGACGATTCATTAAGTTGTTGCTTGTCTGCCTAAATGTTTGTCAGTTAGCACAAATACGAGTATGGGCGACTGCAGTCGATGTCTGACGGGCGCGGAGAGAGGAGCTCCCAGTGCGACCACCCAAGCGCCCGAGAAGGCACGTAGCTTCCGCGTGCAGTGCGACCAAGGGGTCAGACATCGTCCATACTCGTATTCATTCGGTTTTCCACGGTGTGTGTGTGTGTGTGTGTGTGTGTGTGTGTGTGTGTGTGTGTGTTGTGTTGTGTGCACACGCAACGGTCAAATATGTATAGACAAACGAGCAACAACTTAATCATCATTTTTTGAAAATTGACCGGATTCTCTTGCCTTTTCTATGCCCGACTTCCTGGTATGACCTGGTCTATCCAGCTTGACAGACGGCGCTCGCGGCAAACTGAACAGCGCTGCAGCTGAGATGTGCGACCAGGTGTGAACAGATGTGCCTACCAACGCGTCGCGGTGGGCGGTGTTAAGTAGTATTAGGACATATCTCGGGTTCTATTTGACTAAAACGGCCTTAAACCGCCACAGTATGATGGTCTTCTAGCCATATGTATATTATGATGTCATGTTTTTACACAGAAAGTCACGTGACCATGCCCTTTAGCCATCACAAAAAGCTGCACGGTAACATGGCCATATAAGATGAAAAAAATGCTCCAGCAAACTATAAGCAAACAAATCACTGTTGGCCCAGTTCAAAGGCAGACAAATGACTGTTTTCATAATAGTTGGAGGAAGAAAAACATTTTTTTTATTGCCGTTTTTCAACATTTTTTAAGACGGATATAAGCGGTCCCTCACTAAAACAGGCCATGAAAGGGTTAAATTGTATATTTAAAAAAATATTGATGAAATTACACATCATTCATTAGATTCACCTAACCCTAAGCAACAACAAAAAATAATTGTAATACCAGTTTTTATCATGGTGTGTGTTTGAAAACAGGGTACAAAAAATGTCCATAACAGGAGGACGTGAGTCATTTTAACAGGATCTCTCCCATGCAGGCTAATCATCGAAATTATTTTACATTCCAGCAGAGTTATTAACATATATGTATATTAATACAAATATTATAAGTACAATTGGGACAGATTGACACAATTTTCTACTAAATTTTAAATTATTACCTGTCTCTAGCAACGCAAGTAACCGTTAGAAAACGGTCTCCAATCTTGACCAATTAGCCTACCACGTGTTGTGAATCGGGACATATTACTCTGAAGCCCCGGTGACGGTCTGAGTGTGCGCGCGGGAAATTGCTTGTTGATTCCATAATTATGAGGTCAATCCTAACATTTTGAAACTGTGCTCATCTGTGGATTACATTGCAATTAAAACTTACCTAAATATCCTTATATTTCCAGCATCAGCACTGCGCAACGGGGCCCATCGTTGCTCCGAGGCAGAGGTGGAGAAGGTCCTCCAGGAGTGGCTCCGTCTGGCTAATGACCGGCTGCACCCACGGAGGCGTTAGCTTTTTCTTTTTCTTTTTTTTCTTCTTTTTTTGTTTGTTTGTTTGTTTTGAGAAATAAATCGATGCGCCTATCTATGTGTATTTGTCAGTTCTTTATATTATATAATAAGAATAAGACCAGTAAGACTAATAATAATAATAATAATAACAATAATAATAATAATAATATAATAATAATAATAATAATAATAATAATCAATAGGTTAGTTAATAGGCCTATTATTCTTATTGACATATTGGCAAAGGTTATAAAGGGCTAAAGTAGGAAATTACGTAGGCAATGCGTAGGATGGACAGGAAATTACGTAGGCAATGCGTAGGATGGACAGCGTTCCCCCGTAGGATGAAGATCGCGCAGAGAGCGCTGGAACGTCGGCGGAGCAGCGGTAAGCGACGTCGTCGCGACGTCGTGTCAATGGGCAAACTATCTCTGTGCTACGTAGCATCTACGTTTCACCAGACGTCGCACTTACGGCGGCGCTACGTCGCTGTGACGATTGCCCCCCCATAAAATAATTTTCCTCGGCCCTCCCCCCAGGCCAAAAATATTCTCCTGGGCCCTCCCCTAAGGCTTAAAAAAATTATCCTAGGCCCTCCCCCCCTGACGACCGGCCCTCCCCCCCCCGGTAAATATCGTACAGTCCCTAACGGAAATCAGTTTTTGCTCTGGCAGTAAAGCGAATTCAATCGCCTTAGAAAAGATGTAAGCTTCATCTGTATCCTGTGTGAAATGTGTAGGCTACTGTTATGTAAATATGTGTTTTAGCGAGTAACACACATTGTTCAACTTGACCCCTGAACACACATTCACTTGGTTGAATTAAAAAAAAAACTTTTTTAGCGAATATTATAATATTTTCCAAGCTCAACCTGATTAACACAGTGTTCAAAGTGAATCTCTGCATGGCTGATGTACTGTTTCCAGAAGAGGGGCTTCAGGCATGGCTTTCATATCTGAACTCAGCTGTAGGAAACACAAGCTCATCCATCATTCACATAGTCAACAGAGAGTCAGGGGGTTGGCCATTCAATTGTTTTGCTTATTTTCCTATCATGGTGAGCGACTGTAACATCAGTGGTTAACCACAGGGGAAGTCTGCATTTGAATTGCGAGAAAAATGTATCTATAAATTCAGTCACATGATCACTTATTTCAGATGACTGTATCCCGTTTTGTTTCCCTGTTTTGTCATCCACTCTCCTGTCCCTTCAGACCGCCCTGGGTAATGGTCCCGGTTCGGTGGTCCTCCTCTGTCCTGTTGGGTCGTGCTGTTGGGTCCACACCGCCTGTTGGGGCAAGTCCCCAGAACCCTTCACATAATGTGACAAGTGACATGATGATGGAGAAAATGTATGTATGACTAATGACTAATATTTAAATGAAAGCATTAGATTTACCAGCTACACTGATGGGGGAGTAGGCCTAGATGATGACTTATGACGTAAAGGAAAGATCAGCCAAGGCAAAGGCTTCCTGTAAATAGGCCAAACACAAAACAAATAGCCTGTATTTTACAGTTTATTTAATTAATTTATTTAATAGTCTACAGATATCTGGTTTCTAATGTTAAATTAATTACTTCAGTAATTCAGTACTTTAGTAAGAAGTTATTCTTTCTAAAAAATAACCCTAAAAAATAACCCTAACACTTACCCTATTACTAACACTAACCCTATTACTAACACTAACCCTATATTGCTAAAACTCAACTCAACTCAACTTTATTTATACAGCACTTTACACACAACACAGTTGATCCAAAGTGCTTTACAGCAGACACAGAGGAAAACAGAACAAAAGAAGGAAAACAAACACAATAGAATGATTAATAATGATAACATCAGTAACAATAATAACAACAATAACAATAGCAATAATGATTACAATAATAATAATATTAAAGGCACATGGTCACAAAGACGGTCAAAACTAACCCTATTACTAACCCTAACCCTATTACTAACCCTAACCCTATTACTAACCCTAACCCTATTACTAACACTAACCCTATTACTAACACTAACCATTACTAACACTAACTATTTGTTTTGCATGCAACAATAGGAAAAACAGCAGATGAAATGACAATTACAAGAGAATCCGTGGGAGGTTAATGTACGTGTGTCGCTTGTCTTAAAGGTTTCCAAGCATTGTCAGCATAAATAAGATGGATAACATCAGAGACGTATGGTAACAGTCACATGACTGATGAGAAAATACCTTGTTACCCTCCACCCCTCCCCCCCACACGCACACACTTTAGCAACTCCCACAGTCTATATATAACTCAATTTACACACCACAACATTACACACTGATTATTTTTACAAGGTGAATTGTGAGGGATAACTAAAGAGCACATAATGTATTGGGGACATTTTATATTTTGGTGGAATGTTTTTCTTGTTAAAGGTGAGATTTTACAAAAATCTGTATATGCATTATTTCATTTTGTGGTATTTGTAAAATATATTTACACAAATATATGTATGTAGTGCTTAGCATCTATGTCTATGTTTATACATCACCTTGATATATTTACCTTGGTCTTCGTTAAATGGACCTCACCACCTCCAGTTTGCTGGGCTTTCTCTCTACAGGTGTTTGGAGTGAGGAAACTGAGGTGTTAGTGGAGGAAGGATCCCAGGCTGTTTTACCCTGTCACACAAACCTCCTGTCTCCAGCAGTCGCTCAAGTCCGTTGGAGCAAAAGCAACGAGTAAGACATAGCATGCCTGTCTCAAACACCCCCCCCACACACACACACACACACACACACACACACACACACACACACACACACACACACACACACACACACACAGTGAGTAGTACAAAACCATTTCATGTCTTGTTGATGTAATGTGTAATAGGCTACAGCCATATTAACATGTCTAGGAAATAGAGTTGTAACATACATCTACATACGATACATTTACATTTAGTAGTACATTTACATTTAGTCATTTAGCAGATGCTTTTATTCACAAGTGAGGCTGAATCAAGCGTAGAATCAACATTTTGAGTAACTACAAAAAAAACAGAAAGACAAGTGAAATATGTGACATAAGAGCCCCCTGTTGTACCTACAGCACCGTTTGGAGAAAGGAAAGGAGTGGTTTGGAGTACTACGGCATCTCATGGGCCAAGCGCGGGCCCATGCGAGTCACCCATACGCGTCACCAGCGCATGTGGTCCCCCCACACTGGGTTCAGCACGGGGGACTACAGCCTGTACATGACCAACGTGACGGAGAAGGACGGAGGGCTGTACACCTGCAGGGCAGAGGGCGAAGGTCTACTAGTTCATAAAAGGGTCACACTCAGGGTCATCAAAGGTAAGACAATTAAAAAATTGAAATCCACATGACCAGGGCAATTATCGTGAAATAAATGATGGGACAAAATAATATCTATTTACTATGATTTAGCATATTTTATTGGGAATTACAGTGATTTCATATACACATAGGCGTATGTCATGGGGGGGACGGGGGGGACAGGATAGGTGGTGATTGGGATAGGTGGTGATTGTCCCCCCCAATATTCCCCCCCCCCCCCCCCCCCCCCCCCCCGGTCAACAATCAACGTCCCCCTCAATATTAAAGAGATGATAACGCCCTTGCATATACATGTCATTAAGGAGCAAGTAGGGGTGAGGAATCATGCACAAGCATGCCTACAAAGAAGCCCTCTTGATTTTAAGGGTGCACAAATCTTTAGAAGTTCACTTATTTAGAAAAGAAATAAAGATATACATTGTTTTTTAATTATTGTGCATATAACGGCGCGTGTAGACGTCAACACCAGCAGTATGCACAGAGCTAAGCCAGCTAAATTACCTTGTCCCAAAACAAAGAGCTGATGGAAAAATGACCGGATGTCAGGTAGAAGAGAATGCTGACTTTCTCAAAAAGAAAGAGGACGTACCAAGACAGTTAAATTGAGTTTGGCTTCATAGAGGCAAAAGCAGGCAACTGTTGCATCATTCGAGTGCTCTCTCCTGATTGCGCAAGCCAAAAAGCCACACGACATTGGTGAAACGCTGATTAAGCCAGCTTGCATTAAAATGGCTGAAATAATTAAAACTATTACGTACTATTACGGACTATTAAAATATATGTATGATAGTTAAATTAAAAGAAAACCATAACAGACATAGAATTGTGTTTCCTAAAAATATAAGGAAAAATAATCTGTGCAGAAGTGTATACACATTTCTTGCAGGTATTAAGTTCAAGTGCTGTTTGTTGTTTGTTTGTTGTTTTATATGCAATGAATATAATGAAATATACATAAAGATATTTCAAAAGAAGTAGGCCACTTTTTCCTCTTTTTTGTAATTGTATGTGTGCGGGGGGCAGTGGGGGTCGTCAGTGTATACAATGGAAAAATAGAGGTCCCTTAAGAAAAAGGTTGGGAACCACTGCATGAGACTGTGGCATCCCAGGCCATTACAATTGTGCTGGTCAAGCTATAGGAAATAGAACATAAAATAAATGTAAGTACACAAAACAAAAATGTGTACATATGCCATAGTAAACATTTATATATATATATATATATATATATATATATATATATATATATATATATATATATATATATATATATATATATATATATATATATATATGTGTGTTTACTACTAAACACATATATATATATATATATATATATATATATATATATATATATATATATATATATATATATGTGTTTACTACTAAACATATGAAACACATGTTTATTAAACATATGATTGTGTCGTTTTTTCAAATTCTTACCCGAGCCTCTCTCTCTCGCCCCCTCCCAGGGATCGTCCTCCCAACCAGGGCCCACACCAGGGTTTATGCTGCGGTGGGTTCAGCAGTCACTCTACCCTGCATGTTTAGTCACGGTTCCACCCCATCCGACCCCGTCTGGGAGAAAACTAGCGGTGGATCGAACCCCCTCTTGTTCCAGCTGCCTTCCTCCCTACCCCCCTCCTCCTCCTCCCTCTCCCCCTCCCGCTCCCCCTCCCAGAGCCCTTGGGATGTGTCTGCTAGCATCGGGGTCGTAGCACCAGGCGACCAGGGGACCTACAGGTGCTCTGGGATGATCGAGGGACGCAGACTGAGCAGAAGTCTGCAGCTTGTTCTGTCTCATGGTGAGGTTACACCAAAAATGTGATACTGATTTGTACTGTATTTACACCATTTGAATTGAATGATTGTTATTTTCTGATTCTATATTCTGATGAGTAATTTGAAAGGAAATAATGTAGTTAGAATAATGTTTAACATACATATGAAATTAGTTAATGCTTTAATATAACATTTAACATAATTTTTGCATCAATTCATAATTGTAAACAATATATTATTAATTGTAATGAAACAATTAGGTTTAATTGACTATTATTAGTGTGCAGAATCAAGCATTGATTACATTCTACCATAACCTACTACCATGGTGCGTTTCTTTTTCAGTTGAAAGCAACAGAGGAGACCCTGAGATTCTGACCTGTCAGCTCAGTGATGACAGTGAGGTCACTCAATATGACTGGGTCTTTATCAGCCAGGACGCCCATGGCACCCAAATTGTGACCTCAAAACAACATGGGAATATCTCAAGGATCAGGTTAACAGAGAATATTCTGGGCGAATGGGTTTGCCGTTTCTATGGGGAAAAGGGCATGCTGGGAAATGCAACATACCATACTGAAACGATGAGTAAGTTCACAAAATGCTTACCTGGTTGGAATCATATTTAAATTGTCCATACATTTAAATCAACCCAATTCCCTAACACATGTATGTGTGTGTGTGTGTGTGTGTGTCTACAGGGGGTCTACATGGACACAGTGACACAGAGCTCTCCAGCAACACGTCCACAGTGCTTGTTGTTAGTGGTGTGGCTGTGTTGGTGGTGCTGATTTTGGCTTGGATGTGCAGAAAATACCAGATGGTAGGTTTTAATGGTCCAAAAATGTTTTTTTCATTACTTCAATTGTTTTCAAAGGTACAATATATTACAGTCTCTACCCTGTACACTAATATATTAGATATTACATCCAGTGTATTCTCTTGAAAATACAACTGCTTAAGAAATTCAGTTTTTTGTTGTTTGCTTAAAATATGTTTCCACTCAGAAACTCATGTTTCCACTAAATGTGTCTCCAGCCCCCCCCCCCCCCCCCCCCCCCCCCACACACACACACACACACAATATTTCAGTATATCGTCCAGCGATCTGACTTTGTGGATGAAGTGTAAAAAAAATGTAAAGTTTAAGTGCATCTCTATGTGGCTTACGCTGTACTTCCAGACATTGCGGAATACATGGCTCAAAGTTAACATGGGGTTTATGTAATTGGAAGACCCCAGACTCCCCCTCAAATGTGTGACTCACTATTTCGCCCTTGTTTCCACTTATTTAGATAAAATATGTAGGGCTGTATAACAAAATTTCAGCGGCTGATTGTTACTCACCTATGCATATTTGCATGCATATATATACATCGACTGCCTGAAAGTATTTCAATATCAATGCTATATGTACATATCTTTACCCACAGAAAAAAAGGATAGTGCAATACCCTGCGCTGGAAGCTATCGTCCATGCTATGGCTAATAAGCATGGGGAGCAGTGAAAGAGCCATGCGAATGATGGGAAGATTTCAACATAGTGGTTAATTGTTTTTATTACTTCAAGAGGACATATTGAACTATGCTGATGGTTTGTACATATTCAGAATCAATATTTGTAGCATTTATTGTACCGGTTTTTATTCATTGTAATAATTAAAATAGTTTTGCTTGAGCAATTGTTTTAATAATTGTGTTGTGCTGTTTGTATTGAGTTGATGGAAATATACAAAAATTAAAAATATGCATTACTTAATTATATTTTATACAAACAGGAATCATGAAACATAAATAAATTAGAGAGCAAAATTGTGAAAAAATAAAAATAAAAATTATATATATATAATCTATATTTATCCATTTATATAAAACACTGACTGTGCACCAGATTTGACTATTATCAGCCTATTGAATAGGTGTTATCATCACACATCTGTCCCATATATATGGGCTAGTAGGGGCCTACTAAACCTACTAGTAGGTTCAGGAGGCTGTTGTCACCCATTTATTTTGAAGATCCAAAGCCCAGTAGGCACAGAAGGCCAGTTATCTGGCATATGCGTCAAAATACCACACATCACCTTGAACGTCAATACAATGGCAGACTTTTCTTTTATTCTCAGTGGAAATGCAATATTTTAAGTTATACCATGGTCTGGGTGAATACTCGATTCTGATTGGTTGGAGGGTGTAGGTTAAAAAGTGTTAATGTACACCTAGGAAAGACGTTGACGCTATGAAGACGCTATGGCCACGTTGCTTGACAACGCCTGCATATGGGAGATATTAAATAGACCGCTCGACTTGTAAAAATAAAAAAACCCTCACGATTTTAACTCTAAAACACATTAAAGTATTATTAATTGATTAAATTTTTTTTTTCTTTCGTAAGTGACCATGGTATGAGCGGGATAATGCCCTTCGAGGTGTCCATTAACAGAAATGAATGGACTTCGCGGAAGCAACCTCTGTGTCGTCCATTAATTTCTGTTAATGGACACCTCGTCGGGCATTATCCCTTACATAACATTTCTCGCGAGAGTGAATGTATATGATCTTTTGAATCGTGTCCTGGAGCACGATTGTCAGACTTTTTCATGCTAGACAGAATGAAATTTAGCTCAACCGGAAGTGATTCAAATGGGTAGTTCTGAGGTCATCAGAAGATTAAAAACACACACCAAACTCTATTCAAATTATAAATTTATAGAATCTAGCCCAACAGGAAGTGACCGAATGATCTGCCTACACTGCCACCCCCAGTGGATGAAATGAAGTGTACACAATTGACAACCCGGTATCACGCTTTTTTGTGCTGGCCAATCAGCTTTCCTTCACGTGGGGTTCCAACTATGCTCCGCACCAATGATCTCAGCCAATCAGTACGCCCCCATTTAAAATGCTTGGGTTTAAATGTTGTCCACTGTTTTGACCTATAAACAATACCTGGACCGGGGTGCGTGTATCTGCATATCCATATATATGGGACAGATGTGTGATGATAACGCCTATTCAATGGGCTGATAACAGTCAAATCGGGTGGACTGTATTATAGGTAAAAACTCCATAGGTAAAAATAATACATCATTTTTTTGTGTTGCTGCATTTGAGTATTATCACATGAGCGAAAATGTACATAAAATAATGACATCAGATGTAGTGCAATTAAATATTAAATAATTTAAGTTGTTACTTTTCATCACTGCTTGGTTGAAAAGTATTAGAATCTATCATGAGAATTCACACACTTGACAACATGAATGCAACATACACACACATTTAAATCTGAAGTCCATCAAGTCTAGAAAACTGGAAGATCACACCTGAATTACACCTGGCTGATCGTTGCATCTGGGATTCCTTTGATGTGCCATGTGGTCAAGGTCCTTTCAATGTCCTCCAACATCCCTGTGTCTCCATTGCTGTGATTAGTTAACCTGATAGAATCATTGACTTCATCATCGTCGAAGGACCAGCCTGGCCAGTCCACATTTACCTCATCCACAAAGATATGGCTGGAAAACATAGGGTGAAAATATTTTTGATATTTATGAACAATGAATATGTAAATAGATATGTTTTCAACCATTTGTGGAAATCTGAAAGATCTACAATTAAGCCATATGCACAGGCAAATATTCTCATCTATGCTAATCTCCAATCTAGCAGTCCTACTATGTTATAGCATAACTTCTAGGGGGAGAAGGCACAGAGCCTGGGCCGGACACCAGAAACTGCAAGGGGCGGAGTTACGCCTTGTTTCCTGTTTCGTTACGGAGCTATTCTACCGAAGAAAATGAATATGCGTGAGTGCATTGCATTTCCCAATTACAGATCCCTGCCTCCAGCAACATGATTGGTCGAAACAAATACGAAGCGAAAGAAAGTGTAAACTCTTGTTCATCCAGATTTAAGCTCCTCTGCCATCAGACTTTCGATATTAATCGAAAGTCTGATTTGTGAGACTACATCTATGCAGACATTGGGATTTGAACCAAGAAGCTTTAGGAGTCAAAAATCCTAACCACAATACTATCCTGCCCCAGAATTATGCTTTACATCCAACATATTGCCTCTTGGACCTTAATGACCCGCTACCTTTAAAAACAAACAGCATTACAGGTTAGGGAGTCATCCTTACCTGTACTTGTCTTCTGCATCTCCATCGACCAGCTGTTCCCGCCATCCCTGACTGACTGTGGGCACTCTGTGTCTCATCAGCTCCACCTCCAGGTCTGCATTGCTGGTGGATGGAAACAGCATTCCACTTTGCCCTCCTTCTCTCCGGACTCTCACTTTGGCCCGTTCCAAGAGGCCCTCCACGGGGGATATGTGTGCGCGCGAGTAGCACCGAGGAGATTGCTGGATATCTGTCCTCGGCATTGCGCTAGTGGAGTTGGCGTGAAGCTTGTGAATGTGTTGTATATGTTCCTCAGTTTTACTTTTCCCAGGGATCTCCAGGGGAAGCTCGGGTACAGAGTAAGTCTCAGAGTCCGGAGAGACCCGGCTATCATACAACTTCCAGAACATATCCGGGTTTGTCTTCAAATCGCCCAGCTTGAGCACTCGGGGGTTTAGGTCATTGTTTGTGTGGTTCTGGTCAAAATTTTCTTGGACTTTCTGACTGGAGTCTGAGTCAGAGTTGGATGAAGAGTTGGTGTGTGGTGTCGACCACACTGTCTCCAATCCTCCAGGAACCGGCCCATGGGTCTGGTAGTTATAATTAGGCCTTCTTCTGCGTAACATGGGGGACTTTAACTTTCTGGGGAACCTCCACGTTTCTTGAAAAGCCTCGTCCTCCATTGGCCTTTTTGTTCCATCATTACCAACGGGTATTGATGGAAATACAAACTTTAAGTTGGAAGAGTTGCTCAGTTGGTGATCTTTGGGAGGGGAGACCGGTTCAGTGGTCGGGTAGTCTACCTCTGGGTATTTACCCATGAAGAGATTTAGTCCCTCTTTGGGTTTGCTTCTCAAATGATCTGCTTTGTTTTGAGGCGGCAAACCGCTGGCCTCGTAGGATGCAGGGGACCTTTTGGGAGTCCATGTGACCCTTCGCTCATTCAACCCTGGGAATTCCTTTTTGGCCTCCGCAACAAGCTTGGTGTCAAAGTGTTGGATTCTCTGGCTGTCCAACTGTCTGCTTGTTTCAGCCTCTCTAAGGGTCTTCAGTGTGTCCTGTAGAAAGAGCACAAGATACATGATGGATCTACCGCACACAAACACACAGGACAATACTGTATAAAACAAATATAACAGTATGGTGGTGCTGACCTTGGCCTGTTGAATGGTAGACACCCATGTGGAGCAGCTCTCTGCGGTGGCCGTCACAAATATGTAGACGTTCATAGCACAGCCAAGCTTACTGACCTCCACAAGGAGAAAGGAGTCTGGGCAAAGATGCAGAAGATATTTTACATGCCATCTGGTCATGGGTTTATATCAAAGGCATATAGTCGATTCCATCATTGTTGGTGGGGACAAAAGCGAACAAGAGTTGTACCCCTAACAGTTGTATTGTCAGTTACAAATATAGGGACAATTCTACCAACCCTCAATAATTGCAGGGACATGCCGTTCTGGTTCCTAGCTATGAATACACCCCTTGTAATACTCACAGCCGTCTTTAAGCATCACACAGCAAGTGCTGTCCAAAGCCAGGGGAGAGAGAAAAACCTTCAGCTTCTCTGCCTTCTTCTGGACTTTGGTTATGAGCAGCACATCTGAGAACAGCAGGGCCACGACCTCCAGCTGCATGAGAGCAAGAAACCATCACTACCATGATTGTTTAAGAGAACAGACGTGCTCTCGCCAGCTCACCTCGACCTCGAGAGGAAGGAACCAGTGGTATTCACCTTGCTGTCTTTCCTTCCACGTAACTTCAGGTTCTCCTCCAGCAGAAGCTTCCGGACAATGTGCTGCCCTACTCCCACCACTGGGCATGTCAAATCAAAGTGGCAGATCTCTCGTACATGCTGAAAAACATCCGTAATGTAGTAATATCAATCGCAGAGTTCACATTGATACATATATGTGTATTGGATTTATTCATGTATATTTGTAGTTACTTTTAAGTGACTCACACAAATGACATTAAAACTGGTAACTCTAATGCAATCTAAAAGGTTTTACCTTGTCAATTTCTTCATTTATTCCCGGTATTGAATATCCCTCTATTCTCTGGGCAGAGATAGACAGTGCAAGCTTTTCGTCCATAAACCTCAAGTAGTCATTGATGGTCTCCAGAAAACCATTTACACTTAACAGCTAGGGAGTAGGGACCAAAAGAAACAAAATACATAAATGATCCATCGGTGGTCAAAGAGTCTTTTGAACTAGATGTGTTTTATTCTATAAAGACTTTTCAACTGGATCCGTTGTTTTCTATATATATTTATGTTTATTTTTGGGCCTTTATGGTCCTGTGTGTGAGTGTTGAAAGAGTGAGAGGGGACGACATGTAACATAGCAGCACAGGTGGGAAATGAAGGACATATTATTATACACACACATTATTACACGCACACCAAGACATATTGCCTAATTGGTTACACTGGCAGGTTGAACCACTGAGCCACCTCGACATGTATCAGTTTCCATTAGAAGTTGGGGAGATTCTCACCATGCCCCTGATTGTCTGCTGTATGTGGGGGTCCTGCGTGTTCTTGAGCACAGCGTTGAGCAGCAGGGGGTACTTGGTGATCCTCTGGTGGGGCTTGGCCTGCATGTCCCCCAGACGCATGCGGTCGCACTGAGGGTGGTTCTCCACCCACTGCACAAACAGGACAAAACAGTATAGCACATTGAATTAGCACTGGATCAGAGTCGAAAAGGTTGAAAATGGAATTCTAAAAATGTATATAGAAAGCAAAATGTGTTTTCTTAAGACAATAAAGTTCGAAGCAAAACCGCTGACGCATTGATCTAGGGGGTACTGTCAGAATTGCTTGCGTATTATAGACAATGCTTTTTAAATGTGACAGATGGGATGGAGTACAACAGTCTGAGTTACTAAGGGAATAGTTGTAATGTAATGATGTAATGAGAGATGAGTGGTTTATGAGAATGGAAAGTGTGTTTGCAAACTGTGCCATATATGCATTATTTGAGATAGACATTTAAGGAGTGTGTGTGTGCGTGTGTGTTTGCACTATGTACCTTTAGGTAAACAAGAAAATTAGGGTTTGTGTCCATTTGCTGCCGTGCAAATTCCAACGTGTTCTCCTCCTCCCAGCAGTACAGCTGATAGCTGGCAAAACGCTCACTGAACTGAGACAAAGAAAGAGAAAAAAACAAACAAAGAAGGAAAGAGACAAACAAATAAAGAAGGAACGAAACAAAGGAACAAGCAAAGACAGAAAGAAAGAAAGAAAGAAAGAAAGAAAGAAAGAAAGAAAGAAAGAAAGAAAGAAAGAAAGAAAGAAAGAAAGAAAGAAAGAAAGAAAGAAAGAAAGAAAGAACGAACGAACGAAAGAAGGAAAGAAGGAAAAAAAGAAACAAAAAATAATAATGAATGCATAATTTAATAAAGGAATAAATGAACATATGGCAACAACAAATAAAAAAGTTTGTTGGTTAAATGACAGACATTGCCAGAAGGAACGCTAGTACCTGTAGGCAACCTGCTTCTAAACTCATGGGGTCAAAGGGCTGCCTTGTCCTTCGCACTTCCTGTAACATGGGATAGATCACTTCCTGCCAGAACTGGCAGTGAGCGTTGAGGACTAAATCGAGGTTGGAGAAGAGCAGTGTGGGTGTGATCTGGGGTGAGAGAAAGAAACAAATGAAACGTTATATAATGTCACATTTTCCACATTCTCACCTGAAATGTCAAATACTTCTAAAGACAAATCACACTTGCCTCCTGGAGGAATCCATTCTGCCGCAGGTGGTCAAGGGAAGCAATAACCAACTGTAAAACAACATGCATACATCATTAATTAACATGTCATGTGACAATAACACTTGGTACATTTTCATATCTTTTCATATTTTAATATGAATATGTTTCTGAAGATTTAACAAAACATATCAATCACAGTTGAGCTTAGAAGAATAAGCAATTTTGATAGTCTGAACGATTATTGAGTGAAGAACGACTTTCTCAGTCTCACATCCTTGATGACGAACAACTTGTTAATGTAGGTGAGCTCTGTATGAACAAACTCCCACAGCGCCTCCTGCTGGTGTCTCTGCATCTTTGACATGGTCTGGATCAGGGAACACAGGAAACAGTTATTAATGAACTACAATATTAATTAGAACATGCATACTCCAAGATTAGGGCATACTCAACAACCCTAAAGACACACACACACATGGCCAGGAAGGCTTGTACAAACTGGATAGTATCTAGGATAGTAGAGGACGATATGTGGAGGACGATATGTAGACCAGTGTTTTTCAACCTGTGGTACGCACCACTGGTGGTTTGCGAGGGTACTGCAGGTGGTACGTGGGATTGTATTCTCCATCCTGTTTTCCATTGTAATGTTTTCCATTGATGTTTTGTGTTCATTTGTGTATGCTAAATAAACACACTGGGAGCAGATGCAGTGTTGCTGACTTTTTCTTTCCCACTGGCCATTGCCATGGCTTCTTGCAGTAATAATTGTGTATAAAGGGGACACTGGCACTCTTGCTCAGCCACTGCATCTGTATTTATCTTTTGTTTACCCTTTGCATATGAGGTGGTCCGCAAAAGTTCTTGATGACAATTTAGTGGTACACCTAAAGTCAAAGGTTGGGAACCACTGTCTTGAGGACGATATGTAGAGGATGATATGTAGAGAACGATATGTAGAGGACGATATGTAGAGGACGAGATGTAGAGGACGAGATGTAGAAGACGAGATGTAGAGGAAGATATGTAGAGGACGGTATGTAGAGGACAATATGTAGAGGACCATATGTAGAGATATGTAGAGGACGATAGAGGACGATATGTAGAGGACCGTATGTAGAGGACGATATGTAGAGGACCATATGTAGAGATATGTAGAGGACGATAGAGGACGATATGTAGAGGACCGTATGTAGAGGACGATATGTAGAGGACCATATGTAGAGATATGTAGAGGACGATAGAGGACGATATGTAGAGGACCGTATGTAGAGGACGATATGTAGAGGACCATATGTAGAGGACGATATGTAGAGGACCGTATGTAGAGGACCATATGTAGAGATATGTAGAGGACGATAGAGGACGATATGTAGAGGACCGTATGTAGAGGACCATATGTAGAGATATGTAGAGGACGATAGAGGACGATATGTAGAGGACCGTATGTAGAGGACGATATGTAGAGGACGATATGTAGAGGAGGTACCGAGTGAGAGTCAACTATGTCCGTCCAGCTGCTCTCTAGCATGGTTCCCTGGCTGTGCTCCTCCCAGACCCACTTCAGGTCAGCAGGCACAAGGAAGGCGTTTAGTGCCTGCTTCAACATCTCCACCTGCAGGCGGTCCTGGAGGGAGAAGAGATTGGATGGGGGAAAAGGGGTCGATGGGGCGGGGGGTGATATGACTACATGAAACACATCTATTTAGGGGTTTGTAGAAGATTTGAACTCTATGAAATATGATTCAGAAACATGTATTTACGTGTTTATGGTCTAATGGCGCTTTTCCACTGCATGGTATCGGCTCGACTCGGCTCGACTCGGCTCGACTCGCCTCAACGGAGGTGGGTATCCTACATAATGTTCAATGAATTAACTTAGTTCAAGTGAATTCCCCCCAAAGTATTGCATTAACATGCCGCAAATGTCCTTCAATGTATTTTAATGGTCGCCATAACATAAGTTCAGAAATGTCTTGGATGCTGCGCCGCCTGTGTGAAGTTGTCATCGTCCGTCCCCCACCGTCCCCCCAATTATTTGAAAAATTGTTTGAATCGCCCGAATGATTCGAAAAGATTTGTTAAGTGCTGGTTTGTGCCGGTAAAATGACAATTTGCTAGTACGCGATCACCAGATAGGACGACGACAACTTCACACAGGCGGCGCAGCATCCAAGACATTTCTGAACTTATGTTATGGCGACCATTAAAATACATTGAAGGACATTTGCGGCATGTTAATGCAATACTTTGGGGGGAATTCACTTGAACTAAGTTAATTCATTGAACATTATGTAGGATACCCACCTCCGTCCAGTTGGATGCCCTCTTCACTTCTCCAGAAAGTATCCCGCGCAAAGAGTATGCTGCGATCTTTATCCATTTGAAAAATGCACCCCCTGCCGGCGACTTTCATTGGATTATGAAATTATGGGCGGAATTATTTGGTCCCGCCCACGGACGCTCTGCTGCGGATACGAATCACTTTTGCACCAAATGTACCACCTAGACGTGGTGCAAAACTACCTGCAAAAAACCCACAGCTGAGACTTGCAGGAGCAGATTCGAGCAGTTGTAACGACGGACTTGTGCTCGCTCATTAAAATGCTGAATCAACATAGCGCTCTATATCATTTTATTTGTGAGGAAATTGTTCACAGATGTGCAACTTCTGATGCATTAGTTCACATTTGGGTTTACGAATGCACACATTTTGGGCATGTTGTCAGATTATGAAACACGGGTGTGCGAATGTGTTTTGCACCAACTGCGCTGCAATGATTGTAGCAAAAGTGTCAAGTGCATGACTCTTTGAAGTTGTGATGCACAGGAGAGGATTTGTGCACCTGTAACACAGACTTGTGAACTCGTAGACCCTATTTTGTGTTTGCAATGGTAGAACAAATATTTATGACTTCAAATGTACTGTTACACATTTGTGACTTTAGAGTACACATGCTAAATAAATATTTACGACTTCAAATTTACTGTGACTTTAGTGTACGCATACAAAATCTGCAGTTACAGGTGCTTGAGACTTTTGCTCCAATAATACCTTCATAGTAGCGACCATCTGCAGTGGAAACTCGGTCACTTGGTACCAAAAGAGAGCCGAGTTGAGTCGTGTCGAGTCGATTCCATGCAGTGGAAAAGCTCTATAAATGTCACTGTTTGGTCATTTGATATCTTAGCACAGAGGTATAACATTAGAAACCAGTTATAGTTGTCACAGAAAATAGTTTTTCTGTGTGTGGGTGGACACTGCCGGGCACATGTCTCTGCCATGTGTCTGCCTGTCTGCCTGTCTTACTGTCTGTGTGTGTTCAGGTGTAAGGGAGACTGTATGTAGGGGGCAGGTACCTCAGAGGTAGGGTTCTTGTCGGACACACTTTGGCTGAACAGGACCTGTTTCAGGGCGGCTCGGGGCTTAGACGTCCCTTTATTCACAGTCCCAAAGTCAGTCACTACCTTCTGCTTGGTCCTCCTCTGGAACAAATATAGAGTGAGACAGTCAACATATATATATATATATCTACTGGGATATATCTATGGGATCTAAGTATCCCAAATGTATTTATGAATACATTAATTAATCAATAAAAATGAATAAGGTTCGCAGGGCAACATTAGAGCCTGGCACAGCCCAGCCTATCCCCCAATACAACTGGTATATTTATATTTAGGAGAAGCTTTTTTTCCCCCCCACAAGTGACATCAAACACAAGGCAGGTCATTCGGGGGCAGGTTGGGGGTTAGACGCCTTGCTCAGCGACCGTGAACATTGGGGATCGAACCCAGCA
The DNA here is from genome assembly GCA_030340625.1 of Merluccius polli. NCBI lineage: Eukaryota > Metazoa > Chordata > Actinopteri > Gadiformes > Merlucciidae > Merluccius > Merluccius polli. Next base: position 131,592 of record JAOPHQ010001722.1, on the reverse strand, counting down.
CCCTCCAGGCTGGGAGTCGGACACCCTGTAGCCACTACTACATGCTCCTGGGGGCCCCCCAGGTATACTGTGAGTGAGGTCCAGAGGAAACCCTCACATTGTAGCCCAAGGTGTGGCTCTTATGCTTGAAGTCTGCTGACCCCCGGTGGACGAGGAGGGTCTCTGCAGCGGGGGGGAACCCGTCGACGGCGTCCGTCTCAGAGGTTTCCGGACCCGCTCCCCTCTGATCTGCCCTCTGGTCTGCCCTCTGGTCTGCAGCTTCATCCTTGGCTGGTCCGCTATCCTCGCCATTTGCATGTGTGGCTTTGGAGGAAAGACTGCCAGCACACACACACACACACACACACACACACACACACACACACACACACACACACACACACACACACACACACACACACAAGGTTACTGATTAGCTGAGAAAAGGTAAATGTGTTAAAAGGGCAGGGAGCAGAACAAGTTTGTGGCGGAAAATAAATTCCTGCGGTGACGGACGTCATTGTGTGTGTCATTGTGTGCGTGCGTTCACAACAGTGAACACTAAATGATACAGCATTACATTGATATATGCCATTATAACTCCGTTTACAAAGTGCCTTTCTAACCCACAGGGTGAAGGCAGGTTGAATGTGTTCACAATGTAAAACACATTAGATTCAAAACATCAATCCAGGCAGGCAGTTAGTCAAAAACAAGAAACATGTGTTGTCTATTTGAAAAGATCACATAGACAACAAATACATACATATATAGCTTCCCTCATAGTAGTAGGTCTACATCACTGTATATCTTTCTATTGCTGTTGTTTTGAGGCCATTACCGGAGTATCCTAAAAGAGGCAGTCCGTAAAGGAGCAGCCAGAAAAAGGGAATAAGTCACCAACGCCAACACTGTGGCATCCATATGGGGATCGGCATTTGCCATCCATGTGTGCGTGTGTGTGTGCGCATGCGTGCGTGTGTGTGTGTGTGTGTGTGTGTGTGTGTGTGTGTGTGTGTGTGTGTGTGTGTGTGTGTGTGAGAGAGAGAGAGACAACAACCATCATCTCAATAGTAGCCTGCGTCCACAGCGTTACCAGGTGGTGTTCGCAGCCACCAGCTCAGTTCTCAGAAGAGTTTCTGAATGAGTGTCGGCCTCTTAGTCATTCAGGGTGAGCCGCATGGAGACACAACCCAGACCCCGCCACAGCTGTACCCCATAGGCACAGCAACACAGATAAGCACACACAACAAATGGTTTCAACGCTTCCTGTGGTAATGCCAATGTATTCAACGATAAGAAGGCACCCAAACGGAAGCGGTATCTTACCACCACACACGTTTATTTTTATTTTTTTACAACAGATACGTAGGCATAGGCCAGGCCGTAAGTGTTATGAGGTCACAGTTTACAAATGTAGATAAATATAACCTTGATGTGTGTAAACTCACAATAAACGCAACACATCAACTTCTGCCAGGCAGTGGCCCACAAACAGTAGTCTGGATGTATGACTATAGGACCTATAGGCCGATCGTTTTAACAGCCTATTTGACTCATAGTTTAGATTACAACATTTTTTAATGAATCTATAGGCTACTCAACGACTTACCTGACTTTGGCTGTATCCATTTTGTTTTACGCAGTCATATTTGGTTTCTAATAGCTTTCTCTCCTCCTCCTCTGTGTTTGTCTGTGGGTCCCTCCCTGATCCTCTCACCTCGCAGCTCCTGCAACTGGACCGACCAGAACAACTGGATCCTGCGGTTGGGAAATCAGTGCGCCTCGCCGGTTAGGCTCCGCCAAAACCTGCGCAGACGACGTGCTCTTTGTGGAGGTATGAGTGGTTGTTGTTTGTTTGTTGTTGTTGTTGTTGCTGTTGTTGTTGTTGTTGTTGTTGTTGTTGTCAAGGCAACAGCAGAGCATCATGTTAGACTTCATATGCGGCAGGAGGAATTAACGTCCGCTGTGGAACGGCGCTAAATGATGGCGCAATTATGGGCTGAAGTTGCGCTCCGAGGGGGAAACGTGGACACTTGAAATAAGAAAACTGTGACATCAAGACTGTTCAACGCTGTCAGAAATAGGGGGTTACGTGGTATAATAACACAAATGCAATTATATTTTTAACTATATATAATACAACTATTTAGCCTACCCATGACGCTTTAACCACACCGTGCTTAATCCTTAATTAGCAAGCTTGGGACACAACATGTCCTATATTGTATGCAATAAACATTTTGAAAGAAAAAATGAATACCACTGTGTGGAATTTTGACGGCCAATGAAATACACACACACACGTTATGGTAAAAAAATGTTTTATTTTTTTTATTTACCTAACCACAATTTAGAAAAATACAACCAGTTTTTTTATCATTAAAAACAATATACAAAAAGTGAGTAAAAAGTTGCATATGAGTTCAGTTAGTAATTAATTAAAAAATGGATACTTCCTTGTACAAAAAAAGCAACATGTGACTCATGGAGGGGGGGAGGGGGGGGGGGTATTAAAGAAGCTCTGTGGCAGAGGCAGAGTGAGCAGGGTGTGTGCCCTGAGAGAGAGAGAGAGAGAGAGAGAGAGAGAGAGCTACTTAGTTCCAAACAGGAGTCTCAGTGAAGGTCCTGTAAGGCTGCCAGGCTCAGAGTCACGTAACCATGGAAACATAAGAAAGACGCCATAAGTTGGGGTTCGAACTCAGGTCTTCCTGATTAGAAACGGACAACAAGAGTCTAGACAGAGCCGGTCTGGTGAAACCAGAAAATGAAGAAACCCTTCATGTAAAGTGCACGGAATCACTATGCATTTATTTGCTTTGTTTAACTGCTAGCTTGACTTTCGGCACTTTTTGTTTGTTCTGCTCTTGCTTAAATCAACTGACTCACTAGCACCGGTCAATGTTTTAATCTCGTAATTTGTTCGCTTTATCAGCACAGCTGAGCGTAATATTCCCCACAGGGAAATCTTGTGTCGGTTACACAAAACTACAGTATAGACAGAGATTTAGCATATATGCATATGTCCAAAATACCACCGGGACCCGTTGACTTCCTATTGTGTTTCTAAGAAGACCAACTTGCCTGGTGGTTGTAGTCACAAATCCATGTAGCTGTTAATGCTCATTGATATAAAAGACTTAACTTTAGTTTGCTGACGTTATACAAAAATAACACACATGGTTCATCTTACTTAATAGGTTGAATGTCACTCACTTTCAATACCATATATGAGATCAGCCATCTATACCATGTGAGCAGACAATTGTGTGTGTGTGTGTGTGTGTGTGTGTGTGTGTGTGTGTGTGTGTGTGTGTGTGTGTGTGTGTGTGTGTGTGTGTGTGTGTGTGTGTGTGTGTGTGCGCCCCCTGCGTAGCCTGCTCTTAAGCAGCCCCCACCTGCCCTCCCACAATGCCATACTTTGTTTCCAGCTCCTCAGCGGCCCCTCCCAAGTGCATGTCCCTCAGTCTGTCCAGCAGCTGCTGCATCAGGGGTTGGTGCAGCACCCCACCTCCCCTTCCCACTCCCCCATCCCGGGACTCTCTCTCCACCCACGCCCGCAGCATCTGGTAGTGGGCCTCCTTGCAGGTGTGGTGGTCCATCGCCGCCCGCTCGATCTCCACGTCTGTGACCCCCAGGCCGCGCACCAGCTCCTTCACCCGGGTGGCGGGCACCAGGTTCAGCACGGCATAGATCAGTCCCGGGACTGGAGGACAGAGGTGATGAGGAAGAGGAGACAGAGACAGAGAGAGAGAGAAAGAGAGAGAGAGAAAGTGAGAGAGAACAAAAGGGGCTCTGTGTGAGTTGCACATACCACCGGACTGGATACAGTGCAGTCACTCACTATCGCACGCTCAACAGACTTGGGCACACACACACACAAATACACACACACACTCACTCAAACAAGTCAACCTAGATGCATCAGCGATAAGAACTCACTGTTAATCTCCAGGGGGATGCAGTCAGGGAGTTTGGTGAGCTCCTGCTCACAAACCAGGATGCAGGGCAGCGCCATGTTGTCCTCCTTATATGAGAACTCCTCGCGGTGGATCAGGATCTACAGCCACAGAGCAGGGACAGGTCTTCACAGACATGTTGGCATCGCAACAGACCTCTGATGAGTGGTGAAGGGGGGGCTTTTTAAAGTGGGGGTTTGACAACCCCTGCTTTGGTTTATACTTTGTAGTGAGATAGCCAGTTTCCTTCCTTTTGTTTCACAACTATGTCTTTCGCTTCTTTGGCAATACTGACGCCCCAAGACCCTGTTGCATGTCTTGTGATTTTGTATACAATTGGACACAGCCCTGTGTTTTTGGTCACCCTTTCACCCATCACTCAGTTTACACATCTTCACCACCTGCTGCTTCTGAATTATTATTACTCACTTACAATTTGCTCAGGGACCTCTATCCATCAGCCGGCCATTTTACACCTGTTAAAATGGCCGGCTAAATGGTTGGCAAAAATGTTGCTGTCTTGAGGAACTATATTGCTTGGCGGAAGAATGATTTGTTTTTAATAAATGATCGCATTTTATGGTACTGTGTGTTTATTTTGTGAAATCTTACTATAGTCTATACATAGTAACCATTTTATGAAAGCATTTTGCGTTGTGCCTTACAACGCCCCCTAGCTGTTCTGAAATCACTGTAAACCAACGCCTCTCGTGACTATTGCTTAAGTGTACCTTGGTCGCTTCCTCAGACACAGCCTCAGTCGGCGTAGCAGTGCTCTTCATCATCTTTGACTTGGTGTGGCGTTTAGTAGCCATGTAGGTGATGATCCCAACTGCTCCGAGTAGTACCAGCCCACACACCCCCACCACTACACTGACATCCATGTCTTTGGGGCTGGTGACAGGTGATACACAGTGACCGTTGCAATCGTCTGTACACCTGTAAAGGAAAAACAAAGAATGTTTATCATTATGGTGAAGATGATGAAATAAATAAATATATATATATATATATATATATATATATATATATATATATATATATATATATATATATATGAACTATATATATATAACAACGTTTATACAGAAACAGATTTTAAATTGATATCCATGTTGTCAGGTGACTACATGGATGATCTAAAATATTTAAAAATAATACATTATAAAAATATCAGATTGTGCTTTTAACACTGGTTTTAACATGAGGCCTAAACTATTTCCTGTTTTCTGGTGGGTGATTAGACAACATCGGAAAGATGAAGCTGAAAAATGAAGCAACATGCTGTTTCGGTTCAACTTCCCACCAACACGACTTCCCCATGAGCGTCTCTAAATACACGTATCCTGAGCACTCAAGACCAAAATGATAAGACCGAAATGACACGCTCCCGCTAATTACATATGTATGTATACTCACTTGGTACAAGGAAGACACTGTTTTTTCATTTTGTAGAAGCCTTTATCACACTCACACACAGTGTTAGTTTCTCGAGTGCCTATGGTCAACAATGGGAAAAATGTAAATGCACAAAAAAAAGGGGAACAATTACACAAACTACCGATCAACAGTTAATCATAACAGAAAGGATACTTTCTGTAAAGGCTTTTTTTAAAATAATTGTATATATAGTGGACTGTAGTAGAGTAGTGTAGCTCCATTGAATAGACCTAATTTAAGTTTGTATTTTGTTATTGTACTTCCGTAAACAGTAACATTCCAGACAAAAAGGACGATGCTTATGTTCTCTCTCTGAATGAAATGGGATTTTTTATTCTGAAAACTGTTAATCACACGTTCAGTCTTTATGGTCATGTTCACTCACATTCTGCTAATTTCCGTTGATTTGGTGAACATGTTGAACAGGGGAGACACTGAGAGGTGCCCGAGTCGATGACGTTTTTGTAGAAACCCATTTTACAGTGACAGACCGTGTCCTTAACCCTGCTGCATTTGGAAAACACTTCTTCATGATCTCCTTACAGAAAGAAAGAGAGGAAGACATAGAAAGAGAGAAAGAGAGAAAGAGGAAGGGAAAGAAAGGAATAATAAAATAAAGAGGGAATGAGAAAAATATAGAAAGAAAGAAATGTAGAAAGGAAGAGAGACAGAGACAGAGAGAAAGAGAGGTAATGAAATAAAGACGGCAAGAGAAATAGGTATGAATGGTAGAAATGTAAAGAAAAAATGAGGGTAGAAAGAAAGAAGGAAATAAATACAAAGACAGAAACAAACAAGACAAATTAAAAATGTCAACGAACTATAACAAAAATCTGAAAAGGCTAATAAATGAAGGCTAATAAATGATGGTATTTGTGGGAAGGCCGTATGGTATTTTTAACCTCACCCCTGCAGCTTTTGCAGCCTCTACAGTTGGGGGTGAAGTTTATCTGCTCGGTGAACTGTCCATCTGGACAGGGGATGCAGGTGGTCCTCTCTTTAGCAGCAACACATGGCGCCACAAACTTAAAGCCTGCAGGACATCAGCAGGTTCAACACAGTCAGCGCTCCAGGTTTATTCAGTCAGGTGGTTTATTTCAACATAAACCTTTTACACGCAATAATAGGTGCATATAAAAGACGTTTGTTAAGTCTTTTAGCAGTGACTTGTGAGGCTGAGAACAATCAAAATAAGACAAGTACATCACTTCCAA
>JAOPHQ010001722.1:22500-120000 GCA_030340625.1 Merluccius polli | reverse complement strand
TGTGTGTGTGTGTGTGTGTGTGTGTGTGTGTGTGTACTACCAAATGTACTACCGCAGCTGTCTCTGTCCTCTGGTAAGCATTTAATTTCCAAGAAATTAGTTACTTGAGTTACTGTTACTAAGGCAAGGGGGACTTCCCCCCAGTGAGAGCGAGAATGAGAGAGAGAGAGAGAGAGAGAGAGAGAGAGAGAGAGACGGTGAGAGAGAGAGAGAGAGAGAGAGAGAGAGAGAGTTAGGGTTGTTTAACTAGTTCAACATAGAATTAGGTTACTGTGCGGAGTAAAGCCGGGTGCTTACCATCAAACGTCATTATACTATTGGCTAAAAAGCCTGGTTAGAAGCGGGAGCCAAACTTCAGACATCTTAGACAGACATAAACAAAACATTCAATTTGGACTAGGGTGAGAAAATGTATGATGTAGTGCGATAACAGAGCAGAGATGTAATTCTCCGGCTGCACTTCCCAGCACTATTAATGTCCATGTCCTAGTGCTTGTAATAGCGAGTACTCGGTCGCACATTGGACCTGGCAACATTTTTTAAATGATTAATATTTTTTTTAGGGAAAGCGATACTTTTATTCCGCACCTTCATAAAAAATCTGTGGCTGTATTATTTAAAAAAAAATATTCGTCTACATAAAAATGTTATCAATAGGACCTTTAACTTAAAAGTTGGAAAAACATTCGGCACATACACACAACTAAATGGGCGTCGCTAGTTCTGGCGGTGACACTCTAGTCATGCGCCGCCTATCAGCTGACAGCAACTGCGGTCCAATCAAACACACTGATAGGCGGTCAATTTAAGACTTTCCATCTCACACACACACTCTCTACAAAGTATTGTAACCTACACAATGGGTTGAGATATCTGCTGTACCCCATGGGGGGGATTGTCTAGTGCTCCCTGTTGTCAAATGTTATCATGCAGTATCATTCTGGCATCTGCATGTCATGCTTTAAATCCTACGGCAGGGAGCGCCCTAAAAGAGTGAAACCATACCGCCAAACTAAAGTGTATTCACATTTCATGCAATATATGGTTCAATTGATGACAGTGTGAAACTGTGTTTCTGTGTGTTCTTGATTGAAGTGCGGCTGGAAGACCAATCCTCGTGCAAGACCAATCAAAACACTGTGTGCCGTTGTCAGCAGGGTTTCACATGCACATCACAGCCGTGCCAGCAGTGTGAACCGACACCATACTCCACCACGCACACGCCACTCAACACAACCATTGGTAGGTAAAACAAGGAACCAAATCTGGTGTGTGAACAACATACATAGCTCCTATACCATGCTGAGAAATAAAATAACTTATATGGTTATATGTTTATATGGAAATAAAATATCCTTCATGATTCTCTCCTTGATATCCCATTGCCCTGAACTCATAACACCCCTGACAACAACCACAGGTAGAGGAAGACTGTTCAGTTGTTTTCATTAAAACTATAGAAAGCAACTTAATCCAGATGATTTCCACCTCCTTCTAGATAATAAGGAATGGCTGGTGTTGTTCGGAGGGAGCCTCATAGCAACAGGACTACTGCTGCTGATGTTCATATGCATCTTTCTCCACATTAAGATCAAATCTGGTGCCTTTCTGTGCAGGAGCACAAGGAATTATGGTGAGTGCAGCGACTTAAGCATACAGATGTGCTTATAGTTTCACTGTGTAGGAAATGTAATTATATTATTGTTTGTACCGTACTTTCGGATTGTACTTGGATTCATGCATGTGATATTCCACACACTTCCTTCCAGCAATTGAAAGTGCAGAAAAAGAAACAGAATTCTTGCCCGTCCAGGAGATGTGTGGCAAACATGAACAACAACAGGTCGTCATTTGAAACGAGGAAGTGACCGAGGGAAGGGGTTCCCAGGGACACACAAGAGAGAGACCAGTAAGCAGGCCATGGGGACCATTACCAGGGACACATCCGTGGGTTACACAGGAAATGTCTATGTGATAATAATAATAATAATAATAATAATAATGATGATGATGATAAGAAAATGGGACAGAAGGATGTTTCCCCTAGTACACACTGAAGAATGGGGCCGGCTACTAAAAAGCTGTTGAACATCAAACAAAGGTTTAAGGGTGGTTTGTCAGTGGCCATACAGGAAAGCAGGAAACAATGGTGCTTTGAATGATCTGTGATGCAGATACGAGAAAGAGAAGCAATAGAGCAGAGTAGAGCAAAGGACAATATCTTGGATTTTAAGTAAACATTACTTACATGCAATGTAAGTAAGTACCTTACCTTTTGTATAATTGTGTGGTTCTGATGTCTCACCTGCAGATAGATTGTTTTACAAAACACAAGATTTGTGACATCTGTATATCATTCATTCACATTATTTTATCACATTCTGAATTTTTGAATACTAACACAGTGTTTACAATTGTGTACAGTTGCTATGAGCTAAGAGAGGGCTTGTTTCACATAGGAAATAGGTCATATATCACCTTCAATCAGAACACACGGTCTTCTTGTGGCCATATGGTACAATTGCCATGGTTTGGCTTGATGTCAGTCAATTCGATTCGCCCCAACCTTTCAATAGAGGGGCTCTCAAGATGTTCACCTGTTTGAATCGAATATACTGTCTCATCACGTTTGTCTTGTACTTTTTGGATTGGTTTGCATTTGATTTTTGATTTATTTGTTTGACAGTCTAAACTACCTCTACTAAAACCTCTATCTTGGCTCTACTTCACTTTATCGGCATCAAGTCTTGACCCAGGTACTCATCAGATGTTGTGGCCCTATGGCCCTATAGGGCTACCAACTGATAATGCACTAGGTTGTATTCACTCTAAAACATTACATTTCTTTGCGGCGGAAATTAAATCTTCCATTTATTCTGTGTTCTAGCTTTATTCACTCTGATCCAGTAGATTAAGATTACATATTATAGCCCTTGTAGTTGTGGAGATATACTCTATTCACTTTATGTATGTTATTTTTAGCAAAAACTTGAGCCACTAATTATCAGCCCAATATAATAACGGTAATATATATATTTTTTTGTACTTTCAAACTGTAAAAGCGAAAGCCTAGGAAAACCACAGCGATGGTTAAGGTATGCATGTTTTAGTGCAGTTCTCAACAACCTTAGATTAGTTGATGGATATAATTTGCTGATGCAAGCTTTTTCCGTTTTAAGTGTTATGTCCTGTGTTATTTAGAAGAGCGTAGGATGTGATAATACAGAGAGAAAGAGCAAGAGGCATGGAGAGAGAGAAATGTAGACAGAGAAATAGAGACACGTCAAGCCCCTTCAGAAATGATTGTATTTATTATTATTATACACTGAACTAAAGGCTGAGGACTAAGAACTGGGTCAGAGAGAGTGAATGAAGAAAGTAACTGATGGAGATGTAGTTAGAAATAGAAAATGCAGAATAGGCCTTGCAGATCAATAACTGTAATATGCGTACTTACCTGGTGGGCACACAAGTCTACACTCAAATCTGCCATCTCTTTATTCATCCCAGGCGTGAATTTAAGATAATCAAATGATCTGATACGGATTATCAAACACATTACATTAAAAAATACTCATATTGTACTATGTCATACTATGTGCATAATATGCGCACACACACACACACACAATGTAATTGTACTTGCCATTTGTTTTATCGTGTGGTGTAATATAACTAATAAGTAATAAAGTAATATGAATGTGGAAGAGAAAGACAAGACAGAGAGAGACTTAGTCCCACACGGTCATATTGCTCAGCTGCTCCTTTAATTCTCCTCAAACAATATAGCTTTGCAACAGAAGGTTCAGCCATACCTGCTTCATAATGGTGTTAAAATGCTACACTCCAGTCACACACTCCCAGCACTGTTTGTCCAACGTAAACATCTACAAAAGTGTTCAAGTATTTACTGTATTAGACACCAGAGTCAGGGGGAGATATTTGACCATCAACAATTGATATACACAGTAAATGACTCGAAATGTTTCCATATTGTGTTCACTAGGGTAAACCCCCCCCCACGCGACAGCAAGATACCGGGCGAACGGATAGGAGATCCAGTCAGCTGATTGGGCAACAACATGTAATGATGTGATTGGTCAACAACTTTTATCAATTACATCTCAAATGTCTCAAATATTCCTCTTTGAAACAAATGTGGTTCCAGAAAGGCAAAGGAAAGTCTTGTTAACCAAGGCAAAGCAGCTAATGGGTAATGTAAGACTACATTACCCTTGTGAAAGGTTGACAAAATGCTCACCCTTTTTCCAAAACTCCTTGTAGGACAAGGCAAAGAGCATGTAGACTTTAGGATGTTTTTTTGTTTGGATATTTTATCGTAACCTTTAAACTAAATTAAATAAAGTTATTCCATTATGGCTTACCACCGATGTTTCAACTGAATGTTAAAATGACTCAATCAGGTTATCTTTCCACTCAAACTGTGTACAGGCTGTTTAAAGTGTGTGACTGAAGACATATTTCTAATTTTAATCTTTACATAAGATCAAAGATCCTGCAATTTCCTTTACACATCATAGCCAGTATACAATAATTTTCATAAGCATTTGCATTTTCATTATTTACTCTTTTTTTTTTTTTTACACTTTACAGCGTTTTTTAAAGGACTTAACATTGCAACCACATACACATTCATAGTTATATGAAAATCACTGTATGTACACTATCAGGATGTCTTACTTTTCTAACCCTAATAAGACACTTGTTTCACTGCTTTGTGTAGTGAACAAGTAAAAGTATGTGTGTAGCATAAGTCCTCTAAAAAGCACTCGAGAAACATTCAACCTGGCACATGCATACACAGACTCCCTCTCCAAACGTTAAAGTAAACTAGAAAATGGCTAAAAATGGTACAAATGAGTATTAGAACCATGTATGTTGAAAAAAGTATGGTTATTTTCTCAAGATTATATTTGATCATTCATGTTTCAGTCATGACCATTTCTTTCTACATTGTTTATTATTATTCATTGATTTTCTTGGAATATGACTTAAACTTCAAATAAACTTTAAACTTCAACCTTCAAAATGTGTCCTCCAAATTTCTCCTTTTTAATTTTAACTTTATATAAAAAAAAATATTTTCTAATACATGGTGGTAAAACTCTTCTGTATAATGCTGCATAAAATGTCACTGACATCCTCCTTCTCTTTCAACCCAGACAAAAGTGATGTACCAATATTTATCAGAATAATCAATTCTTGACATGACTGCTGTTTATCAGCATTTCAAAGCATCATCTGCCCAATAGTCGTGTCTTTGTTGACACGGTATATGAGTGCCGAAAGCAGTAGAAGAAAAAACAATTCACTGATTGAGACGCACAGATGTGAACTGAGTATGAGTATGAGTATATTTCAGAAATGTAATATTCTAATGAGTACGTTGGAAATAGAACATCCTGATGACGTATCTAAAAGTGTTTCTACCAGTAATCCCATATAGACTTCCTCTGTGTTGCTCCTGGTTAACGTGAGTATATTACCAAGATAGTAGCAGATGATAGTGAGTGTGCTGTTCCTGGTTAACGTGAGTGTATTACCAAGATATTAGCAGACGATAGTGAGTGTGTAGAGATCAGGTGTCAGTGATGAATCCACTATTAATGCACTTTTATACCCCCCCCCCCCCCCCATAAATATGTAAAAGATAAGTGAATTCAAATATAGTTTAAGTTGCCCATTCATTCATTTCTGATACTGTTCACCTATATTACATACATAAATACATACATTATACAAGTAGTAGTGCTGATTATTATTTTTTTACATTTTGCTTGATAAGTGCAAATGTTAACAAGCTCCAAAAAAATAGGTTTAGTTATATACAATTAAGCACCATTGGTGAAATAGCTTTATGCAGCATTTTATAGTTTGTAAAATTACCCCCCAGCAATTAACAGCTCTTGTTAATTAATTTTGGCACTAAATTTAGTATTTCATAGCCCTCTTTTCCTCCCTCTCTCTCCCTCTCCCTCTCTCCATTACCCTGTGGCTCAATCCAAATCACTCAACTATCAGCTTTCTCTCTTGGAAACAACAACAACAATAACAACAACATTTTAGTTTATACAGCATTACAGAATATACGACTCATGAATGACAATGCTCCATATGTGTTTTTTCCCCATGTTTGAGTGACCATGGCTTCCTGGTGATCCGACTCACATGAGCATCAAGGCAGCATTCTCTACCACCATTCATCCGCAAAACTGGCATACGACGGCTGTGTTTTTATAACTATAGACAAACATGCTCACTTAGTCAACTTAGTCCACTCTCCCCAGCTGTTTTAATCTCCTCTGATATCAAGGTACTGTAGGCTTCTAACAAACACCTGGAACGAGACGTGAGATGTTTTTGACCATCATGTATCTCAAAGCAGGCTCACTTATGGAACCACCTGGTATGATGATGACTGTTGGAAAAGGGCTTGGGTATTATATCAGAGGAAGGTAAACGTATTCCCTGTTTTCCCTGTAGTTCTTAAGAACAACCAACTCCTCTCTGCTTCGGTTGTTGTGTATTATCTCCTGTTGGTGTGTGTATAGCAAAGGCTTTGGATATAGTTATAGCAAAAGGTCTGCTGTGCGTTTAAAACTGATTTCAAGCATGGTATTTTTCTTTCTAAATACCAGTAATTATTACTTAGTACTTATTCTAACAGAGTAGTTCCTTGTTATTCAAATCAACATTTTCAACCCTCATAAATAAACTTCCAAACAACCCCATTCTATGCACTGTGTCGTTGCTTACAATTATTACATCAGTGTAACTTCAGTGAATGTGACTTCATTTGTGATTTCAGTAAAGATTTGACTGTTTCAGCAGCTTCTGAAATGAACGGAGTTGATGCATGACTGCATCCTTTGTTTTTTTGTGATATGACTACTTTAAAGCAAACTACACCTCGATGTGGCGTTAAATAACGTATTCAAATAAATAAATAAAAAAGAGTTACCCACAAGTGTCTTTATAGTAAAGCACCACCGATACTCCTTTGTTTTTAACGCAATCCACAACATAAGCGCTCTTTCACTTCACTTCATCACGCAAACATTTTGCAGACAAACAAGAGACTGCAACTGAAACAAACACGCCAACTTCTTTCCCACCATCAGGGCAGTGACACTGGCCTGGAATGTAGGCCTACGAAACTATAAATATTTCCACCATTATATTCACAATCAATAGAACAACAGTAAGAACAATTCACCTCTGTAAACCAAAGCCGTCTCCAAAACAGAAACGCCAAATCAAAGGCTAAAGAAAAGAAAAGAAAAGAAAGAAGATATCCAGAAGTAGTGAAAGTGCGGCATCACCGTGTGTGTTGCCAGAGCTTGGTTGTTACTGTAACCGGAAGGAGTGGAGGGTGGGGGGGTCATCCTGTGTGAGGTTCCTTCCCAGCCGGGGAGAGCCGGAGTCAGGACTTTTCAGTCCCAGAAGAAGGGGGAGATGGGGGAGAAGGGGGAGAGGCTGAAGTCTTTTCAGGATCTTTCTGGTCTCCCTCATCACCAGAGGTTGGTGCAGCAGCATTACTGAGAGGAAGAGGAGAAAGGAATGAGAATCCCCGAGCAAGATGCCTAACCCCTGCCTGCTCATTAATGACACGCATCGAAAACAAATTCACTGCAAGTCGCTTTGGATAAAAGCATCTGCTAATTTAGGAGATACTTTTACATGGGTCAATGACCCATATAGGACCCAGGGTCATTTAGCCCAGTTCTCAACCACCGGGCCGTGGACCACTGGCCACCAGGCCAATACGGGAGATTAAGAATGTATATATTTTTTTCTTGTTCCATTATCATTTTTACAGTCTATTTTTATTGTAACTAATTACATTTATCAGCACAATGAGCAGCTGGGTGTCATTACCCAAATAGTTGCCCAAATTAAGTACGTTTGCATGGGGCACCTGTAGTTGCCCAAAGCGCATATGTCTGAATACAAGTATTTCACAGCCTAGTTACTATTCAGTTTGTGTTTGCTGAACATGATGCATATCAGGTACTTATATGGATAGATGCTATACATAACTAAAATAACAATGAAACCGTCTTTGATAGAGTTTGATAGATTCATTTGATTAGTTTGCGTTTGACTTGGCACACAAATTACATGCGTGATGCTGTTATAACTGTGAGACTGTTACTGTCTATGAATAAAACAGTTTATTACACGTTTTATTCTTAATAATGGCCCTACAGTTGCTGGTTGAGGAGCTTGTAGCAGGTTGAGGAGCCCTGCTTTAGACTACAAGTGTCACTATATGAGTCCTTCTGCCCTGCTAAATGACCAAGAGTGACCCCTAGTGTACAGGCCCATGTAGTTCATGGCGGCTACGTACGTTTCTCCGCTCTGAGTGATCAGCCTGCGGCAGGTCTCCATCTGCACATCCAGGCCTCTCTTCATGGAGCACATCTCCATGTACTCATGCAGGTGGCGGTTCATATCACTCTTAGCCGTGGCAAGATCAAACTGGTGGTGGACAAATATTGACATCGTCAAAAATAGAAACACACACACACGCACGCACGCACGCACACACACACACACACACACACACACACACACACACACACACACACACAGTGGTGTGTCCAGACTAGTTTAGTTGGAGTGGCCCAGAATCAGACGAACGTTGGTTGCACATACCCCCCCCCCCCCCCCTCCTCCCTTTGTGGACATGCCCTGCTTGTGCATGTGAACTGCCGCAGCACTGACCTCAATCTGGTCGATGGTCTCCTGGTACTCTTTCTCACGGGACTTGAACAGACACTCGGTGTCGTTGATTACCTTCTCCAAGCTCTCCTCCTGCTGCTGGGGGGTAGTGGGACGGGGGGAGAGACAGCGGAGGTGAAATTGAAAGTACTGCAAAGTACTGTATGCAATGCAATGGTACTGAGGATGAAGTATAATTATGATAATCATCCTAATGGGATTACTGGTCAGCCAGATGCAATACAAAAAAAAGAGTGAACAGCCACGTCTTGCGGTACGTAGACAATGTGTTAGTGGGGTGAACATTTCATGAGGAGGCCATATGGAAGCACAATGGCACCGTTGATAGAACAAGGGCTGGACTTAATTTAATTCAACCACTGACTACTGTCATTCCTCTCATTGAGGTGGACAGCAGAGGTGTTTCAAATGTCACACAGTCAATTGGAGAAAACAAATACCAACTTTGTCTCGGAAACCGGCATGCGTGATTACTATTCCCAATTTAGACTGCAGCAGTTGCTGTGTTTATGTGCGTGTGTGTGACAAAGAGGACCGGGAGAGCGAGAGAGGGAGAGGGAGAGAGAGGGGGATGAAGGGCAAAAGAGAGAGGGGAGAATAGAGAGTGTGTCTGGGACAGAGAGACAGAGACAGAAACAGAGGGAGACAGACAGAAACAAACACACGCATGCACGCGCGTGCACACACACACACACACACACACACACACACACACACACACACACACACACACACACACACACACACACACACACACACACACACACACACACATACACTAAGTCTGTTCAGTATTTCACTGTGGCTTTTTGAGTTATGATTCATGCACCAAGCTAGCGTGAACAGAGAAGACCAGTCAAGGTCATCTAAGGATTTGAATGGTATCCAATGACCTTCATTGGACAGAGAAGCTCAGTCAAGGTCGTTGGGTTTAAATGTGAAATGGAGTAGAGGCAGACAGTCTATGTATGCGGTCAGATTTCTATCAACACCATTAGTACATTACTCGATATGAACATTAGACATCCTTTTGTATTGTTACTACATTTGTTATTGTGTAGTCACACACACACACACACACACACACACACACACACACACACACAAACACACACACACACACACACACACACACACACACACACACACACACACACACACACACAAACTACCTAGCTGTTTGGATCATACCATCATATCAGCATGTGTCTAATAAATTACAATTCACAGAGATATTAATGAGATATTATCATTTCTAAAGCACATTTCATTCACAAGTTAGCAATATATGAATTTTAAATTATAACTAAATTCAATATATGTGCTCTAATAATGAATTGTGGCATAACTACATGCCAAAATACAGCAATGTGCAACGTAAGCAACACAAATGTAATGGTAAAGTGAAAAAAGTCCTGGCTACAAAGATATCCAACCAGGTGGAGCAACAGTCACTAGGCCCCATAATCCTATTAGCTGGGATCCTAGTGACAACAACAGTCACTAAGTGCAGCCTATGGTTACCTCTCCAGGATGATGGATAGGATCAGGAGGCAGAGTGCACCCTGGGAAATCCTCCCAAAGGAGGAGAGTCTCTTCAGTCTCCTCCCAGGCCAGACTGTCGCAGTCATCCTCAAACTCACACTCCCTCCTGCAGTAAACAATGCGCACGCACACGCACACACACACACACACACACACACACACACACACACACACACACACACACACACACACACACACACACACACACACACACAAGTAGGCTGTATATAAATACTACAAAACACATTTCATTATATTGCATAGTATATTATATGTATATAAAGCAGCAACACGTACAAATGATTCAGCATTCTCTGCATCTCCTCATTGATTTGATTGGCTGAGGAGCTGCAGTGTTCCTCATCCTTGGCCACGCCCTGTTCGCTCTCAGAGGTGCTCATTGGCTCCTCTCCCTCACTGCCATTGTAAGTCAGAGGCGTCTGCTTCCGTCGCGAGTTCAGGGACGACTGGGTGTTCGGCACCTGGGGATTCAGGGACATTCACCACTAAATTTCTGGCTTTTCCAAATTGTTTTGGACATTTAATTTGATAGATTAAGTAAGAAACGCCAAAGTACTAGTACAGTAGAGGTAGAGTAGTGGTTTTGAATTTCCGTGTCCAAAATAGACTTGAGTCCTATACAAAGCAAGTGAAAAAAATACAGCCCCTCTACAAACAAACAATATGATTTCCTTTTTGTGTCACGCTACAAGTATGGACTGGGCTTTAGGTACACCAACCAACAATCCCAACCACAAATTTAAGGCACACCAACATAGCTACTAAGTTATAGGGAATGATTATGAAAAATGTCAGACACATTATCATTATTGTCAGCAATGTTCACAGATGAACACAGGCTCAGAAAAATCAGACAGGCAATTGCATTATATCTAAAAAAAGTATGGATTGAAATGGTGCGAAGAACTTTGCATTTACTTGGACGAATTGATCAAAAGAAAACAAATCAAGCAAACCATAATACGTATTAAAATCCCACAGAATCTCATGGCACACCGGTTGGGAACCACTGTGTGTGTGTGTGTAGGTGTGTGTGTGTGTGTGTGTGTGTGTGTGTGTATATGTGTGTGTGTGTGTGTGTGTGTGTGTGTGTGTGTGTGTATGTGTATGTGTATGTGTATGTGTATGTGTGTGTGTGTGTGTGTGTGTGTGTGTGTGTGTGTGTGTGTGTGTCGAGGGAACTGTGAGGAGAACTGGCACAGCACCTGGTACATCTGGATGACGTCTTCACAGTTCCTCTGCTGGGCCACGTCACAGAGGCGGGCGGTGATGTCAATCCTGCGACAGATGTCCATGTCCACCTTCATGGCTTTCTCCTGGATCTTACTGTCCAGCTCCGACAGGTTCTGAGGGAGGAACACGGCAGCAAAAGTTACCCACCGAGTCTGCTGTTGGCAGGCATGGTGGAGGTTAAAGGTTAAATGTCTGCGCGATGGTGGTGTGGTTGAAGTGGTTCTCCTTATGGTTTATTAAATCAAAACATAGGTTTATTTGATGTTTTTTAATGTGTGTTTTATTTAATGTTTGCTGTTTTGTTGTTTTATGTCTGTACGTTACATATGCCCTCCTATATGCTCTGAGTGTTCATTGGTGTTGGTGGGGTCTGCCATTCTGCTCAATGAGTGAATTATATATGAGCAGATAATCGTTTTAATAAATACAAACAAATAGCCGTATGTAAATGCTTGAAACACAGCCACGTTGTGATAAGCAAAACACACCGGATTGACTGGTGATTCATACATAAAAGTCATCACACTACATTCCCTTTCAAAGGGAACTCAAAGAGGCCCTTTGAAAAACACAATTATATAGGGTCCATAAACCTAATTCTTTTAAATAAAGGCAAGTTTACGACAGGGGCCTCCACTCACGCTGCTCATGAGGCCTTTGAAGAGGACCAGCTCAGCCTTAAGCTGCTGGACTCTGACCGCCAGCTCATCCTGGCAGCCCTCGCTCTCCTGCAGATCCTGCACGCAACAACATCCACAACATCAACATCCACAACAACAACAACAACATCCACAACAGCACAATAAGAACAGTGCACATGCAGTAAGCAGTACCAACGCACACATTGAAAGAAAACTAAAAACACAATGTGGTTTCGGGCACAGATTTCCTGCAATAGTTGTAGAGGGCTCACTTACTTGGCAAACACACAGTCACAGTCAAAGTCACAGAAACAGACACAGACACACACACACACACACACACACACACACACACACACAGTAGAGTGGAACGTGTTCGAGGTGTGTCGTGTTCGAGCCTTTTCCCACGACACACAACATGTGTGAACCACGACTCCATGATGTTGTTGTTTTGCCTTAATCATTTCATACACTCCCTGGCCTAAAAACTTAAACACAGAAGCCTACGTAAGCTGAACGCTTCAGCAGAGTGGGCAAAATTGAATTTTGTTGCTTCACACCCGATAATTGAGTGAGGCTGTTTTAATGACTCAGGCTGATGTCAGAGCTGTCACTCCTGGGTGAGGAGCTTCGGGACACTGCACCACTGGCCTCCTGCCTGCCCCAAGTCCCCCACACCCACACCCACACCCACACCCACACACCCATATAAACACAAATAGACACACACACACATAAACAAATAAACACAGGCAAACACACCCATATAAACAGACAAACACACACGCACACATTCATAACATTCATAAGAGGCATACATTCATGCACTCCCATTCATAATATATTGGATATATGCATATGCTAAATTTTGTGTATTACCTCCTGAAGGTCATTAATCTTCTGCTGCAGATCCACTCTCATGGTGTACTCTTCTTCCCACCTTCAAGACAAGACAGCACACAATCTTGAGTCAGACAAGCAGACAGACTGACTGACTGACTGTAGGTAAGGAATAAGTGTCTAGAGTCAGCAGGTTAGTGTTTACTGTAAGTGTTTTTTTGGCTGACTCATGTATTTGTAGTTATAGATTGGGTTTACAATAAATTAGTATTAGTAGCATATTATTATTGGCCTGCAAATTAAGAACCAGTGGTTTGACACAACTGCAGAGATGGTAGGTTGTACCCTCTCTTGGAATAGCTGTTGGGAATGCAAAACACTGCATAGAGGTTGGAATCCAAAACACTGAAAGCAGTTCATTAATACGAAGGAAAGCGTGTTCATTGTCTAAGATTATTATAATAATAACTGGTGAGAGGAGGGCTAGCCCTGGAGAGAAATAAGCAAAGTTCCTTCCCAAGACAAGCACCTGCACCAGTAATGCTGCATTGCAGATACTGAGCGAGTGAGAGAGAGATGCGCAGTCGAACCAAGAGAGAGAGAGAGAGGCAGCAAGAGAGAGGGAAAAAGAGAGAGGGAGAGAGAGAGAGGGAGAGGGAGAGAGAGAGAGAGAGAGAGAGAGAGAGAGAGAGAGAGAGAGAGAGAGAGAGAGAGGGAAAAAGAGAGAGGGAGAGGGAGAGAGAGAGAGAGAGAGAGAGGGAAAAAGAGAGAGGGAGAGAGGGAGAGGGAGAGGGAGAGAGAGAGTGTGTGCATGCTGACGAGTGTGTTGGTGTGAGAGGAGGAAGCAAGACGTCTGCAAGTGACTCAGGGATGAACGTGGAGGAGAAGGGATGGAAAAGTGAACCAGAGAAAGTATGGCACAGCGGAAAAGAAGGAGAGAGAGGAACATAGAAAAGAGGAAAGGTTAGGATTGAGTGAGCCGGAGGGGGATAAGTAGAGGAAGAGATCAAAATCAGGAAGGAAAATGCAGTTTCCTTTGAGTTAATAGATTTGCCCAATTTCCTGCCCAAATGAACACTTCTCTCATGACATGAAAGCAAACATCATGACTGTTAAATACGCACAATTGAACACTTACACATGTGAGTTTATGAGCTTTGATCAAACTCGGGTTTAAAATCCATTGCTAAGTGAGAGAATCACATTGGCGTTGTTGGTCGTCAACAATAGACCTAAAAGAAATGAGCTACTATACCCATTGTCCCATGCTAGCCTCCTGAGACCCGCTTGGTCACCGGAGAAGGAGTGTTTACAGCTAAGTCTCTAGAGCACAAGCACCTCGTCCCCATCCACAAGAGGAGCACTTCAAATTAAGGTTGGGCCATATGGAATAATGTATTATTACCATAACTATGGGGAATTTTCCACAATATCGATAAATATCACGATATGCCTATGAATTCAAAATACCATTCTAAACAGGGGGGTCTAGGGGGCCATGGAATTGAAGTATGCAGATTTAACAGTATGGTATCGGACTAAAACTAGTTTTTCTTTCTCACTGATGTTTCACACCTCATATTTGATCATTTTACGTGCCTATGTTCTCACCATAATTAATTTAGACTCTTAAACAGGGTATCACGATAAGTCGATATCTTCATTTCATGATGATACAATACCATTCAAAGACGACAAACGATAATATTGAATTATTGCCCAGCCCTACTTCCAATGCTCCAGTGACCTCTCCCTCGTCTATTGTTTATGGACAATAACTACAAATGCCATCCCTCCCTCGCTCACAAAGAGCCCAGTGTCCTGTGGCCACGAGCTCCACACTGTTAGACTTGTTGAGTGAGCGACTCAACGAGGAAATGTCCACCTCATATAGCGGCTCAAAGTCCTGGAAGAAAGAAAAAGAAGGAAAAAAACACACCCACAATGTCCCTCGGATCAGCAACGTTAACAACGTTAACATTAACAGTCCCGGCTTGTGTCAACTATCTTAGCCCATGGCTGGTGTTCTCATGTCACCATTCCTGTGTGTTTCATGTCTTTATATTTAGCACTGGTAAAGTGTTAATGTTATGTTATGTATTTCTGGATGCACCACCTGCCACTGTGATGAGACCTCAGTGGAGGAGGAGGCGGAGTTAGGCCAGAGGGGGGGAGGGGCTTTGTGCTGACGGCGCTGCCGGTGGAGGCAGCTGGCCTCTCGCTCTCTCGCTCTCCGCCTTATGGCTCCTCCACTCCCCAGCGCTTTGTTGAGATTTTTAAGCTTGTTTAGCCCTTGCCTTGTCTTGTGTTGGCTTGACGTCAGCGGTGCTATGATACTTGATATATCAAATATGTCGCGGGGCCTGCAAATCCCTTGAAGTCTTTATATTTGGGTGGATGATGAATAAACATGACATGGCTTTAAAGCTTGTGGTAAACAATGGCTCTGTCAATACCACATGGCCATTCTGCCATTACGTCACCTTTCAAGCTCAAGATGAGGCTTCATAAATGAAACGGCACCCAGTCCCTCTGCATCCCTCGTCCTTCCAAAGAAGAACCAGGACAATCATGGAGGGGCGTCCAAAATCCACCCAGTTACAGGCCGGGTTTGGTCAACAAATCTTTAGAGAGAAGCAAACGATGACTCACGGCAAAACGCCGCCAGCATCCAACCAATGTCCCCTTGGTCTAGGCCTAGTGATGGAGTCAATGTCTGAAATGGAGACAACCTTCCACAAAACTAAAGTTTTAGTTTCCTGAAAGGTATCCTGCATGGTTACATTGCCAAGACAGACATTGGTACATGCATGAAAGTGACAAACAGTAAAGAGGTCCATATTACCTGCGCTTATACTCGTCTCTCTCCCTCTTGACCTTAGCCAGCACGTTGTACAGGGCCCGGATTTCGGGGGTGATGGTGTCGATCTGGACCCCGACTCCATCCGGGTGGGACCAGGACACCCCGGGGCTCGTCACCCGCTCCGCCCCAGAGCCGTACCTGCGGGTGTGGTTGTAGGACCAGATGGTACCGGGCAAGAACCTCGGTGGGGGATTGGTGGAGGTGCCACAGCCCGCGTTGTTGGAGGTTTTGGACCCAGAGAAACCCCCACCCCCACCCCCATTACCACCACCACTGGGGGAGGGCGCAGTGGGGGTGGACTGACTGATGGTGATCATCGGGTTGGTGGTGACGGTGCTGTTGGACTCGAAGAGCGTGGTGGGCCTCCTGGCGGAGTTGTTGGTGTTGTGGAAGGGCAGAGAACCGGGCCGCAGGGGGATGGTCCCCACGAAGCCCGTCTGGACCGCCGTCTCCTGGGTCCGCTGGGCCCTGCCGCCCTCCCCGCAGCCCGCCTGCCCGCAGCAGCCATGGCTCTTGTTGGCGTCCAGGGCCTGCTGCAGCTGCTTCTCCAGCACCTTGTTCCTCCTCTCCAGTTCGTGCACCTTGGCCAAGAAGCACCTGAACCTCAGGTTGAGGGTCTTCAGGACGCTGATGTTGGAGCCCAGGTCGTTCCTGAGGGCCATGGCTGCAGGGGGGGGCGGCGGCTGCGACGCGCCGCGGCGGTGCAGGGCGTGCGGCTGCGGGCTGCGGTGGTGCTGATGCTGCGGATGCTGCGGAGGATGCGCGCTCTGCGGCGACGGGACGGCGTATCCGGATCCGGGTGACTCGGGCCCAAACCCCGGCGACGTGTGCTGGTCCTGTGCGCCTAAGTAGTCGCTGGGGGGGAGCAGTCCTGAGGGGGAGTCCGGGTGGTGGAGGAGGTGGAGGGGGGCTTGGCTGTGATGCTCTGGCTGTTGTTGGAGGTGCGCGTTGGCCCCCAACAAAGGATTCATGCTATGGTATGGGAACCTGGAGAAGCGCTGCAGATCTGGCATGAACACGGACTGGTCTCGCTGCAGGCACAGGCTCGTGGGTGTGGGTGTGTGTGTGTCGCGCAAAAGGCAAGTCCAAAACAGGGGGGAGAAAACGCCCACGATTAGCTGGTCGGTGATGTGGGCCCCGCCGGTTCAGTACTTCATCATATATGCTGACGGTAGGTTGGGTCTTACCGCTTACCGGGTCGCAATGGGGGAAACCACGGAGCGCGTCAGACGGCCATGTCCTCTAGCGTTAAGGAAAAAAACGGGAACACATTTGCCACCACCGGATCTGCAGCTTGATGCGATGTCTCCTGAAGCGATGAATGAAATAAAAGCTGGCATGTTAAGCAGTAGAAATGAAGTCCAGTGGTGCCATCGCAGTTTAAGCCCGTCTAGATTGTGTCCGCAGAGAGGAAAAAAAGGCAAAGTGTTGCTGGAGAGAAGAGCCGCTACCGTAAATACGCGAGTAGCGGAGCGGCGCAGACGACCAATCAGATTCTGCTGCTCTTCCTCCTCTCCTGCAGAAGGCCGTATAGTCTGGTCTGGTGTGGGATGATGGCATCGGCTTTATTTAGATACACACACCAATTATACATCGTAACGCCCTTTTAAACAAACCCCCAAACGATTTAATGACGAATTAAACGTACATAGTGGCATGGTTTTGTTTATCTTTTATCAAGAAAATGTATGTTTTTAGACATCTCGATTTTTATGAAATGTAATCAGTTAGGAGAAACATCACTACAATGGGCAGACGTATTTGGCAGAAAGAAAGGTAGATTTCACTTCATTCAAAGTCTTTTATTCATTCAAAAATGTCATTACCTTTCCTTCATAACCACTTATTTTCTTATATGTGAAAACAAATTATGGCAAAATGTAGTAAATATAATACAATAAAGTAACTGGAAAGAGACTGCTCGGTGACGTGTTAATCTGTGTCCAAGGAGCCGAGTTTCAAATCCTTCCTCCCAACTGACACACTGTGGTCCGACCAGGATCCTCTGCTCAGCTCTCTCCTGCCTCTCTCCCTCTGCTGCCCCTCCAGCTCCACCCCATACAGGGGGTTGCTCCTTCTCCCCCAGTGCTCCCTTTTTTCAGGGAAGAGAAAAGACAAAAGATAAGAAAAATAGCTTTAGCCGATTTTGCCGAAGTTGGATGTAGTTATTTAGTATAAACACTGCATTTGAGGAGGGCAAACTGTGTAGATGGAGGGAAAGCGTGCTTGTTCTTCTCGATCCTCCTCGACTTGATTGTCTGATTCCGTTCTTGATCTAATAAGCTGAAGATAAAACTACAGAGACAAGTAACTATTTGTTTTTTTCATGAGTATGTCATAATGTTTGCGGCTTGTTGCACTAGCAATATAAGATATGTGAATACAGGTGCACTAGCTTATGTCACTTTGGCGGGGTTTCTCCTTTGACTTGTTTGTATAACCTAAAGCATCAGAATTCATTGTGGTGTTGTAGGCTGTGGGACAGCGGGGATCGAACTCAGCAGCTTTTGACTGGGAGTCGAACACCCAGCCGCTTATTACTACAATTGTAGGCCTACTCCTGATATTTGTCTATATAAATTACTTATACTGACAGTTAAGGTCACACTGTCAGTGTGATCTTTGTGTAGAGAGACAGAAAGGCCAATTCAAGCTGTATTAAGTGCCTATTTTTAAGCCACCCTACATAATTGACATCCTCCTGAACTTCCTCCTGACTAATTGCCCTCCGGTTTTTCGAATCATCTCCACGCTTATCACATGAAGACAGTCGTAACCCACACAGTGTGCGTTTCAGAGACTGACTCAGCAAACGAAGGCTGAGATTGCATAGAAAATCATGAAGAAGCCACAGTGGTACAAAATAAAAAGTGCTGTGCTGCTCACTCTCACGAGATCCCCCCTCTCTCCTGCAGCCTCTCCGATGCGCCCGGCAGAGGAGCATGTTGCAGGCGTCCCGCCGGAACTCAGGGTTCATGATCTGGTAGATGAAGGGGTTGAACATGCAGTGGGACTTGGCCAGCATGACGGGGATCAGGCTGACCATTGGGGACATGCAGGGCACGAACAGCTGGGGGTCCTCCACCTCCGTCTCCCCCAGGGCTGAACTGACAGCGGCGGTGACGGTGGCGGCGGCAGCAGCAGCAGCGGCAGGTGGGCTCAGGTCCGAGGTGGATGAAGCCACCAGGTGGCTCGCATTGCTCCAGCTCTCCCCAAAGCTGTCTCCGCCGCACCGCACCCACGTCTGGTTGAACAGCGAGGAGATGCCGGGCACGACAGAACACCCGGCCCCCGAGCCCACGCTCGAGAGCTCGGCTTGAGGATGACCCCACGGCCCTGGCCGCTCATCCACCCCCAGGACCAGGGCGGAGTAGAGGGACGCGGTGGCGTAGGGCGTCCACGCCACCAGGAAGCTGGTGCAAATCACAGCCGCCATCTGGAATCAAAAACCCAAACCTACTTTGGTTGTTTGTTTTCCTTCACAAGTTTATTCTTTCTTTTTTTGATTTGCTTCATAGATCTCCTTTCCACGTTGTACCTTAGTGAGTCTCAGGTCCTTGCTGCTGGCGTGGCTGACGGAGGATAAGGGTATGGAGGCCAATGTGCGGTTAGATCTGTGCACCTGTTCCAAGTCATTGGCACACGTTTTATTGTACCGCTGGCAATTCATCATGGGTCCAGGTAAAACATTTAATTGGTAAACGATGCGCTGGTATGACACAGAAGGGAACAACTATTGATAAGCAGACCACTGACATGTGCGCACAGCGTTGAAAGGCACAGCGTTTTTTGTCATGGCTCACCGTGACCAGGATGGTCGTGTAGGATATGATGATTACAACGGTGGGGAATCCAAAGCACAGCATCAGGATCAGGAAGATGTAGACGCGGTCGCTTAGGCACGACCTCATCCTCCACCTTGACATCAGGAAGTGCACAAGCGCCACATCATCAAGATTATCACAACTTCAGGAACATTTGATTTGGAAAATGGTGCAATGTTGCACGCGTCACTTGCATATCTTTTTAAGCCATGTGTAAATGTCAACCACAACCCCCCCCCCCCCCCACCACCAGAACAACAGTGAGCTAGACTACAGATTACCAGTCAATGGTGCAGCTGGTTCCGTAAGGTTCTGGCCCGTAGCTCCCAAAGCCGAAGACGGGCAGGGAGGCCCAGAACAAGGTATAGAGCCACACCAGGCCAATAGAAATAAACACGTGGCGCCTTTCGATCCACTGACCTGGATGGACAAAGAGAGCGTGCACACCACTCAAGCAACACAGCATGAACTATTCATGCAGTGTGTTGGGCCTTAAGTGCAGTATGCATGTCTAATGTCAATTTAGCGTGGCCATTTTGTCAGTAAAACTTATCTTTATTGTGTTTCCTGGCCTAAGGGCTAGGCCAGTTTTAAAAGTGACTCTGTGTCATTACAGTAAGAGCCATACCTGATCCATAACAGCATATTCTCTTAGATTAAATGAAACAATGATCTCATGTTATATGGACACCGTTGAAAAGGAGATGGTTGGGTTATAATACAAATGTATATGAAATGGAGCCAGGATAATGTGCCGGTTGGGGTGTTCGTCACCAGGCTGAAAGGTACTGGGTTTGATCCCTGATGTCCGCAGCTTAGCCCTGTAGGCATGCTTGGATGCACTTTCAATGCATGCATGTTCGTGCCTTGTGGTCCCTTGGGGTCAGAGCAGCAGTGTTTGCCCATACTGACCGTATTGCAGGCAGCAGATCTTCAGGCAGCGGTCCAGGGAGATGAGGCAGGTTGCGAGAAGGGAGCTGATGCCAAACACAAAGCCCTGCATCCCATACCAGAAGCAGCAGGCCTCCCCAAACACCCAGGCGTGACACAGGCTGATGTGAGGAAGAGCGGAGGGAGAAACACACTCAGATCACATCACCCATCAGATCACCCTCCCTGCAAGGATTATGGGCTTTCTCTAGTCTTGGCTCACTCTGGTTTGCCGTGATTGACACTTTAATCACGATATTCAAGCAGCAGAATATCTTGTTAACCACCGCCAGTTATGACAGTAGTTACTGCACCTTGAAATGATGCTAAATGGCGCCCCCAAGAGGCTGAAGCCAAAGTCGTATAGTTCATTTTTTGCTTTAAATGTAGGCTATGAATAATTTGGTCACTTGAAATGCTTTCTAACACTCAAATTATCTTCAATTTACAAAACCTCAAGCGTCATGACACATTAGATAATAAGTAAGTAACAAAACAGTAATCAATTCATTTTTTCACTAATCTTGGTACTAATATGACTTTTTTTTTAATCCATCAATTGGTGAACCCTGGACCATATGATTTACATCATGGCACTACATGCTCTATTATTCCACATGTTAGCAGCCAGTTTCTAAGGTCTTGCTGGAAGGCCTTGGAGATGTTGTCTATTGTTGACTACAAATGTGTTTTGTTGCTTTGCTTTGCTTTTCTAAATGCCATCATGTTGTCCACATAAATCAGTGTGGGCAGCCTTGACGTTTCCCTGGTCAATACATCATGTGCCATTATCTTATGTCTTCAGAAGATCAATGTTAGGCCTTTGTTTGAGAGCCGCTCATGCCATACATGGTGCTTTTCATTGTCTTGTTCCTACAGATCAGGATCTGTGTGTGTGTGAGTGTGTAACGTGCCAGATTCTAAACATCAGATTCAACCCCGCCAACTGGACAGGTTTTGAAGGCAGCAGACTATGGGGTGCCGTTTGTAAAGCCGCTCACGCTGAAAATAAAAGCAACATTTTGTCACATTTAGCTTCAAACAATGTTTAAAAAACTGGTGTGAATTTTTGAGTCACTTTTTTGCACATTTACAACAATATTTGTTAACTTAGAGATATTTTAAATAGTTAAATCCAAATATTAAATGTTACACCTAAATGTTAAATCTAAATGCTAAATCTAAATCTAAATGTTAAATTTAAATCTAAATGTTAAATCTAAATCTAAATGTTAAATCTAAATGTTAAATCTAAATGTTAAATGTTAAATCTAAATGTTAAATGTTAAATCTCAATCTAAATCTAAATGTGAAATCTAAATGTTAAATATAAATATAAATGTTAAATCTAAATCTAAATCTAAATGTTAAATCTAAATGTTTCGGGTGAAACTAAATATTTAGCTAATATGCAAATTCAAATGCCGGTAACCGGAAGTACCAAAATAAAAGCTCGAGGAGGTCAGAGTGTGTTTATAGTGTCAAATAACGAATAAAAACCATCTCATCCAGGGAAATGGACTCTTCGACATGGATTATCGTGATAATAACTACCTAAAATAACAAACACGTTTGGAAAACTTTATTTGAAGAGTACTTTGAGTTTTTAGTGTCACTTTTATGAAGGGTGTGGGACTTATGACCGGGTGGAGGCGGGCGAGGGAAGGATCTTGCTGGCCTTTACGCAAGCGAACATGACAGATCAGTCAAAGTGAGCCCCCTCGTGGCTGGCTATAGTGGCTACAGGTCATAAGTCCCACACCCTTCATAAAAGTGACACTAAAAACTCAACGTACTTTAGGTAGTTATTATCACGATAATCCATGTCCAAGAGTCCATTTCCCCGGATGAGATGGTTTTTATTCGTTATTTGACACTATAAACACACTCTGACCTCCTCGAGCTTTTATTCTGGTACTTCCGGTTACCGGCATTTGAATTTGCATATTAGCTAAATATTTAGTTTCACCCGAAACATTTATATTTAACATTTATATTTATATTTATATTTAACATTTATATTTATATTTAACATTTAGATTTCACATTTAGATTTAGATTGAGATTTAACATTTAACATTTAGATTTAACATTTAGATTTAGATTTAAGATTTATATTTAACATTTGTATTTATATTTAACATTTAGATTTAGATTTAACATTTATATTTAACATTTAGATTTAGATTTAGATTTAGCATTTAGATTTAACATTTAACATTTAGGTGTAACATTTAATATTTGGATTTAACTATTTAAAATATCTCTACTAGGCGGGGGCGTCCTTGTTTGCGTGGGGCATTGGCTAGCTCGCCGTACAGTAAGAGTTTAGGGAGGCGAGCGTCATCCATTCGTTGAATGTGCCCGGCCCATCTGAGATGACGTTGGCGAATGATGGTGTACAGGTCACTGGAGCCTGTTTTCTCTAGTATAAATGAGTTTGGGACATGGTCATTCCAGCAGACACCCAGTATGGAGCGAAGGCAGCGGAAATGAAAGGCATTAAGGCGGTGTTCATGTCTTCGGTATGTTGTCCATGACTCAGATGTGTATAGTAATGTACTAAGTACACATGTGTGGTACACACGTACTTTGAGGAGCAAGGAAAGGTTCTTGTTGTGCCAGACACGCTTGCTCAGTTTGCCAAAAATTGATGAAGCCTTTCCGATGCGCATGTCAAGGTTATTGGTGTTGGAGACTGTGGACCCCAGGTAGGTGAATTTGTCCACCACAGATAGTGATGTGTTGGAGATGGAAACAGCAGGGCACAGGGTTGCAGGTTGGGCAAGGACAACTGTCCTTTTTAAGCTAATCTGCAGGCCAAACTCTTGGCATGCAGAGTCAAAGGATGTGCAGAGCAGTTATAGTTCTGCCTCTGAGTGGGCGGCAAAGGCAATGTAAGAGGATGCCAGAGTCTTCGGGGAAAGCACGACATAGTAGGGCAGAGAAGAATATTCCAAAGAGGGTAGGAGCAAGTACACAACCCTGCTTTACCCCACACCTTATCTGGAATTCATCAGAGCAAGTGCCTTCAAACTGCACAGTTGCCTTCATGCAGTTCAGTGATCACCTTCAGTAACTTAGGGGGGCAACCAAGTCTTTGCAGGACAAGGAAGAGTCCGGATCGGCTGACATAGTCAAAGGCCTTGGTCAAGTCCACAAACACCAGAAACAGAGGTTTTTGTTGTTCAATGCACTTTTCCTGTAGTTGTCGGACACAGAACACCATGTCTACTGTGGAGCGACCGGCACGAAACCCACACTGGCTTTCAGGGACGATACGGTCTGCAAGGACTTGTAGTCATGGTAGAACAATTCGGGCGAAGATCTTTCCGGCAACACTGAGCAGAGATATTCCTCTGAAGTTGTTACAGTCTGCACGGTCCCCTTTGTTTTTAGAGATGGTGATGATGTTAGCATCTCCCAGGACATCTGGGAGATATCCACTGTTCCAGCATGACACAACCAGATGGTGTAAGACCGAGGCAAGGGCATCCCCACCTGCCTTGAAAACCTCAGGAGGGAGGCCGTCAGCTCCGGGAGACTTGTTGTTTTTAAGGGCTTTAATGGCAGATTTTACTTCCTCAATTGTGATATCAGCATCCAGGTCAGATATAGGGGGGAGCTCAGGGACAGTAGCAGTTATTGCCAGTGTGTTGGCTGTGACAGGCTTGGCATAGAGAATGCTATAATGCTCAGCCCATCGCGCCAGTTGAGATTCCAGATCAGTCAGGGTTTCACCTGATAGGGAACGGAGTGGAGAGGACTTTTTGGGGACTGGGCCTAAAGATTCTTTCAGGCCTACAAAGACACCTTGAATGTTGCCACTGGATGCACATGACTCGATATGGTCACATAGTGTGTTCCAGTAGTCTTGCATGGCAGTACGGGTGGCCTTTTGTACATTGCGACATGCCTGCTTCCATGCTGCCTTATTTGAGCGAGTGTTATGCTGCAAGCAGGACAGTCTGGCTGAGCGCTTTGAGGCAATTGCTGGCAGGAGCAGGCTGGCATGGGCCTTGAACCAGTCAGGCTGTGATCTGGATAGCTTTCCAAAGGTGGAGAATGCAGCCTTCGTGGTGACAGAGTGGAAGTGCTGCCAGGCAGAGGTGATGTCCGCAGGTGGAAGTGGGGAGTCAATGTTGTCTGCAGGTGGAGGTGAGGAGACATAGCTAGACGCAAGTACTTCCTGAAATGCATGTTGCAGCGCAGGAGCATAGGCAGCAGAAACATCCAGGCGAGGAGTAGGCTTGGGCCTGGCGTGATGAAGTTTGATTGGGGTCATCCTTAGTTTGCAGCGTACAAGGGCATGATCAGTGTCACAGTCTGCTGAGTGCAGTGATCGGCAGTGTGTAACTTCCTTCAAGTGCTTACGCTTCACCAGCACATGGTCAAGTTGGTGCCAGCGTTTAGAACGTGGGTGACACCAGGTGAGCTTGAGCCCTGGAAGAAAGAGGAGGGGATACAGAGTTTGTGTGTGCTGCAGAGTTCCAGTAGACGTTGTCCGTTGTCATTCATGTTGCCATGTCCATGCCATGTCCATGGTCTCCCAAGATGTCAGGCCATGCACTGGAGTTCCCACCCACTCGGGCATTGAAGTCACCGAGGATCATCAGGCGTTCGGTTGAGGGGGTCTCCTGAATAATGGAGCTCAGTTGATTACAGAATGTTTCCTTTGAATCCAAGTCAGAGGTCAGTGTAGGGGCATAAGTGGCTATGATTGTGACTGGGCCACAGTTTGTGTGAAGGCGCAGTGAGGAGAGACGTGAAGAGATGGGCACAGGTTTTTCCACTGAGGACAACAGCTTGTTTTGAATTGCAAAACCAACGCCATGCATTGGTCTGCCGCCGTCTGGGAGTCCATTCCAGAATAAGGTGTAGTTTTTTTCCCGGACAGAGCCAACGCCAGTCAGCCAGGTTTCACTCAGGGCAGCGATGGAGATGTTGAGGGGAAGTAGTTCAGCATCAATGAGGGCTGATTTGCGAGGTGAGGCGCAGTCCATCTCAGATCTAACGCCAAGGGAGCGCACATTCCAGCATGCGATGGATGTATATGTGGCTATGCTGCCCTCGCAGTGCGTTCCAGTCTTGCAAAACTAGACAGCTAGCTAACACTTTTTATGAAGAAGTGGAATCCAGTACACAAGGCTTTCTTTTCTTGGTTCTTTACTGAAAGTTCTTTTCCTCATAAGTTTTGTTTGTAAAACTGTAACAAATACAGAAATAAAAGCATACATGAGTTTACATGTCTTGCATCATTGCTAACACAAGGAATCACGAGAACTAGCATTGCTAATCAGATTACATTTTTAAACTTAACTCGGTCAGAATTTTACGTATTTGACGTAATTCTTGTAAGTCTTAACACAAACTAGTATGAAATCATATGACATTTACTTACAGACAAATAATTTCCAAAGTTCAACGTGTTTTCGATAGGATTGCAGGAGCGATATTACAGTGTGGTCTTTCGTTGTAGAATGAATCAGGAAGAGAACGAAAGTAGACTCGCAGTCGTTTATATTGACACCAGTATCACAATTTGACCACAGGGTGGCAGTATTTACCAAGCTAAGGTAAGATGCACATGAACATAAACTGAAAACAATGCATTTCGTAAGAAAGGCAGAACAGTGGCAGTTGCAAGATGACGACCAGGTCGCGCCTGCCGTACACACAAGCCCTGCCGAGCAACGACAGCGCTCTTAAGGACAGAGTGCTCCCGAGTTGCCAGTCGTTGAGGCTGAATATTAGAAGTCATAGTAGAGGGAAGAGATGCTCATAACGGAGAGCGCCGGGGCAGAATTTTGTGAAAGCATGCGTGCCCAGGACAAACTTCCACCTCTGGACTCAATGCTACAGGACCCAACGGAACACAGGTGTGTGACAGTTGGTGTAGTTATGAGTTGCCCCGCAGTGACCAGCTGACTAGGTCTATTGCCCCGTGACCATTGGCAATGTGCTCTTCTGCTCACCAGGCGGCTGAGACAGGCCGATTTAGGTGCGATTCAGGTGCCCCTGCTGCCGAGCTAGGTGGACTGGGTTTCGTCTGGTCTCTCGCCTTTAACCTGTCTGGCTTGCTTGGAGCCACCAGGGGAACAAGGCCCCCGCCAGCTTAGCTCTCAGGGTCACTGGGACACACAAGCTGTTCCGCCACGGCAAGGCACCAGTCCAGGAACAGTAAAAAATATAAAAAAATAGCAGTTGGCCTATTTGGGCTCCTCTCCTCTCTGGTGCACACCTCACCCTGTTGCCTCGTTAGTCTGAAGGCAGCACCCTACATCCATGGCAGCACCTCGGCTGCACAATGCTTGGGGGCGGAGTCTCTGTAAATGGCGCTGGCATTTAACAAAAAGAAAAAAAAGTATTGCAAAAACAGCTTGTAGTCAAAATACTATTTCTACAGCCAACCGGCGACGTAGAAAAGTGATCCAAAACATGTAAGTGATGGCACCTATCTGACTATAAAGGCAGGACCCTCTGTGTGTCTGACCTCCCACCCATCATCTCGACGACTCCACTTCGCATCTCCCTCGGGACCCAAGGAAGTGCATTGTTGTATTTGGTGCAATTTGGACACGCAACACATTTAATAATATATTAATTTGGACGCTCCACACATTTAATATATTCATTATATAATTAGACATTCAGTGTTTCCCATTCATTACTTTGAGAAATGTCTGACAACTATTATTCTCCTCAGGTGCAGTGCAACATTTGTCTCCATTGGACACATCATGAGTGTCTGAATTCACCACTACAATTAGTTCCCCAGCACTATTAGTGACAGTTAACAAGAGAGTAGTCCTATATGCTCTCTAGGAGGCCTGCCAAAGTAATAATAATAATAATAATAATAATAATAATAATAATAATAATTATTATTATTATTATTGTTAATGTGTTGATCATGTTATGCAAAATACTAATTTGACAGAAATTGATGGTTGGTTTTACAATTTAGTGCCTATACTGTTGTAGGCCACTGGAGTCCTTCATTCAAGCTTAGAACTCTCTTATTGTGATTTGGCTTATAATGTATTGATAAATACAATCAATCATTATATTGTAATATGTTTTTATTTCACCATTTTATTTTTTTAACACCATATACTTGACAACACATTAAAGAGCAGCCAAGTAGTTGTGTGCTAGTCTAATGCACACAACACTGAAATGTGTCAAACAAAAGGCCACAACAAATTCTAAATATTGGAGGGAATTTGCATAGAAATTATATACAAGATTTTGTATTACTCCAATTGTACTCTCTAAACACATCGATGGAATCAGATTGCTGGAGAAAATGCGGTGAGACAAAGGCAAACCACTCACACATTTTCTTTTTTTGAAAAGAAATCTGGCATTTAGTCACAAACAATCAACCCCAGATATATTATTCTTGGAAAATGAATGGATGAGATATGAGGCCATCAACTAGTTTATGAAATTACTTAAATGCAAACTAACAAAATAATTTACAAATGAACAGAGGCAGATCTTGGTAATCAGTACACACATCTTAGAGAAGGAGTAGACACACACACGCACACACATCCTGAATGAGATGTGTTGTGACATAATTACCTTCCTCTGGTCAAGTCTCTCCTTTGTTTGGTCGATTAACTCTTGCAGATAGTCTTACGCTTACAGTTCTTCCATGTTTTCACGTTGGTCATGTAATCCATTAACACTCTGGTGCTTCTGTTGATAATCTGGCTGTCAAACGACCAGCAAGCAAGAGAGCATGAGAGAGACACAGAGAGAGGAAGGGAGAGCAAGGGGACGGGGGGAGCAACAGTAGTATTTTGATGGATGTGTGTGTGTTGTTAAAGGTTTTTCAACCTCTGCCCCTCCTCTTCTATAACTTTGGTCTCCTATTCACACGCTAGAGGCAGCTATTTTCCTCCAAAGTCTTTAGCATATGCTGACAGCCACTTGAAACACTTTTGCATGTTATTCGCATATTGTTTTCCCACATTTGTAGTATGCCAATGATCTGGTTGATGCCCACTATGTTTATTATATTATCAAAACAAAGAAACAGAAAATTGCACTTGAATTACCCTGAAGCGATTAACTTTTAAACTCTTATTAGTTAACTAGCTAGTCAGCACAGAGTGTGTGTGTGTGTGTGTGTGTGTGTGTATAAAACATATTGGCACACTTTGACCTTTAGCAAATAAATTCTATAGCTAGTCTAAAGAGAGTCTAAAGAGAGTCTAAAGAGACGTAAAATAACATTATAAAGCCTCAACCATCATGACACATTAGACACTGAGTATATAAGTATATAACAGTCATCAATGCATTGTTTCAAAAATGACATTTTTGGTTAAAAAAAAAGCAACCCTCTGTGAAGTGGCAACGCTCTGAAGCAGTTGCCACTTCATACTTTGTGTAAAGGGGTCTAATAAGTGGTGGTGTTAACAGTTGAGGGACCCTGACCAATTCCAGTTTCAACCAGCTTTTACGGTCTGAGATTTATGGGACATCCACGAGGTTGCTCTGTGGGCTGTGGCCATTGATTTACGGACCCCAATGCATCTGTGAGGGACCAAGCAGTTAGGCAAGAGGAGTCACAAGAGCATTTCAAAAGGAAAGGGTTTTAATTTTACCAAAACATCATTACAACAAAATAAAGATAAAGTTGGGCCCTTAAAAGAGGTCAAACAAACAGACCGTCACTTAAGCTCTGACCATAACAAACAAACATAACAAATTTAACTGACCTACAATAAGAGAAACAAAGGGGACTTATATACTGGCTGATCAGACCAGGTTTAACACACAGGGGGAGACTAACAATAACACTAGTACATAAACTACAAATAACAAAAAAAACAACTAAACACTTATTCCAAAAGAAATGTAATCTTAATTAACATTAACCGAATAACTATACTTAATATAATATAAATCAAAATCCAAATATCTTGGGACAAAATAAAGCTACCCCCCCGGACATAACAAGTAGTGGTAGTGTCCAGTTTGGCCACCTCCCCTATGAAGCCGCTCTTGTTCCAGGTGCCCCCTTTAAGGGTAAGCTCAAAAGAAAACTGTTTAACAGAAAGACAATCCAAAAGCAACTAATTGTGTGTGCTCCAACAAGATACCCTTGCATGGTCAACTAAATAAAGTATATATATATATATATATATATATATATATATATATATAAAACAAACCAAGTGTCCTGAACGTTATTTAAAACTAAATAATTGTTTGCAACAAAATGTATAATGTGTCTGAAAAATTATATAAACCAATCTTAAGGAAAAACAGCATGAACTAAGGAAAGTGTAAGTGTATGAGGTTATCGCTTTTTAAGATGGCTGTGTGGCCATGGCTGTGGCCATCACAGCATCTGTGAAACGATCAAGTCCCCATTTTGTTTACAATATTATTTTATTATTGCCAGACAAACTGCAAATATGTTGAACTCAAAATGTCTGATCATAGCTCGGAAGCTGCCTACTTCCAAACCCTAAACCTGTTTGATTATCACCGACACACAACACCGGTTGTGTGTTGATAATAAGTGGCTGTAGACAACTTTTTTGCTTTAACGTATCAATATTAAGTAAATGTTGATTGCACAGTGTAATGGCTACAGAATAATGACACCACCTGTGTTAAGCCTCGCTTTCACTATGCTCTGTCTGCCACCGGGTACGATCTCCTGGGAATCATGAAAGCTCACTTTATGGCACCAAGCTATTGGTAGCTATCCCCATTAGCTATTCCCAGCAGGGGAAATGGCGGATGGTGGAACAACCAAAATGAAGGCAATTATATTTACGTACGCTACGTTTTAGCATTGAGTATACTACCTGAATAAACCTCATGTCGCGACTCGCCAGGCGGTCCAGTCAGGCTACCAACCCAGTTCACTTTTCTCAACACATACTGAAGAATATGTATCTGCTTTCCTATTCTGCTCGAAACTGCATTTGATATGACTGCGAAGGCTTTTTGACACCTTTCATATAATATAGACTACCCAACAATACTGTTTCATATAACAATCCTGTTACCTAATAGCATCAAGTGGTGAACCCTGGACCATATGACTCTACCATGGCACTACATGCTCTATTATTCCACATGTTAGCAGCCAGTTTCCAAGGTCTTGCTGGAAGGCCTTGGAGGTGTAGTCTATTGTTGACTACAAATGTCAACAAAACGTGTTTTGTTGCTTTGTATAAAAGCCTTTTCTAAATGCCATAATGTTGTCCAGATAAAAGGGAGTGGGCAGCCTTGAAGTTTCCCTGCTCAATACTACTGGTCAGCGTAGGCCTACTCCCATCCCAGAGAGAAAAAGAAGACAAGAAAAAACACCATCATATGTGTTTCTCACAAACCGAGGACTTTATTGCACGGCTGAATGCAGCAACGCAGTACCACACACAGAAAGACACAAACACCAAATCCGCCAAATCCTTCCCCCACGAGAACAGAACACAGGGATTTTACAATACAAAAATAGATTGGTCATCAACGTCAAAACCTCTGTTTTGTTTAGTTTTGTTTTCTGTGGGACTCAGACATAAACACATGGGGACCGTGTTGTGGCTCAATGGAATCAGACAGTGATAGTGATAGACCACACAGTATTGCATAAAGACGTATACAACTCTGAATGTCAGTGCTTGATTTACTCCTTGCAGGCCATGTGGGCCATGAGGTCGATGACGCGGTTGCTGTAGCCGAACTCGTTGTCGTACCTGTGGAGACAAAACAGAAATGCACCAGAGGTCAGCTATGCACTGTTTAATCCTCTCTCTGCCCCTTGTGTGTGTGTGTGTGTGTGCCTGTTTGGTTTATGAGGCTAGATGTGGAAGCGTACCATGTGACCAGCTTGACAAAGTGCTCATTGAGGGCAATGCCAGCACCAGCATCAAAGATGGAGGAGCGGATATCACCGTTGAAATCTGTGGACACCACCTAAAAGAAGAAACAACAGGGAAATGTGTCCACATTAGTTCTTATTCGAAGAACGTATGTTCTCTCCATCAGCGTATATGTTCAGCACCTACCTGGTCCTCTGTGTATCCCAGAATTCCCTTCATGGGTCCTTCAGAGGCGGCCTTGATCACTTTCTTGATGTCATCGTATTTGGCCTGACAAAAAGTAAGGCGAGTTTGTATTAACCTATTAATATGTAAATGTTTTATTTATATATAGTGTTATTACACATGTCTGACATGTGTGTCAGTTGTGAATGTTTGTTATGTAATAAAAATGTCATTAAAGTATTGTGGTATGTTATGAATATTGATATTATTTAAGTAATTCAGATGTTATGAGTGATTATTGTATTAAAAACCACACAAACACAAATACGAACACCACACAAGGGTCAAAGTAGTGTCTGTTGTTGAATGAATGAATACTGATAATGTTCTGATGTTATGAAAGTGGTGTGAGATGTTAGGAATGATGATTATATTAGAGTCATGTGAGAGATGTTATGAATGAAGTGTGTGAGAGATGTTATGAATGATGAGTATATTAAAGTGTGTGAGAGATGTTATGAATGAAGTGTGTGAGAGATGTTATGCATCACTCACGGGCTTCTCCAGGCGGACGGTCAGGTCCACCACGGACACATTTGGGGTGGGGACACGGAAGGCCATGCCGGTCAGCTTGCTGGAACACAGACGTCAGACAGGCCTGATCAGACATGTGATCTATTCACTTCTGTCCTGATCAGACATGTAATTCATTAACGTCTGTATAATGCATCAATAGGCTCCTCAAAGACAACCCATTCACTAAATAACAAGCAAATGTTATTTTTGCGAATGTCCCTAGTTCCGGTCTTGGTACCGACCCGTTGAGCTCAGGAATGACCTTGCCCACGGCCTTGGCGGCTCCGGTGGAGGCGGGGATGATGTTCTGGCTGGCGCCGCGGCCGTCCCTCCACAGCTTACCAGAGGGTCCATCCACCGTCTTCTGGGTGGCGGTGATTGCGTGGACTGTGCTCTGATGGCGGGGGGGGGGAGGGGGTGGAGAGAGAAAGAGAAAGAGAAAGGGGGGTGAGGGTTAGAGACGATTGCAGGCCCAGAAGGCAATGGCTGAGTGACGATGGAGGATTAGCTGTAGCTTTAGCTTTCAGGTCAACTTGACGTTGTCTCCGAGAGCGACATAATCCTCACCATCAAACCCTCAACGATGCCAAAGTTGTCGTTGATGACCTTGGCCAAGGGAGCCAGGCAGTTGGTGGTGCAGGAAGCATTGCTGTGTGGGGGAAAGGTATAGCATTAAGGAACTATTGTGTCGAATGTGGGGATTTTTCCAATTACAGCGAGCGGATGCCCAATGAATTGTTCAATAATGTAATAGTCAATGGTCCGATAAGTAACTAATGAGCTTCACATTGTTCACACATTGTCAACATATCGATAGACAGAGAGATAGATAGATGCATAGATGGATAAAAGTGCATCCCGTATAGAAACCCAAGACGTGTGTGCGCGCGTTAGTGACCCTCACCTGACCACGTTCAGGGAGTTGTCGTACTTCTCGTGGTTCACGCCCATGACGAACATGGGGGCGTCGGCGCTGGGGGCAGAGATGATGACTCTCTTGGCGCCTCCCTTCAAGTGAGCCTGGAAAAACACACGCAAATCAAACGTTCACTCACGCTTTAAAGTTCACGTTTTCGCTACACTGTTCATATTTGTCTGTGGAAAACACTGAGCATTGTCAGAGGGGTGGGGAAGAGGACGTACGGATGCCTTCTCGATGGTGGTGAACACGCCGGTGGACTCCACCACGTACTGGGCACCAGCATCGCCCCACTTGATGTTGGCTGGGTCCCTCCTGGAAGCACACAAACAGAAAAAGATGCAAGAAGTAGTTAGAGCTGGGTTGGCCTGCATGTGTTCCTGCAATGCATGTGGGAGGTAAGTTAAGGGTTCATTGAAAGGCCTATTGGATAGAAGGGAGGTGAAAGGGTGATGGGGGGGGGGGGGGGACTCACTCGTGGAAGACGGTGATTTTCTGTCCATCAATGATCAGCTTATCGCCCTCCACCTTGACCTCACCGTGGAAACGCCCGTGGGTGGAGTCATACTTGAACATGTAGACCTAATGGAAGGAACGACGAGGGGAAAGATATTCTGTCAGGGTGGGAAGGAAATCAACACTGCAAACATAATACTGATGGTGAATGAAGACTTCACTGTGTGCTGAAGAGCAAAGAGCAAAGACAAGATCATTCTCACATTATTTGGCTCTGTGCTGCAGGCAAAATGACCTAATATAACCTTTAATATAACCTAATATAACCTTATAAAACCCTAATATAACCCTATAAAACCCTAATATAACCTTACGTGGCCTGGCATTTGAATCAAAACAACACTGCTCTGTAATTGTAATTGTAATTGTTGAAGACTTGCCATGTACTCCAGGTCGATGAAGGGGTCATTGATGGCCACGATCTCCACCTTCTTGGAGTGGAAGGCGGCGCGGGTCACCAGGCGACCGATGCGGCCAAATCTGAGGACATAAAAGTGTAATGCCTCAGTCACACCGCTAGGGGGTAGTGTTACACCGTCTGGCTGCAGTTTCAACAGTCTGTAGATGCTGAACACATATTGAATCCTTAAAATGCATCAGTTTCACAGATGGTTCTATTAAATGTAGTTTTTGCACCAGCTTTTTGTTGAACTAGATTGATTTTTATTTCAGCTTGACCCATTGCACTATTTTTTCTTTGTAGACAACCGTTGATGTGATACCACGGCATAGGAAAGGGCAGAGTTCAGGGGGCGGGACAGGGTGTGTGTGTGCATGTGCGTGCATGCCTGTGTGTGTGTGCATGTGCGTGTCTGTGTGTGTTTAAGAACAAATATATAGCTGTTATTCTTGCCCTCTTACCCGGGGGACTAAAGTCTAAATGAACCCCCTAATGAGGCAATCCTCTTCCACTAGTTCTGTGTTTGATCAGCGCTGGAGTTACTGTTTAACATTTGACCTTACTACCCTCCCTATCTAGATGTCCAGCTTGTGATATTACCTCACTAATGTAATAATGTGGCCTTGCTGTTGCAATGTTAGCCCTGACTCTATAAAAGTGATGTACCGACCGCCTAACATGACATGCAGCTATCCTGCACTCTGCATATCTGGTTGTTTGTGGGAGCTTGGACATACCTAAATCTTGTAGTTGCTCCAATATATATTGTATGCTACGGTTATGGTTGTCAACCTCACTTGTAAGACAACTTGGATACAAGCTTCTGCCAACATGTATCATGTAATGCCTACAGCTATCTGTTTAGCATCAGGGAACAGGTTATATTTGATACATACAGGCCCTCTTCCACTTGTTGTACTTGAGTAGACAACAGCTGCAAAACAATCCCTTATTGAGCAAGCTGCGTGTCAGCGACATGCCCACATTGCTATCTGCTCAAAGTTCAAAGTGCAGCCAGGGGAAAAAAATGTGGGTGACTGGCCGCTGGTTTGTGTGTGTGCGTGTGTGTGTGTGTGAGTGTGTGGTCTGTGCGTGTGTGTGTGTATTGTACACATTATCTATATGCAAAAGCTAACCCTGTATACAGTAACACTGTGCGCGGATTTTTACAGACTGGAGTCTGTTGGTCTTGTTATTCAGAGCATGCAAGACATAACCTTATAGACACTTGAACCTATATCTTGAATTAACAGGTTGCTTAGCTAAATATAGGACTTCCCTTGAGTGACAAGAGGAAGGAAGGGTGAGGCCTTTCTGGCATCTACCTCTATCTGATTCCTATTCTGTTGCCAACAGGCTTTTTTATTGGACAATGTTAAGAGTGTACAATGAGGCCCTAATAGTGTAACTCATTGCCATAGTAGAAATAGTTGCATCTTGTGGCAAAGCACAGCAGAAGAAAATACCCCGTCAAATGCTTAAGGGAAAGTGAGCGACGAGCGAGGTGATGCTGTGTTATTACAACACAACAATAACATAGCGACAATCTATTTTTAAAGTGCTCAAAAGTCACACAGCTAAAAATACCTCGGAGGAGGCAACAGTTAAGACTTTCAAGCTGGACACAGATAGTGTTACGCTTCAACAGACAAGAGACAAAATCCAACAGGTCAGAAGATTATATGTAGGAAGGGGTGCACAGGTGTGGTGCTTTCAGTTGGTTTGCAGACTTTTCTGACCGGCTGACTCGTACGTAGAGCAACTCTGTATCCTAATGCAATGCAATTGTCAATTATTAAAGTGTGTTGGTGTGTTGTGCTCCTCTCTAGTTGTTGAATAAAGAATCACTCACCCATTGATTCCTACTTTCACCATTTTGATTGGGTTGGTCTAGTCCTCTGGAAGCAGAAAGGTCACCGTAAGCAAGGAGAGATGATAGTGGAAAGAGAAGGCGTAACTATTAGTTTATAACATGATAAACTGTTATTTATGTGTGCCATATTTATGAATTGCCTCCAATAGTTTGGTGTGTTCAATATTTCCTTAATAGAGATAAGAAGATAACACAGAATCTATCTCATGCTGAAAGATTATGATCAGTGCAACAGTGCTGCATGGCACAATTGCACAACCCTCTACATAAATGCATACCTGTGCATAAATGTCACCGTTTAAAGCAAGAACTGAATATCATTCAAGTTTAAAGTTTCTTGTAAATACAATGACATTCAATAAGAGTATTTCTGAACAACGGCAACATACTATGCTTAGAGTTATTTATTGGCCTTTAATAATAAACGCAAAGTTAGCAGACAATAAGGCCTACCGTTTGTGAGAAGCGTCAAATTATCTTGCGACTCCGGGTTGTGAGTGGGGACGAGCGACACAACTCTGAACGTATTTATGATTGACCAGCGGCTGGCCACGCCCACACCGTGACGTCAGTGTTCGGCCCCCCCTCTCTGAATGTCAAGGTCGTTTGCCAACTATAAGAGCTAGCAGGTGACTTTGTTTAGGTCCTACAGCTGAAACGCCTTCACATAATGTGTTTATACGTTGTTGTTGTTGTTGTTGTTGTTGTTGTTGTTGTTGTTATACTTTTTTATGTGTGAAACCTGTTCATGGTTGACTGTAGGCTACTGTGTCTGTAAACCTATGATGTCATCTGTACACTGCTGTCAAACAAAGGTTTATACGCACGGGCCTGTTACTGACGTACTATCTCGCATTGGCTTTTGACCTTTGACATTTTAAAGTCTACATATTGGGGACATATACAAACATTAAAGTCCTAAAAGCAAAAGACTAGTGGGAACTCGATGACCTTCTCACTAAAGAAAAAGACCAGGGTGAGAGGGAAAGCTGCGGATCATATCTCATTCTTCCTAACTTTGACATTTAATGTCTAAAGACCATGACCCTTCACTTTTAAGCACCCTCTTTACTACCTCTGACTTTAATCATGTTCCCCTTAGATTTCTCCATTTAAATTTGTGGACTAATTATTGCGTGTGTTTTGCTCACCTAGATGACATTTAGCATGGGCATGTCAGCTACATATTGATTTAGCTATCGGTCAAAGTAAAAGTTTGAAGGGTAGATTTGTACTTTGTAACAGTTACCTTTGAAAAGTAAAAGTCCCTTACGGAAAAGGCAAAAAAAAACCACCAAAAAAACCCCCCACACACACACACCTAAAATAAACTAATATGAGTCTCTTACTTTGAAAAGTTTAATATGTGGACCTATTGAACCAGGCTACTTTTCATACTGATCCTCATCCTGTATACCACAAGGAACTCTCACTTGTGCACGACGGTGACAGTCAGAAAGCTA
Organism: Merluccius polli; assembly: GCA_030340625.1. Classification (NCBI taxonomy): domain Eukaryota; kingdom Metazoa; phylum Chordata; class Actinopteri; order Gadiformes; family Merlucciidae; genus Merluccius; species Merluccius polli. The sequence goes on along the minus strand of JAOPHQ010001722.1, from coordinate 82,569 downwards.
ATACGCACAGGAAGGCATCTTGTTACCGTATAGTTTACCACAGACCCAATAATCCCCACACTATGGCAGGTGATATGGATGAGCGACCCATACCTGTCCCCCAACTGCACGTTGCATGCAGACAAAAACCTTCCTACACTGTCCAGCCATTCACTGCACCAATGGGTGAGGGTCTCTTTCTGGCTGTCGGCCAATTTGGCATACTTGAACTATCAAAAGGCAGGGGGAGCACGACACTGTTGGACCCTTGGTTCGTTGCTTAAGGTCAAAGAGGGTATCTAAAGGTCAGGCTATGTTTAGCAGCAGGGCCGTCGCGGTCTTCTGTGCTGTCGTGAATCGACTACACCACTACATATGATCCATCCAGAATTACATAGCATGTCTGTGGCCACCTGCTAATATATACTAGTAGTAGTGTTTGTGTGTGTGTGTGTGTGTGTGTGTGTGCGCACTGTACTATATGACAGTGCACTGCATACACATATACAATGTATATGCACAAGTGTGTGTGTGTCCTGACCAATATGCTGTCCCGTTCACAGTATGGGAGTAACAAACTTGTGGTTATGGCAGACAGCCAATTAAATGGCATAATGGACCAATACTGACCTCTAGCGACGAAACAGAGAATCACACCTTGTATTTGGAAATCCACCTTGTTGGATAATTAATAACCTGTAGGCCTATAACATTATTATGTATGACACATTTGATTTATTTGTGATCAGTGTTTATGTAGTTATACAGATTATTTATATTATATTGTTTCATCTTTTTTCTTACCAGACATAATTTCATGCTCATATTTGGTTATGTACACATGTAAGCCATAGGCCTAAAGTTAACTTCAACATATAGGGAATAGGGAACTCATCTAACATTATATAGGGAATATCCATGCATATTTTAAACAATTTTAAATTGCTTCAACACCAACACATATTTAACCAATTAGAAACCACCTTGAATTCAGGGATGATTTCTCAAGGTCCCCATTATTTCATCTACTTACACTTCCTTTTCATTTTAAAAAACATTAATTGAATTCTCAACAGTGCTAAAAGGGACTGTGTGCATGCACCAGCCAAGCGTTTGTATTCTGGGTAAATATTAGATTATCGCTGCAAGCTGAGTGACAGCTTTAAGCTTTCTTTTTCAAGCCATAACGTACCTTCAAAAACGCAGCACTGAGGGTAATGAGTTTTTACCAAGGCGGAATCAGGTTTTAGAGGTACTTCTGCACACTCTGGGACCACCAGATAAGCTCTTCAGGTAAGAGCACTTCAGATACATTTAATAACCAGACGCTGGTAAGCATTTTTTTTTCATGAGAACGGGAAGCAAGGATGGAGAGGAAGGAAATTAAAGGAATGGGAAGGAAAGCTCGAAGAGGAAAGGTTCGAAGGATTCCTAAAGGAATATTGGGTGCCATCTGTTGGATGTTAAATAGGCTACATAAGAAAATGTATCTTCGTATTAACAGACCAATGTAAATGTCAAATATGTTTAATCATGCAAATAAAACGTAACAATATAAATCAACTCTGGAGGAGAACAAAGGAATGCATTACAGAATTCATAAGACGATCAAATACCAGATTCAGTTACAAATGTTTGAATTACAAACTATCCTTGGCCTACATACTTAAACATTTACTTAACACTTCTAGATAGTCAAACATAATTAGTTTGAAAATACACATGGTAGGCTACAGATTCATGAAATATGATCAAATATCAAAGTAACAGTTTGATGTAAACGTAGCATGATTTCTGATTTAGTTTTAGTCATTTACACGCAGATAAAGTAGGAATTACAGCGGCCTCCTCAAACCGGCGGCGTAGGCCTATGTGTAAGGAACTGACTCTATGCTAGATGAATTCACATTAGCAATACTATGTGCTTTGCACTCACATAAATACCATTTAATTCAATGCCTAGTTCAATGCATTTCTGTGTTTTTTTTTACTGGTCATATATCGTGTTGGGGTGTCATCAGTCTTTTCCCTCCGTGGACATCCACTAACAGCCCAGTCCACTCAAGGACCCGATCCGGTCCAGTTTCAGACCGAAGCACCCCCGATTCCATCCCCTCCGTGACCTGTCCGGTTCCGCTCGCTTCTGATTGGCCAGGGCGCCCTTTAAGAGGCGGAGCCAGGGAGTCTCGCCCTGGGCTGCCGGTGGGTCAGCCCATTTGGGGCTCTCTGCCGCTTTGACCCCAGCAGCAGCAGCAGCAGCAGCAGCAGCAGCAGCAGACTCTTCTGGTCGGCTGCTCAACAGGTTCTCCAGGTCATCCAAGGTCAGGAGGTCGTTGTAGCGCTCAAGAAACTGTTCCATGAACTACAAGTGGAAAAAAAAAGCTATGTGGAAATGTAATTGAAAGCTACGACGGGTAATTCAACAGGTAACTCAATCACGGATACATTTCATTATTCCATCCTTTCCTTCTTCTACTCTGCTGCTGTCAACCCGCCCATCCCCCCCCCCCCCCCCCCCCCCCATCTCTAGTCTCCTCCACTCTTCCCCTTTTTTTTGTTCCATCCCATCCATCCACCCCCTTCCCTCTCTCTCCCTGTCTGTCTGTCTGTCTGTCTGTACCTGCACGGCATCGGAGGACGGTTGCAGAGCGCGCGCCTCTGTGTTCCCCAGCGGCGCCAGCAGCAGCAGAGCGGCGTAGAGCAGTGCAGGGTACAGCATGGCAGCAGCGGAGATGCGCGAGCGAGTGAGTGACTAGCGGGGAGCAAAGAGAGGTTGCAATTGCCCGGACACGACCTCACGCACACTGGCTGCACTCATCCCCGGTGTGGTGGGTGGGGTGGATGGGGAATGAATACAAACGGATGTTATGATGGAGCAGCGTGACAAATGCGGGGTATGATGTGATTGTTTTACCACGATGGGGGAAGTAAAACAAATGAAGAATCCAAAAATGAATTATCTTTATCAATTCAGAATAACAAATGCACATCAATGTTTGTTTTTATTTTTTTTTAAACAATAGTAGGAATACATATTCTTTTTTTAACTTCTTTATTCAAAAGCATGTTAACTTTAAAATGCTAAAGTAAAATAACTACTAGGGAGCTCATTCAAAAATTAAAGTTAAAGATAAAAATATACCAACATTATACACAACATAATAAAATGAGATCTTTTCGTTTTCGGCTTCGATGCTGCAGGATTCGTGCTCATTATAAAATAGTCGATTTACACTACACTTACACCACTGCATAATGTCATTCAAAAATATATAGAAGTTAGCAGGTTACAATTTAGTTTTAGTCCCTTAATTGACACCACATACTGCATCCAGCTATATCATTGACTTGCATGTGCACTGAAAAGACGAGGTAAAACTAAGTCCCCTCACCTCAGTTCTGTTCCGGTTGAGTCTCTTGTTGCGGTCATAAGCTCCTCTCCATCTCCGTTCCCTCGGTGTCTCTTCCTCCACTCACTTGTTGGCACCTGCTTAAGGCTTAAAGCATCACTATCTAGCCCGCCTGGCCCCGCCTCCCACGACCCCTCTCCCACCCACCTCCTAACTCCCTCCCTCCCACCCCCTACCTCCCAGCGAGGGAATTGAAGGGATGAAATTGCGTCTTGTGTCTTTGTTCCCTTGGCAGAGGTTGAATGTTAGGGTATCGTTTGGGATTCTGCAGCGGTACAGTTGTGCCAGAGTCCCCCCCGCAGCCCCACACTTACTCCACCCCCCCCCCCCCCCCCCAATTTATTTATTTACTGGAATGATGTCATAGCCTTGAAGAGAGCCACTGTCATTATCAAGGTGACCAGAGCAACGTGAATTCTACACATCCAAAGATGGATGCCAATCCCATACCGTTACTGTAGGACCAAAGTGTCCTCTTGCAAGGAATTGGCCGCAAGCGACCAGTTTGTTATGACCATCTTGTCATACAGATTGTAAACTCAAGACGGTTACATGTGGAAGCCACAAGACATTGAGCCAGTGGAACTGGGTTCATACCCTCAGCTCCACCATTACATTCATGTAAACTTGAACATTGCATTGCTAGTCGGCTTTTCATTCATTCACCTTGACACTTTTTTTCCCTGTGTGGTTTTCCCTCTTTTGTCTATATGGGCTTTCATTGTGGGTTGAGCGCTCTCCTCTGCTGGGTAAGTTACAGTCTGTCGGTGCCATCTGCTCCCCGTTACCCCCTGCAGTCAAACTGCCATGGCACTGGTGGGCCTCACACCCACACACAAAGCCTCAAAGTTTAGCACGCAAACATTACATGTTTTGCCATATTTACAATTATGTTAAATAATGACAACGGCACATTCAGGCCTCTAAAAACAGGCTTAATGCGCAGCATGGAATAGTTTAATACCCTCCTCAAGCATTGAAGGAAACCGTAGCAAAGAAAAAGACCATCCAGAGTCAATATCAGTATTCCCTAAATACTGATCCCTCAAAATAATGTTATTTACTTGTTCAATACATAAACAAACTTAAGTTTTGATAAAGCAACACATTGCTGCATTAGATGTAGGAGGTTCTGCATAAAATGAAAAAAAACATTGCTCACCCCTCATCTTTTAGGAGAGGCGACTGTGTGGGAGAGTGGGCGAGAGATTAGTAAGTGGGGGTGGTGGTGGGGAGGCGGGCTACAACACATGTGATGTCATCACAGCGAGTAGAGAACTGTAGGAGGAAAGTAGGCAGTGGAGAAGAGAATGGGAGCGGGAGGGAGGTGTGCACAAGGCAAAAGCTGAGGTGGTGGTGGTGGTGGTGGGGGGTTAACAAAAGAAAACTGATTACAGAGCTGAGTGGAGGGCAGTGAACAGCATGCGAGACTCAGACTGATGGAAAACCAACCGCCATGCAGCAGAGCTCGGGAAGAAAAACGCATTCGAAAATGAGTGATGAAAAAAAGTCAAATGACAAGCATGAGAGCAGGGAAAGAGTTAAGAAAGAAATAAGTAAAATAAAGAGAGCGATGGGAACAGTAGGCAAGCTGTGACAGCCTATAAAACCACAACTGTCCAAGCACTTTAGAATGGAAGTTCAGTGCTCCTGGTAATGAGAGTATAAATCTGCTTCCAATGACCTACAGGCAGCTTCCAGCCGTCACACAGACACAAGCAGGGGACACTGGGAGGCAAGAGAGCCAAGCAAAGTCTAAATCTACCATTTATTTAAAAATTGCATCATTCTACAACAATGCTTACAAAAAAGGACGAGATAAAAGCATACACAAGTATACAATAAAATAGTTAAAAAGTAAAAAATTGTATTAAGAGGTTCCGAAGAATTGATGAAACAGAAAAATGGAAAGAATCAGTGTCGGAGGCGTGTTCGACGGGACGTGCGAGCAATAGGCGTAGTCACTTTGGGGGTCTCGCTCTCCGCCATCACAGCATCTAGTAGAAAACAAAGTACAATATATTAGTACTTTGAAATCACAACAGGTCAAGTAGCGAACACAATGTACAGTGCGCCATCCCTAATTCAGTGTCTTCTAGTCAAGTCAAGTCAACTTTATTGTCAATTTTCATGAATGTACAGGACATACACAAAAACCGAAATGCCGTTTCCCTCGATCCCTGGTGCAAAACAGCTATAAACACGTATATAAATATAAATATTAAAAATAGATATAAAATACACATTTAAAAAAGAATATATACAAGGTTTTTTTACAAAAAGAAAGATAGATATGCATGTATGTATAAACAGTATGGACAGTATAAACAGTATGAGACAGAACTATCAGTGCACATATTTTAAAAATAGTTCTTAAAAATAGTTCATAAAGTGACTGTGCATGGTGGTGGGGAAGAGGAGTAGTGTGCAGGTGTGTGGGGTATAGAATAAGGGTTATTCGCTTATGAAGGCAAACATCGATTGTTTGGGTCAACTTCTTTTTTAACTTGTTACTCTTCTTTGATCTTAAACAGTTATCTATGCCATTTTTTAACAATTTCTAAAATAATAGAAGCCTGTCCCAACACTGCTAATGCTTTTACTAAAGATGCATTTTAATAATGGAAGCAATGGGTCTTCTGAAACTTTGAGGTTACCTAACCGAGTCGGACTCAGACCAATAAGTGGATCTGAAAGCCACTGAAGTCCACGCAGCAATCCTATGTGATCTTGTAGTTTTGCTTTTTGCATTATTAAAAAAAAAATGTATACAACAAAACAATGTTTTTTAAATGAATTGAACCACTTTGGAAATGAAAAGGAAAAACAACTAGTTGATAAAAACGCGATTCTGCAGCAGTGGTCTCCACTGGCTCGGATTCAGACGGGGTTTAATGTTAAGCCCAACGCACACGGCCATATCAGAACATAAGCAAAATAATGTTTTTTGAATTTCAGTATGAATCTGGTTCTTGTTTGTGTCGCACTACAAATATGAAGGAATATGTGCTTTGGGTTTAATGGAAAAACTCAAGCTGGTGGTGGATAATTAGGCATGTCATTGAATGCGTGAGGAAGAGGGACGAGAGGAGAAGATGGATGTGCGCTCCGACGGAGAGCCACACTTACACATTTTCAGATCATGAAAGACTAAGGCCATTGATTGATATTGGCTGAAACAACAATAGACATTTCCGACCCCGTCGGTGAATCCCCAATAATCGATTATTCGCTCATACCACCCACCGATTATTCGACCATGACAAATGTGAGTTGTTAACATCCCTACTTTAAAATCAGCAAATAATAGCTTGCACTTCAACAGCTCCTACCTGATCAGGATATTGGCCTCAGAACAAAGATTAACTTTCATTATAAAAGATAAATAGGGCAATTTACAGAAAAGCATTCGATTTCTTAAACCATTCACGGATTATCCTAGTTGTCGTTTAAGCGAGGCAAATTTCACTCACCCTCTTCATCCTCCTCCTCGTCCTCATCACTGCTGAAGGTGATGGCAGGCTTCTTGGATTTGCGGCTGGGTTTCGGCGTTACAAAGCTGTCATCAAGGTGACTCAAAACCGCCGGCTTGGATTGACCTGTGAGAAGAGAGAAACATAATATATATTTTGTGGAAAGATTGGGAAAATGACTAATGTATGCAATGGGGGCAGGATATAGTGCAGTGGCAAGCGTATTCCACCTCCCAGCTGGAAGGTTCTGGGTTCAATCCCCAGTGTACGCCACCCAGAGCAAGACACCCAACCGCTACATGCTCAATAATGACATGCATCTGAATTCACTGCAAGTCCCTTTAGATAAATGGCTTAATAGCAATGAACATGCCAACTATTTTTGACTTGTAATGATTAGTCGTTCTACAGAAAATGAATCGAATCTAATTTTGATAATAGATGGTCATTTATCAAGTTTGCAGTGTTGCTGCTTAATGTTGCAGTTCAATTCAAATGTTTGGCTTATGGATCATTATAAAAGGAATAGTTTAGTTCACTTTGGACTCTTTGTAACTTGTGATGACATTTGCTATTAATGATGACATCTTATAGACTAAATGATTTTAAAAAAAAAATAGATTAATCGACTATGAAAATGATGTTGCGTGTACGGTTGTAGTGCGACTCACCTCTTTTGGACCTGCCCCGCCCCCTGGCAGGCTGGGGAGTGTGTGCCAGCGTCTTCTCCGTGGAGCCTCCTTCCTCAGTCTCTGGGCTCTCAACATTCTCCAAGCCCCGCGTATGCACAGCAGTCAGCCTCTTCTCAAACTCATCCACCTGGGCCTTAGTGGTATGAGAAAATCAAAAAAAAGTCCTTTAAAAAATAAACTAATGTTAAAAAAAAAATAGGAAGAGGGAGTCAAGTTGGGGTCATCTACAAAAACACAGTAGTGAAACTAAATACAAAACAAATGTTAAGTAGCATAAAAGGCAAGTCTGCATATGAAATAGAATATTAATATGATGTGCATACAGTGGTTCAGATAATATGAAACACAAGCTGCATAATGTCGAGTAGGTAAACTATAGATTAGTTCCAAGACTGCACAAGAGGATGGTACCTTGAGCTGGGGTTTGGCGCCACGGCGGAGCTTGGCGGTGATGGAGAGGAGGGGCTGGTAGACGCCGGGCTCTGTCAGCTTGTCGCAGTAACACTCCCAGCACTCCTGCAGCCTCTTGAGGCCTCGCTCACACATAGACAGCAGGGACAGCGACACAGCCAGGTCGCACCACTGGCGCTCTGTCCTGGGGTGGGGTGGTGGGTGGTCAGAGGTCAGGAAATGGCAAGGTGACCGTAGAGACCGAGGTAAACGCATGATGGATATAAGAGCGACTTCCAAAAGGCAGGAGTGGTTATTTATGGGCGACTGCTCTGACCTGGCATTTGGGACAAATCTCGTTATGCTGTGAATACATGCAGGTCTTGATTCACTTTGCTATAGCGTAATATGAAATGTCCTTTCTATGGGAGTGTATGGATTAATGAGTCAGAGCAGGGAAAGCAACGCGAGGCCCTCTGCGGTGTCCGATGTGGAAGGAGAGCTTGCTATGACAGGTCGTGGGGGAAGAAAGCGGAGAATATGAGAGCTAGCAATAGAAGCAGCAGCACCACTTCAAACTGGGCCTGGACATTGTTGTGTGCTTTGCATGAGCCCCTCCAAACCAGAGTGGAAGTCCCACACACACGCAGCGTGCTGAGGCACTGGTGCTGGTGGACAAAGAGTGCCCCATAGACTTGTCGGCCACTCGACCACACCAGGCCAAATGACGCAAATGGTTTGCTTGTACTCACTTGGCCGTTCTAAAACGTTGACACAACTTCTCCACCAGCGATTCAGTCTGCCTCTCTTTAGTGATGTACGAGAACAGCTGCCTGAAAACAAGAAAACATGAAAGTATCACATCAAAAACAAAGCCCATGGAATAGACAATCATTGGTTTATTCAGGTCTTCGCAAAACTGTAAAAATTACAATTCGGTGGGGGGGGGGGGGGGGGGGGAATGCCTGTCTTTGCAGGGTGGATAACAGTCGAGGATATAAACAGTGAGCCCAACATCATGATGGAGAACAATAAAACTGACCCAATTCTGATTGAGCACCGAGCCCTTGTAAAATACTCCATAAACATTTTTTTTAGTATTAAATGCACCTGTATGGTAGCCTGTGTTGCTTTGCAACCATTATGCTGTCTTGAGGAACTATAATATTCTGTCTGGTGTTCAATCTGGTTATGGCTGTGTCACTGCAAATTCCTCAATGACATTATTCTAACCAATATTTTGATTGATTCAGCTAAGGCTTTTGACACTTGATCATTCTATCGTTGCTGACAGGCTGGGTAGCATTGGGGTCTCCGATCACTCACTGGCGTGGTTCTCCAACTACCTTACTAATAGGGGTGCCATGTGTTAAATCCGAACAATGTCTCTCAGCCCCTCCCTGTCAACAAGGTTGTACCCCAGGGCTCGATCCTAAGCCCCACACTTTTTTCTATACATATATAAATTACATTGTATACATATATACATATATACATGACATGGCCTGTTCTGTTGTAGACTCATCTATCCAACTTTATGCTGAAGACATGCTTTATGCAGTCCCTCCACAGATACAGTACTTGGACACTAAGGAAGCTATCCTGATGTGATCCAACAGGCCTTCTGACAACAGCCATGTGGTTCGGTAGGAATTGTTTTGTGCACCTTCAGCTAAATGATTGCATTTTATGTTGCTGCGTGTTTATTTTGTGAAATCTTACTAGGTAGTCTATAGCCTTTTAGTAACAGCTTAACGCAGGATGGCGTAACACGCCGCCAACCTGCTCGACGTCGTGCCGAACAACGCCCCCTAGCCAGTGTAAACCACAGCCTCTCGTGGCTTATTGCTTAAACCTACTTCATGATAACATTGAAGTCCTCAGCGGTCATGCCCCTCTCTGGGTCAGACAGCCTGCTGATGATGTCTGGCAGCAGGTTGTAGATTGCATTGTCCTGTGCAGCATTAGAAAAAGAGATGAGGGATACAAAAACAACTGAATGCATCTGATTTCTCCAAGTGTCCTTTTGGGAGGAGAAGGTGGTCTGAGCCCATCATCAACTCACCTTGGAGGCGAGCTCATTGAAGAAGTTTAGGGCCAGGCTGGCGATGTGTGGTTCGGGGTCGATGAGGAGCGCCGCCACCTCACCCACCTGACCTTTGACCTTGAGGACATCTTTGAGCACCAGCTGAGTTAGGACCGTCACGGCTGTCTGCCTCACCGACGGCACCTCGTCACTTAACCTGGGGGGGGGGGGGGGGGGGGGGGGGAAGAGAGAAAATAGAACGAGGGATATACACGTTACACGTTTTCTTACTTCACAAAATCCGACGCCTCTAATTAATGCAGTTTTTTCTTTTTTCTTATTGCCCAGTATGTTTATTATCAGGACTCCATGCCATTGGACAGAACAGAACAATTTGTTCAGGACATGTCGGATGGCATTTTGAGACAGATTTCGATCCACCAGAGCCCAGGAACCACAACACAAAGGAAAGTAATTAGCGCCTTGTGTTACAGGGCAGGACTCCTGGCAGAAGATCACACGTTCAGTCACCAACTGCGGACGGGGTGGGGGGGGCAGCTTTTGGCTTCATTTGAAGCTGTGGTTACATAGCGCCACATGCTAATGCTGGGGGCTTACCACAACAATATGGAGGGTAATTCATTCTCAACACCCTTATCAGGAAGCTCCAGGAACAACCAGTTTTAGAAGACTGAACATGGTGTGTGTGTGTGTGTGTGTGTGTGTGTGTGTGTGTGTGTGTGTGTGTGTGTGTGTGTGTGTGTGTGTGTGTGTGTGTGTGTGTGTGTGTGTGTGTGTGTGTGTGTGTGTGTGTGTGTGTGTGTGTGTGTGTGTGTGCGCGTAATAAGAGAAACCCATGGATTACTACAGAAACACTGCCAGGCTAATAAAAACGTAGAATGTTTCATATACTTGGAAAAAACCTCAAAGTGAGAATAAGCACACCATTAGAAACAAACCCACACATAAAAACACAATAGAAAACTACTAATTTTGATTCTGCCTGGTTGTTGTTGTCGATGCCACTACTACGTGAATAGAAAGGTAATCGTTAAGACATTTCTACAATGTAAAAAGGCTGGCAGGACCTTTGACTTGAGTAGAAATTATCCCTTCTTCCCGTCCATAATTACACCTGTCAGCCCACTGGATCGGACCATGGGGTCCCAACACACCAGCAATTACACTGTTGGGCATCTAAAACGGCCCCTGTCCAAGGCCACGCAAGGCTACTGCCTAGTTCCAGGGGGAGGGACAGGGGAGTGATGGGAGGCTTGTTGTCCTGCTCAACGCTGGAATCTGCTGGACAGTTGCCATGGCAACAGCCACAGAAGGGGGGGGGGGGGGGTTCAGTATACGAGAGAGAGATGGCAGAGTTTGCAAACACAGATCATCTCAAAGTTTGCTTCCCATAGAGTTTGATGGAGGGAGGGGTGTGGGTTGGGGGGTGCGAGACACTCAATATGCTGAGGAGGGGGAGGGGGGGGGCAGAATCTCCAGACAGGCTGTGGGATCCCACGTCAACACAAATCAAGAGCTTGAGGAGGATGTTGGAATGAACCATTATTTACTACACACCCACTCTCCGGGCTTGTTTCCTTTAATTACCCAAGAGACAGTGAGTGAGCTTAGGGCATTATAATGCAGCAGCTGATTGCAAACAAGACTTACCGATGCATTAGAACAATCTTTGGATCTGGATATGGATATGATTAGGCGTGGGTACTGCAAGTGCTGCTTAACAAGGATACATAGCTGTGTGGTTGAAAACCACCCCCATAACTCCACTCAAAGCATTGAAACCCTAACCAGACAAGGCGCGCGGGATGACATATTGGTGTTTTCGGCTTCGGCCAGACAGTGCAGCAGGCAGTCTGCAATTTATATTTGCATTCAAATTTTTGTTCGTTCGGTCTATCCTAGACCTAAATCAAAGTGATCACAAGGAGAGGATGACTTAATAAGCTGCATGTATTGCATACAAATGCTGTGTAACATATGACCTTTTGCCAAACATTAGCACATCATGAACACTATGATTCATTGATGCACTTTATCTTCCATGGCTTGGAGAAAAATGTCCCAATGGCATCATGATAGACATTTTGCTACAGAAGGCCCATATATTGAATCTTCATCTTGCAGCCTGTTCCTGAGATATGTTTTCACGTAAGACTTGTCTTTATTTAGTAAATTCAAGGATAGATTTATATTGCCATCCAAAGCAATCATGACTTGTGTGAGTTATAGCCCAATACCCTGTTCATGGTGGAGAAATCACGTTCACACTGCCCACAATAACGGTGAGCGCATTTTCCAGCTTTACACTTTATACAAGCTTTACATTACAGTAACCGGCTTTCAGAAGCAAGTTGAAGTGGCGGGCGCGATGGAGACATAGGCCAAATCCAACTATAAAATTAAGAGAACCAAATGTTAAAAATAACAGATGGATATTAAGAAATATCCACGCTCCGTAATATAGTCATCTAAAGCCAAAAGCGAAAGGATCACTCTGCAGTCCAAGTCACTGGTTTTCGCTTGATTACATAGCGTGAATATCCAATATCTTTATAACTTTAACTCGGTTTGACAAATCAATGTGATGGACCAATCAACAGTTCTTGACATAAAGTTGTGTTGATTTAATCCCGTGGCATACAATCACACCAATCATATGAATTAAAAACAAGACTGAGTCAAGTTATCAGCTCGTCCAGATCTTTATAATAATGGTCGAGATTATTTCGCTGTTGCAGCACTTGCCTGTCTAGGATTTTTTAATTGTTGGTCTCTCATTAGATCCAACATGAGATGCATCTCCTTGTGAAGCATTCATTCTCTTGTAATTAGTATTTCCGCTTTTCCATGATTACTGTCATGACATTCCTATATGTTAAAGGTCTCCTTCACCGGTAACCCGTTTTTACTTGCTCCTTTTGGAATATGATAGGTCACTCCTAGTTGCATAAGCATGCTGCACGTGGAAAACGTTCTTCTACCCCCATTGCATGCATTAGCCAATGTAAGAACATAGACGGACGAGGAAGTCAGAAACGAGGAAGTGAGAAAAAGCCCAACAGTCTGACGTATGAATGTGTATGAATATTCATGACCTCGTCTACCTTGGCTTGAGACCGCCCTCAGGAAAACAGTATACGGCATTTCAGAATGTTTGTAAACAATACGCGTCAAGATACTTCCGGGTGGCAGGAAGAGAGCGGCTTCCACTGAAGCGATCCAGCCGGCTACTGTAAACAGTGTTACATTGTTAAAAACATTGTTGTTGATCTGAAGTTGTAAGTTCTAAATGCTGCATCTCTCGGTTTCATTAATAAAAAGTATTACGTCGCTATCATTTTCCGTTCCGGAGATAGACGCGAAAGAGTCCAGCAATACCACGACTTCTTAAACAACATGTAACACACGTTAACCTGTAGGCTGCCTTAAACCTGGGTTTGCTCAGTGAGCACAACCGTATAATAAACGTTTAACGTGTAGCCTATAGTGTAGCCGTAATGAATTCAATATGTACGACTTTATTCTCGTAATTAATTCAATATTTACGACTTTATTCTCGTAATTTAATGAAAAAAAATCTTAACGTGGCCCTAATACGCCGTCGTAATATATTAATGAGACTTCCCATACCCGTATAAATTAATGAGACGTCACGTAGCGCCCCGCAAGAAGAAAATCATTCATTCAAGCCATGTACTGTTTTCTCGATCGCTCTGCCCTGTCAAATGATATGGAGGGGTTTGTTTACTAGTTCTGCCATCGGAGAACGCTTCGTCTTTTGCCACCCGGAAGAACGTATATTGTTGTTGTGACGTCGTGGTGATTTGTCATGTTGATAACATAGACATCTTATATCATGAATGTATCTAATGTATGTATATAGTAACATATGTATAAGATGTCTACGGTTGATAACGCACGAGGGATCACTCGCCTCTGATTGGCTAACATCCCTGTGACGGACAGTGCTGTTAGCCAATCAGAGGCAAGTCATTTAAATGTCATGAATATTCATGAGTAAGAGCCGAAAACCAAACCGAAAACCGGCTCACAGGGCATTCATTAATACTAGAGACCACTGCAAAATTAACGAAAAAACGATGAAATGAGACCTTTAAGCCTGTTTAATTCGGTTATGATAATGCATATAAAAATAACCAACTAAAAAATGCGATTGTTCGATGAAGAATTCGAGTCGACTGGGGGCTCTCTGAACAACAAGTCGACTATAGTCGACATTTAGGGTACAGCACTACTAAGTAAACGTTTGAAAGTTATTAAACTGTCTCGTGTCACATATCTGAGAAAAGATTATTTCCCCAGATGGAAGATATCTTCTCATTCGAATCTCAAATGCTACAGTATGATACCCTCTCGCAGCAGCAACACTGGATTTCCGAATAAACGGATTTGCTGTAATTTTTTGGGGCATGGCGGGCCCGCCAGTACCATTATAGGGGAAACGCTGCACGCCTCTCATTATGCCTCCTATTGAACAGTGCATGTAATAGGTAAAAGCACCCCTCCATACGTTATCCACCCATAGGTGACGTGGTGCTGGGCATTACCTGGCATAGAGGTTCTGGGTCCAGGGCTCCAGGATGTTAGGGAAACGAACAATGAGGTCACCCAGGGCAATGATGGCGTTGGCGCGGACCACGGGCAGCGGCGAGCGCTCCAGCACGGTGAAGAGCAGACGCGTGTGTTCGTCACACACCGATGGACTGAGGAGAAAAGTACAATGAAAAAAGCAAAAAAAATAAAATAGGTAAGGGCCAGGAAGAGGGCTTACTGCCATTTACAGACAGGTTGTACATGTAGCTATATAAAAAGTAAATTAAAATAGACTCCCAAACAGGTTTCTTCCAGTGTATATGGCTCACTTCTAGGAATGAAACAAAAAAGTTGCCTGTGAAATTGGTTTGCCTCTTCTAGTGCCTAAATGCTTAGGTTTTAGTCTCAGTATATATTCTGTATTCTGACGCAATAAGAAAACAAAAAACATTTTGTTTCATAAATCTATAACAATTAAAATGAATATTTAACAGCGAAGTCCTGGGATGAGACAGGAGGTAGGACAAGACGACAGGAAATGCTTGTACCTGATCATCATGAACTGGGAGAGGGCGAGGCAGGCAGCGGTGGTGAGCTGGGGGTGAGAATACCGTCCAGGAGAGCTGCACACCTTCACCAGCAGGGGAAGGAAGGAAGAAAGGATGTTCTCCTCTAAACCAAGGAGAGAGGGGACAGCATGTTTTATAAAGGTAGCCCGGACCACATTAAGTCAGATCAGCAAGTGTGGTTTGGAAATTGAGTGTGGTACATTGGTTGTCAATGTACCAATACATTAATGCTGTGGTGTTTTGTTACCAGCCAGTAATTCTGTCTCGCAGATCTTTCTAATAAGCTCCGCCTCGGTGTCCTCAGCCGTGGCACCAATCAACCCAAGCTCCTCCTCCACGGCACTGTCATTGGCTGCTTGCTGTTTAGACATGTTAGAACAGTATTACATCCATTGGCCTTTTCTCAGTTTCACTCTGTATTAAAAGGGTTTTTGACCAGTAACTGACTGATTTTAAGCTTGAACAATGCCATTAAAAACATTATCCATTACAACAAGTTACTGATTACAGTTACATAATTTACAGTTGCAGATTTTGCAATGTTTAAGAAATGCACTACCATTACTGCATCACCTAGACTAGAAGTAAGATTAGTACTTAGTACTTTCCATCATGTAATCCCAAGCCTTTAATAGTAGTTTCCCAGTGTACCTTAGATTTCGATGGCCCCTTTTCCTTCTCCTCCCTCTCCTCAGTCTCTCCTCTCCTCCTCCGCAGCTCAGCACTCACACTGCGCTCCAGGTGGGACACCTGCCAGAACGCCACACAGCCGCACAGAGACAGCAGCTGGGCCAGGCTCACGCTGCTCACTACGGCAAACACACGGGAACACTGGATTTACTACCAGGGAGCCCGGCTGACAGGAGCTGTCCAGGAGACCGCAATGAAGCAGCAGCAGCAACAAGAACCAAACAGTTACCAGCTTTTATTGCCACTGGATTTGTATGGTGCATAGAAACTTGCTGAAATTAAGTTTTAACCTTTCTATGACACAGCCTTCATCAACTGACAAAGTAAATGATTTACAACGTACTGGCTTTAGATATTACGTCTTAACTTGATCAGTCCACTGTTGCATTGGAAGTAGGGCTAAACGATGAGGTCAAAATAAAAACATTTATTTTGACATTGCGATATGATTCACCATTAGTGGGAATTATGTTTGTTTCAAAATGTTAATTTTCACTGACAACTATTAAAATCATGACGACATTTGTTGTTGTTTTTTTCAAATGTGCCATCTCTGCAGCACTACAGTACTTATGTTATAATATTACATTTACACATTTTACCCCTATCAAAACATTTTAGCTCCTGTGATGTGGATATGGGCATACTCCAATGAATACATGCACATATTCCCATGCACTGGCACTACAGATTGGAAGTGCGAATTTTTCCAATTCATTATACATCTAAACTTGCTAAAACGATAAGAACTATATTTAATACACAGGCATATTTGTATACCTTGTTCAGAAGAATCCTGAGAGTCCTGGGAGCCACCTTGGGTTTGGACGGTCTCCTTGGGGGCTTCTGCTGTTTTGCCGACCTGGTCCAATACGAGCTGGGTGCTGTGCTGCAGTAGCAGCGAGCAGAGCTGGTCAGGAGACTCGGCCAGGAAGTACAGGAGACGGACGGCCTGTTCCATGAAACTCTGCCAGTGAGGGTCCTCCTTCACCACACCTGGGGAGGTCAAGTAGCAGTGCAAGAGCCACGTGACTTTGTACACAGCTATACAGGTGTCTTGGTGTCCAATAGCATGTGAGATCTAAGAATCCCAAAGCAGTCTAGGTTAGGTTTACAGCAGAATTACATTGCATTTACCTTCTGCGATGGCCTTTGTAAGGCAGGTGAAGAGCTGGTGATCGTGGGACAGTCTGAACGGGGCACTCTTTGATTGCTAGAAAATGGCATCAGTACAAAAGAAAAATCTTTAAGAACTTAGAGCTGCAACATTTAGTTGATGGGCATGGGGATATGCATTACATTTTTATAATGGATTATTCGTTTAGGTAATTTATCAAGTACAAATACCAAACATTTGCTGCTTGATGCTTCAGAAATTCAAATGTTTGGTTCATGGATCATAAAATGAATACTTTAGCTTGAAAAAAATGATTTGTTGCAGAACTAGAACTTATGCACTTTATCAATGTTGATTCGTAAATAGTAATTTAGAAGCCACGTTTTGCCGGTTAGTGTGCTGACCCTGATGTGATCTGTGATGCTGCTGATGGTGATGACCGTGTCTCTGGCCAGCAGGAAGTCTTCTGCCACCTTCTCCCCCAGAGCCACATTGCAGAAGGTTTCCACATTACTGAGGACCACCTCCCTTTCAGCCCTGTTGAAGGCACATAGATGAGTAATTGACTGTCTGCGCTTTAGTAAAAAAAAGCTAGTCATATTGTTGCGATATAGGGTGAAAAAGTGAGATATTTACATAAAAAAATTAAACCCCATTTATTACAACTTTGGCTGATGGCCAACTTTTTATATCTTCTGTAGACAGTAACTGGAATGAAATTTTAGTTTATATTAGCCAGCATTGGTGAAAATTGATATTGCTAGATCTGATGATGGTTACACTGCACAAGACACGCTTACTCTTTCTAGGACACCGCTCCAGTCAGTTTCGGCTTTCTATTCTGCAACTCGTGTGGATATCAAATCAACACCACAGATAAATATGCTTTTCAATGAGTATTACTTTTTTTAACAGCCAGACAGAGGGATACGAAGGCATTTCTCAGCACATTTGCCCTACCTCACCTCAGCCGATGTGTGCTGGCCTCACCAGGCATGCCTGCTGTCCACACAATGTGCGTGGGAGGCAGGGTTCGCAGAAGTATGCAAGATTAAATAGGTTATAAATGCTCCTGGCTGGCTGAAGAGAGGCAGTGTGGGTGGACTGCAGATAGTCTCTCTCTACCCTCTACCGCTCGCTCCCTACAGAAATCCTTTGAGGTAGATTGAGGAGCGTTCTAGTGAGCTACTTTCAATGCAACACGCTGGCAGGGAGTGATGTGGTCGTGACTTGGAGCCTTGGGTAGTGCTCAGGTTCTGCCTAATGACGATCTGCTGTAACATGTGTATTTATATATAGTGCAAATCATTTTGTACCATTTCCTCAAGAATCTACTTGACTTAACCCACAACCCGTCAGGCAATTAATATTCCAATCAATTTTCTGGTCCAAAATAGCACATATTGACAAGAGAAGAATGTGCCGCCCTCAGATTAGCTAGGAGCACATTGCCAACTGTGTTGGGTACCTTCCCACTGGAGAGTACATAGCTTAAAGCATTGGATTCACTGTCACCCTCCTGCCTAGATAATCCCCCATTGAGCTCTACAGGGGATCCAGGTAGGCAGGTGGGTATGCATGGTTGCTGTGGACTGGCAATCACTAATGCAGCAAACCTCTGCTGCACTTGCTGCAGACTACCAAACTGGGTACTCCAGGCAGGGACAAATGGCATACCAGTACAGTAAGCTCACATAAGCCTTTGTAGCATCATAGGGCTCCAGAAACATTTTTAATGACAAACAAATTCTTAAGTCAGACAGAGCCAAGTGGTGGTCGATAAATAGATTAAGAAGCCAGCCAAAGGATGAATGTTATGTGGGAAAACATGGCGGCTTCTTGCCGCAGAAAATCCCCTTATTCCGCTTCACAGAAGGGGTATAAATACCGTTTCCCACTGAATTAGTCATTTTAATATGTTTAATCCATTTCAATAATCCTATGGTCTTCTAGTCTTTTCTTAAAAAAAAACAAAACCTCTCGATACAAGTAATTGATTCCAAATGTAATCAAGACATATCCAACTTAATAAGTGAAGTCCTTGGATAAAATATGACATTAGCAGTACCGTGCAGCCATGCCCAGCAGTATCACCGCGGCCCGCCGGTGGAGCGGCGAGGTCTCTCGTTTGCCAGTGAAGCGTTCCCACAGCACCTGCACCACGGTGGACTGGAGACTGCTGCTGCTGCCGCCAAAGAACTCCTGCACCTAGCATGGACACGAGTGACTGGTTAGAGACCAACACAGAACCCCTTGCTTTACAGACACTTCTTCACCATCAATAGAGCTAAGGCAGGCTTCTTACAGGTTTCAACCAGTTCAATTTTACACTTAATTCCTTTTTAATACCACTTGAAACAATTTAATACAGGTTTCGCGGCCGGCAGGGTATAGGTAAATGACAGTCCTCAACCTGGAATTGTTTTAAGTATACACATTTATTTATATTGTTAATTGTTTATTTTTTCTAATTCTGCCAGGTTATCTCAGCAGTGCTGCTTGGCTGACAACAAAAGTATCATGCATGCCGCATTATTGTGCCAGTGCAGTGGTCAACACAGCTTGTGCATGCTGCGGCAAAAAAATATCCATTTCACACAAAAGTAGGACATTTATTGGTGGCGGTTTATTGTTTTTCCTCTCCCGACGGTCGCAAAAAATATTTAAGACCTATGCAAATGATTTTTAAGAATTTTAAGGTCTTAAATCTAGGCTTTGTTTAGGTTTTTTTAAAGACTTTTTTTAAATACTTTGTTGGTGGTGCACCAATGTTAAATCGGGAACCACGTGGATTGGATAAAGGAATACAATCTTTTAACTCAACCCCATAGCGAGATTAGCATATTACACTTGACAAATTGAAAAATAAAAATTCAGTTAACACCTAAAAAAATAATAAAAAATAAAAGAAAGCTGGTGACCAAGTAGCGCTTCATTTAATGTTACTTTGTAGTGGGGGTCACTTACTCAGATACCCTGTTGTAGGTATAACAGCAAACACCCAATACTGTTGGGTGTATTCCCATTATTAACTCTAGCTTTGCCACAAAGTGTTTGATAAGAGTGGTGTAGAAGAAGAACACATACTATCTCCTCCAGACACTGGATGGTTCCTAGGGAAGCATCCACCATCAGCTCAGAGAGACTGTCCACAAGGGTGTAGGCCTTGGCTCTGGGAAAGGAAAAGGGCATCGCCATCAATTCTTATTTCAGGGGGAAATTGTGCCTTATGGCGCATTTCCACTAGCACGGTATGGCACGGCACAGCACGGCACGGCACGGCATAGTACTTTTCGGGTCTGTTTCCATTACAACTGAGTACCATATAGTACCTCCTCGACGTGGGCGGGGTCGTCATAACACGGCTGCGCAAAACTGCGTGACGTCATTTACACCGCGCCAAGCCACGCACAAAACCGAGAGAAAACAAAAAAAAGAGAGGAACGTCTGGACCTCGTCGACCGACCATGGCGTGTTTTTTGTGAGGTCATTTTCTTGTAGAAGAGCAGCGGGGTTTTAAAAAGTGGTGTGGTCGAGTCTCGTGTTTATTTATGTCTGGTCGGTCGTCGCGCACTTATGACGCTCCCAGTGACGACACTCGTCGGCCAATCAGTGGAAGGCAGTCGGCTGACGTCACGTTATAGTACCGCTTCGGCTGGCTTGGAACCAGCGCCGATGCGGTACCATCGTAGTACCTGATACTAGGTACTACGTGCTAGTGGAAACACGCAAATACCGTGCCGTGCCGCGCCGCGCCGTACCGTGCCGGTGGAAACGCGGCATTAGAGTGGAACTGCTGTGACCGTAGTAAGGGCAGGGAGACGCATTGGATAGCTTAGCATAATGAAGAAATATCACTGCCGACATTCTTTTTTTTTCAAAATCATATAAGGTAATGGAGTCGAATAGATCTGACCTTTGGTCCTATAATAATACAAAAATATATTAAGACAATTCATTTACAACCACTGAAAAATAAATAGTTGAAACATGCAAAGTTTGGTTTGAGAAATAAAGTTTGTGGGTGACTGAATATGTTTTTAAAACCTAATGTTTCAGTACATAATGATATTGTCCTCCATGTTGGATTATGGCCGAGTGGGACAACCAGTGTTCCAGAGCGGGCTACCAACCTGGTGGAGTCTCCCTGGGGGTTGAGGTAGAGGCGTCTGTAGGCTTGCACCACAGCGTCCTTGATAGCTGTGTCTGTGGACCAGACCAGGGGCAGCATCCTCCTCACACCGGTCAGAGAGTCGGCCACGCTGAACTCACACACCGTCACGCAGAACTGCACTGCCTCCAGGACCACTGACATGCACGCACATGAAGGGTTACACATGCCGGATACGACACGTGGCGATGAACCCAATATGGGACACGTCACAATAGAGCTGTGCTCAAAATTTAATCCAGGGTATCTGCAGGTTACCAGTTCAATTTAAGACTTTTTAATACCGGTTTTATGGCCCAAAGGCATATAGGTAAATGACAGTTCTCACTCATTAACCTAGAATTTTTTTATTATTTTTCCTCTCCCGATAGTCGCAAAAAATAATTTAATGCCTTTTAAAAAGGTCTTAAGCTGACGTTTTTTAATTTAAGACTTTTAACACCTCTGGTGAGGGGACCCTGTAAAAAAACTTATGGTGGTACCGCTTTTTGTAAATTGAATTTTTAAGCAATTGTTAGTTTTCTAATTGTTTGTCTTACACATTACCATATTCACTTGTAATAACTAAATGACAAGTCTGAATTTAAAATCCTATCATGACACCAACAATAATAAAGCTACCTGAGGTGGTTTTCCAGTAGAGCATGGTGTTGATTACAGAGATGGCCCTCTCCACCTGCAAGGCAAAGCTTTGAGTATCCTTGAGGTACTGCACCAACATCTCCTGTTTCTTGAGCTCCGAGTCCTCGCCCTCCTTCTCCCCCATCTTCTGAGGGGTTGGGGGCAGGTTCTGACTGAGCTCGCTGGTGTCTTCTTCAGGCCCTGATGGAAGAGTTCATTACATGGTTTAAGTGCTCATTCATATCGTCACAATATTTGACCTTTCAACTTAATAGGAAATAACACTGAATTTTATTTATATATACACACATACATTCATAGTATAACATGTTTCTGCACACCCTTATATAGCCTGCAACAAACAGCTGGCATCCTTCACTTTTGTCACATGGAATTACCTCCCACTTGCCTTGTGCAAATTATCCATTTCACTGGGAAATAAGTCATATTAAAAAGGAAGCGAGTACGTTTTCTTATCTTTAAGAAGGAAAAATGGAAGAACATGGAAAAGGTTCGGACATACCCTTATCTGTAGATTTTTAAAAGCACAAATAATTTCTCTTCTGACACAAAAGAAGAGACATTGGGACTGTTCACATTACATGAGCTTCCCATTCCAACACAGTCTGAGATTTAATTCTCTCATCATCGGGAAGTAGCAGCGGACTGATCATCTCTGCACAGCGGTTTACAGCAGAGAGCATTTTGCCTTAATAAAGACACCGGCGTATGTGAGAGCAGACTTTACCTTTGAAGAGCAGAGCCAGGGCCTCCATTACAGTCTCAGGGGTGAGATTCGAGAGTGCAGAGAACATCTCAGACTGGGGGAATCTGCCATGTGCCCTTATACACAGACGCACCGCATTTCTGAAGAAATAAAGTATATACAATATGTAAATAACAGGAATAGGTAAATATGTTAAATATACATTTGCCAGTGACCTCTGACATTTAAGTATGAGGATTGGGTTGGTCGTGTTGAGGCATGTTAAAATAGTTGAGGGAGGGAGGGAGACGCAACACCACAAATGGGGGTCCAAACCCACCGGTGGATAGATTTGACCATTTGGCATGTAAAATCTTCAGGGTTGCACATTAAAAGAATTCATGAAAAAAAAAAATCTGAATTACACATTAAAACTATTACCTGGCTGGTATTTTTCATCCCTGGCAGGTAAAAAGACAAAATTCTTACTTCTGGACCATGACTCAAATATAGGGTCATGGTAGAGATGAGCCTGATTGGGCAGGTGTATTACTTGTTCAGAGAGTTCACCCTCAGATTACCAAAGAAGTAGCTCATGGCACATCGAACAACCGCGAGAGCTGGGTCAACTCCTTGCCCGACACACACACACACACACACACACACACACACACACACACACACACACACACACACACACACACACACACACACACACACACACACACACACACACACACACACACACACACACACACACACACACACACACACACACACACACACTTGGCATCCTCTAGTCTACATCATTACCCAACAAAATACGTCTTTGAAAGTGGGATGATGAGAGGAGCCGGTCACTGTAGGCTAGCCCTTACAGCCGAGCAGCAAACCTTCACTACACGGCCAAGATTACCAGCCAGTCAGCACAAGGCCAACCCAGCCCCCTGGTTCAATGAGCTCACATTCGCCTTGGTATCATCACTGGGTAGAACAGCAAAAAAATAAAGACAAATCTAAGCGGTAAATGGGCAGATATAGCAATTCACACAAACGTACCTGTATTTATTGACACGCAAAAACTGTGCAATCTGCACAGCCGTCACCCTGTCATCTTCTGCCTCCTCCAACTCTTCCTCCACCACATCCTTCTCCTCCGCCCCCACTTCTTCCAGGTCTCCTTCACTGGTCGGCTCCAACACTGCCCTGGCTGTGGTCAGCAGCTCAGGCTCCATGGCATCCCACAGCTCTGATGCTCTTATGACCGCCACTGGCAAGGAACATCGGCGAGGAACAGCATCAACATCCACATGCAGAACACCGGTTGGACACCACCAACAACATTCAGGAGGGAACGCTGTGGATACTTTCATGCACAGAATACAAGAGAGCTCCACTTGGAGGACCGATGATCACAGTAAGCAAGCTCACACTGACAGTGTATAAAATAATTGCAGTTAAACGGTTGTTATAACATTTTTGCACCATCGTTTTTAATCCACACGTGATGCATGAATGGCACTCACCATGGTCAATTGTTCATGCTTCCTGCATGCTTCGTTATGTCAACATCAGTTCATTCAGTTAAAAACAAATAATCACTTTTTTTCAAAAGCCAACGTCAATGGTTGAGGTCTCACAGAATTCACATGTCGTTATATGGGCATGTTACTAGATACCAAGTCCATTCCAAGTGATTTTCATAACCTATAATTTATCAGCCACTTTATGATGACCTCAATTGAGTTCACCCTCAGATTTCCAAAGAAGTAGCTCATGGCACATCGAACCACCGCGAGAGCTGGGTCAACTCCTTGCCTGACGCACGCACACACACTGTTGGCATCCTCCATATCATTACCCAACAAAATGCATCTTTGAAAGTGGGATGAGAATGAGAGGAGCCGGTCACTGTAGGCTAGCCCTTACAGCCGAGCAGCAAACCTTCACTACACGGCCAAGATTACCAGCCAGTCAGCACAAGGCCAACCCAGCCCCCTGGTTCAATGAGCTCACATTCGCCTTAGTATCATCACTGGGCATGATTGATGAGCGAGCAAATGGAAAAGACACGTTAAAAGGCGTTTCTTTTGAGATTTAAGTTTACCAGGTGCTTTGCCTTCCAGTTTCTCCTTGAGCTCTTTGAGTTTTATCGTCTCCTTCTCCAGAGGGTGCTTCAGATCTGCACTGCTCAACTGAAACACAACACTTAAAACTTAAAAACAGGAAAGGGAACTTGATAGGGTTGCAACGATTAATTGATTAATCAACCGACAGAAAATTATTTTTTAAAAGTTTTTTTACAAGAGCGAGAGAAAAAAAAAGTGTTAAAGTGTTTGACTGATGCTCAACTGGATGGGGGGGCAGAGAGGCAGAGTAAAAAGTGTTAATAAAGCGTTTGACTAATGCTCAATTGGACGCTCTGTGTGCGTTCATTATTTTCTTATGAAACCCAGTTAGGATGACGAACAGCCGGTTACACTGTCGAAATCGCAAAGATGAAAAGCACAAATGTGGTGTACAAGTCTTGTTTGGATGCCAATGTAGGCTTGCAAAACCAGGAGCAACATTTGTAAAGAGACATGTAGTCCGCTATTGTTATTGTGCTAAAAGTCCACTGGCCTCTAGGGCATTTGCCATTATTTATGACATTAGACTAAACGATTACGTGAATGAATGTGACATTGCATCTTACGGTGTGCTGGTTTTAATTACCTTGCAGCTGTAGGGGTTATGAGCGATGAAGGCCGCCAGCAGCTGGATGGCACTCTTCACTACATTTATAGACTTGTCCATCAGCCTGCCCACAGCCAGCCCCATCACCTCACTGTACCGACACAATGGCAGTGCCTGGTGGGCACAACACAAAGCATTGATGAACCATAGCACAGTAAGAGTGTCTTGGCGGTGCCTTTCAGTGAGGACGGGGCAAACTAACCTTGCTGTTGACGATGCGAGTGTAGCCCTGCAGAACGCGCGCCCTGACGTGGGAGTGTGTGTCATGAAGATGCTCCTGCAGCGTGTCAAAGAAGCGGTCGCGGTCTGCTTTACCAGACTCGTCCAGACCGTCGCCACACAATACACGCACTAGGATGTCTCCCAGCACTTCGCACACCGCCACGCGCATGTTGTTGCTCTGGTTGACAGATGGAAAATAACGTTGAGCTACGTCTTTATCCAAAGCAATGTGTAGTGATTTCAGAGAGGCCATTATGGAGCAGGTCAAGGACCCAGCTTCTTACTCAAGGATTCCTACAAATAGTCTGTGGATATTGAGGATCGAACCCAGCACCTTACAGCTGGGAGTCGAACACCAGGGCTACTACATTATCCTAAGCTAAATACGGTCATGTACCTTCTACCGGTAAACATAATTTAGTTTCATGCATTAATCATGTCAGCGAGTGACCACTGTAAATAAAGGGCCATTCAGACATGCTACACTATTGTACACCCAATTACTTTTTTAACATATGATTGCGTTCATAATTTCAATTTCAATCAATGACAAACTCATCACCATCTGAAATTTCAGTGGTTCGGCTTTGAGCTGTGTTTGGTCTCACCTCTCCTTCCAAGTGCGTGATGAGGACACTGATGTTGGGGATAATCAATTCAGGCACCAGGGAACTCAATTCAGACAGGAAAGAAGAGAAGGCCTTGACGCCTGACCCTTCTCTGGCGAGCTCCTCACTGGACTTCTGACCGATCTCCCTTAATTAAGCAAAAGGGCAAACTGTTCAAATATCTATTTGTTAGCAGTATTACAATAAGATGTATTTAACTCTAAAAAAGTTATAGTGAGAGCAAGTGCACTCGGTCTCAAGGTTTCTTCCTTGATAATTACGTTTTTTACTTGCTCTTTGGGGGCTAGGGTTTAGGGGGTGTCATACTGTGGCCCTTTGAGATTAAATGTGATTAAGGGCTAGACAAATAAAATTGACTTGACTAAGAAAAAGTATGTGCTACACCAAAATAAATGTATTTCTTGCAGTAGCACAAACAAATACGCAAATCCAAAAGAAAAGGCATAATTTCAATGTACACCGAAAATATTTTCCCTTACCTTATGACCTCTCCTATTATGGCCCTGACTCCAAACTCAGTGCTCCACACAGAGACCGCCTGAGCACACACAGAGGACAGCTGCTCAAAGTGCTGCAGCAACTGAATCACTTTGACACTTGCACCTGTGGAGAAGAGCGAAAGGAGGTGGGAGGGAAGATGACTTGAGTTAGAAACCCAGGTTTTACGAGTACAAAGTCAGCCATGAACACCATTTAATGAAGATGAATAGATGTTTTGTTCGAGCAAACCAATTATGCATATTTCCTGTTTTGATTGACGGTCTTTAGTTTCAAAGACTTATGAATATGTTTAAAATTGTCAGAGGCTAACCCAGTAGGTGGTTGTACTTCTTGATCAGCACCCCCAGCAGGTGGATGACTGCATCTCTGGTAGGCTTGCTCTTCACATGGCCGATTGTGGGGTTCTCGAGGAGCTTGTAGCAGCAGCAAGTCACACAGCTATTGGTACAGAGTCAGAGAGAAAAGAGGATGTTAATTCTTAATTGAGGTGCAAACTGATCTGAAGCATTTTCAGTGTGAAAGTCCTCAAACAAAATTTTTCATTTTTACCATTAAAAGAAACAGGTTTGATTACTGTAACAGCTTAAGCAATTATATGTTAGCATTAACAAAATATACTGTGTAATACAGCAATTATCCTGTTGGACACAGTTGACAAAAGCAAGTTATAAAACCAAATTGCTGTGTTGCCTCTAAAGTATATAAATATAATATCAATAACAACCCCATGTAGAGGTTTTGAAAACCACCACTGCCAGCTTATGTACCCTAATGATAATTGCAGAAGCCAGAACATTTCTCCTATTAAACCAACCATTGCTTAACAATTGTCAGGGCTGCAGCGAGAGAACAGTAGGAAATCACATTACATGGCTCTAATTAAGCTTGTTAGGCGTGGCAGATCGTGCACTAGCTCCGGTGGTCGGGTTGCTAGAGTACCTGATGAACTCTTCCTCCACCAGGGACAGGCTCCAGAGGGAGCGGATGTCCAGCTGGAGGAGTTGCACCAGGGACTGCAGCACCGTTTCCCTCTCAGAGTCCCACTGCGCCAGACCCTCTCCAGCCTTGCCCTTTTTGCCAGCCTGTTTGGGGAAATGCAATATATATAAATGCAACTGGTCACACACACACACTTGATAGCATTTGCATGCCATTTTCTGTACACTCGTTTTTTTGCATGTGCCCTCAGATTACCAAAGAATGAGATTCATTGCTTTCAAAAGACCCTCAACAGAGACTTGCTTCTTGCCACCTGATACATATACATTCATAAAAAGCATTCACACAAAAGACAAGACCGACACACTGTCTGAGGCCTACCACATGTTCATCTGCATTTCTACTGAGAAGACAGAAAGTGGAGGCTTCTAAATGATGTAGGTGAGCCCTTACAGCGGTGCAACAAGTCTCCGTCACACCGCCAAGATTACCCACCAACCAGGCGGCATGAGAGCAAGATCTCGTGGTCAAACAAGCTCATACATGCCATGATCTCATCACTGGGCATTTAAATCCTCTTAAAGATAAAAACAAAACGCTGCTACCGGTCGTACTAAAAGCAGAGCACTCCCACTCGCATCCATACCTTGCCAGTTGCGGTGACAATACTTTGTCTGCAGGAGTCACTCTCAAGCACCTCTGTAAGTTTGCAGAGTAAGAATACACCCATTTTCACTGCATTTAGCTGCTCCTTGCGGTCTGCGGCTGACAGGTTGGTGGAGATTAGCAACGCAGGCAAGGACACAGACAGGCCACTCACAACTGTAAAAGAATGACAATGGGGAAGGTTAGACAGTGAATTATTACATGCATTATTAATTATTACATTATCTAGCTATAGATGTCATCAATGCAACATGTAGAGAATCTGACCTTGGATGAGTAAATCCAGAGCATCCTCTTTGACGCTCAAGTCCACTGTGTTGCTGTGCCTTAAAAGAGAGAAAGATGTGTTTGTAACTATTTCAAAACGCCTGAAACTCCTATTGAAAAATAAAACATGACACAATTTTACATGACACAAAGAAAGGCAAATGTGGGTTACAAGACTCACTGTAGCACACTGTAACCAGTGTCGAAGTGCTCTAAGACACACAACGGCCCCTGGCTCCTTAATGCGGCCTTGAAACCTGTGTGAGGAATATCACGTTCAGAAACAATACAGGAAACTACACTAATGATTTGTAACGCACAATCCCCCCATGGTGTGCGCCATCTTAGTACTTACTGTTCAGGTGGGAGGGTATCCGTTTGGGGGAGACGACATCCTGAACAACATACTGGTTGATGCCGCCGGTTTTTACGAGGTCCCCCACGCACACAGGTACAAAGAAGTCCCAAGACATGTCTGGAGGAGAACAGCGGCCATCAACATATTACACATCTGGTTTGGTGGCGACAAGTTTTCTGGCCGCAAGCCCACCAACGCTGGCTAAAAAGTTACGACTCATGAATTAACTATACACTGCCGTTAGTGTGTAGTGTATATGAACCTTTAAGGCCATCTTAATATCCGCTATATAGGATAGGTTTTTGAGAGTTTTAAGTATTTTACGCTAACCCCATAGCAGTATCGTGGAAGTTGAGCCAAACGTGCTAGCAACCAATGTCAATAAAGTTAACAAGTTAGCTTTGCTCATTACGTACTAACCACCTTCTCAGTCATTAATCACGGCTGGTCAAAGTTAAAACCAAACAATTAGTGTGTTAGTACTCACCGGTGTTGTGTGCAGCTATACGAGCCACAGTTGTGAGGACTGAAGACGGGCCCGCTGGCCTACTGCTAACTCTCCCCAAACGGTTTGAAAACAGAGTTTGAAATCCGTCTAAACATGGCGCCAAATAACTGATCCGGTGACGTCACGTATTGACCCGCCTCTTTACGCTCCCGTGGAGATTAAGTTTTAGCGATCTAGCGCCACCTAGTGGACACCGATATCACTACAGCACCAAGCAAGTATGTATACTGCCAGATACAATGAAGTATATTTCGTTGGTATTCAGCAAAAAGGCCACGCTACAAGATAGAAAACAGACACGTTGTTTGAGGTAGTAGCTGTATTCAAATAATTGAAAACATAATCAACACCCTCTCCCTAGTACCAATGTTTCAGCTACAGGAATGGCAATACTTCCCTCATGAAATGTCTTATTTTCCATACAACACTCAATCAAATCTTTAAAAGGAAAATTACAATTTCAATTTACTACCCAAACGTAATACTGTCAAAATGCAGCATTGTCTTTCTTACCCTACTCATTCTCATTCAAATAATGCTAGCGCTAAATGACTAAACATAAGCAATTCATGAAAAATAAAAGTTATTCATGGAAAAGCAATTTTAGAGAATTGTGTAGTCATACACGGCAATATTGATATCAGTGTTATGGCATTTGTAAAACTATTAGGGGCAAATGTAGTGTTTATTTTTCATTTGTATAACAAAATGTAAAAAAAACAAAAAAACCTAAAACAAAACATTACAATGAGCACCAAAAGTAAATAAAAAGAAATTCAACCATTTCAAATATGAAATTTTAAATACAGTTGTAACCATTAGTCTCCTTCAACCACTGCATCAGACCAAGGCAATCAATGTTAACCAATAAAGCACCAAACATTAAGAAAGATGTAAAACTTACTAATAACTAATGTTGAAAATACTATTCCACCCATTCTCCATCTCTCCAGTCTGTTCTCGGCGGTCTTTTTTTCCAGTAACAAAGTCATTTTATTTTCTCTTTCTGTCTTGAGAGCAGCGTGGACAATACCTATGTGGAATGAAACAATAATAATGATGTGTCAAAACTGGTGTTATTCTTGTTCAATGGGAATTTGTCAAACGGTTGGTTAAAATGTGAAAGTGTAAAAACATTTCTTACCATTTCCCACGTGGTTTGGTTGTCAGACCCACACAAGCGAAATGGAACCACTCGATGGAACACTGCAATCATCAAGACCAATGTCAAGCAAACTAGGATCTGTGGTCACGGCTGTAACTTCAACCACTGACCTTTACCATTATGTGTATGATTAATAGTAGGAGACGCTTTCATTCAGAGTCTCATAGTGAAATAAGAGGGAACGGGGAATAAAGGAGCAGGTAGGGTTTAGGAAAGCAAGGACACTTAAAAGGTGCCGTAGGTAAGATTTAAGAGCTATTTGAGTGTAATTTGTTAGAGATGGCCTAGCCATCCGTGAGCTACTAATGAGCTACTTGTGAGTGAAATGCACTGTGAGAATATCCATACTCTCGAATCTTACCTAGAGCACCGCCAGGCACTTGGGGTCCTATAACCGCCAGAACCGACGCACAAGAGCGTCTGTATCCTTTTGTTTGGCTGATGGGCCGTTAATGCGTCTCCCCTCTCTATCTCTATAGCGATGCGTTAATCTCTATAGCAGCCTTCCACACACCATACAAAGCTAGATAGTCTATCTAACAGCTTGAACCCACAAAAACTGGTGTACCCTTAGCAGTGTAAAATGTGCTATTTTGCTATCTATTTTTCGAAAAAATATTTTCACGCTGCCACCGTTGCAGTAATATTCCGGTGACCGGTCACTTGCGCTATATGTTGTTCAGTTCAGTACACACGAAGTCTCTGAGGTTATTGTGAGCAACACCCGCAAGTAAACTAAATGGTAAATATAATCACGGTGCAAATGATTACATTATCACATTTAGTGCGTCTTTCAGTTCAACAGTGAACACACAACTTGCCATCTGATCGCGCACATCCACACCAACATATAGAAATAATACAATTTAGAAACATAAGTGTTTTGTTCAAATTAGTCACATAAATAACATTACTGATATTATTATAGCGTAGCGCACACATGGGACTCCCGTTTCAGGACACAACTTTTGTCAGACAGAAAGTGTGATTAGTTTCGCTTTCATTTCTGATATTTTACACATGACAGGATGAATACTGTGGCCTACACACCTTAGTGTGATGTGTTAATGTGATGAATTAATGTGAGTGAATATTGGCATGCAAATTAGTTGTGTTAAGAGGAAGGCTGAGGGAACTGGGGATTGAACGCAGAACCTTCCTTCTGGGGTGCCAAACCCGGGATTGTGAATGACACTTACGTCAGTGTTGTCACAGCCGATCATCTCCCCATAGGAGACCTGGTGGCACAGACAGTAGGTGGGCTCATTGGGGTCCACAGGCATGTCCAACACATCTGAAGGATGCACGTTGCCAAAGTTGGAAGCTGGAGCGTTGAACTCTCCTCTGGTGAATAAAACAACAGTGGGTGATCAATAAGAGTGGATCTACTGTTGTAAGAATACATAATGTCTTAAGTGCTTGAATTACCAGACCACAATAATAACCAATCATAAACGTGCTGACTGAACACATTAACTAGAGCAGTCGGCTCATTCAACATGTAACGCACGGTTGGAGGAGTTTGACTTTCTTCTGTGCACTCTTGGGACTGCCATCCTCATCTGAGCTCTTCACTTTAGACCTAGTTTTGGCCATCTTCTTCTCCTTTTGCCTGGCGTCGTCTGAAAGCACAAAAAACAACACACACGATTAGGTACCAACAGTCCTTGGTTTTAAACATTGGCTTAATGACAACCCATTTGCCACTATTGTGGTTTCAATCTCTTCATATCACAAAGAGACTTGGCTCGTCTGGCTCGATAATACCTTCTCACAAATAAATGGAAGTGAATGGGTTGTGCTTGACTTTAGTAAATAAGAGTACACATAAAAGTAATGGGAATGAGTAACCAAGTAATAACGATTATGTTTACATTGAAGGTCTGGTGTGAAGTGTTCTGTTATGGCAAAACCAGGAAACACTTACTTTTCTTTCCCTTACTGGAGGTAGAGTCATAGTCAGTGCTCTCAATCTGTTTCTCCTTCAGGTCCGCCTCAAACCGGGCCAGGTCTGTATCCAGCCGCCGGATGTGCTTGTCAACCTGGAGAAAAGAATAGAAAAAAATGTGTTTTTGTACAAATATGGTTGCAGCAAAGCAACCCTTTTTTTGGCTGCTCGGGCCAATGAGAGAACGTTGCCGTGTTGTGTGGCAAACGAGAGTTGTTTCAAGCTAATTTCTTGAATGGGGAAAAGGAGTGCATAACAACTGCTTCTCAATTGAGTAACAATTAATTATTTGTATTCCCAAATATAAAATGTATTAGTCTGTTGCCTGTAGAATCATCTCCACCTTTAACCCCTCTATGGTGCAGCGGTAACTTGAACTCACCATCTCATAGGTCTGCATGGCCAGTTGCACCTTATCATCACCAAATTCTTTGCATTTGCTGTATGACTGCTGAATCTGTCTCAGTATGGAGAGCTTTTGCTCAGAAGAAATAGTCCTGGCATTGGAAGTGTACTCCTTGGCCAGGGAGTCTATCTGTCCTTTAAGATCTGTGGGCAGAGCAGAATGGCTTTTAAATTGTACCTTGAATGGATAATTACACTATTTTTCACAAGCTAAAAGCAACACACACACACACACACACACACACACACACACGAAATGTTCAACTAAAGCGTGCAGTGAGGGTTATTATCGGGACTATCTGACTATAAAACGAATGTTTCAATATTGCAGTTGAAGTAAAGATGTGTGAAAGCATACCCTCTGTCCGTTGATCTAGGTCCCGCATCAAGTTGAAGTTTCTCTGCAATTCGAATGGCAAATTCTCTATGCCTGGTGTTGCAAATGAAAAGAAAACAGTTAGCCGTACTGATTTAATCGGAATCGGGCAACAGGGATGAATATAAGACAGAAATGCAATCGTTAACGCCACCCAATGCGACGTCTGCCACGGGTATTAGATGGAGGGAGTTGGAGGATTCAAATGCACATCCATGTACAAACAATAAAACGTAGCAAAATATAAACAAAGATAACCAGTTGAAGTCAATGAGGAGTTATATAGCTGACTTCATAAAGCTAGTTTATATGTTTACGTAGCTTTCCCTAAATGCAACCATTCTTTGTTGAATCTATCAATTCCAGTAAATAGACTGTGCCCGAAAGCCGTTAATCGGGATTGGTCGTGGAAACACTGCTGTGTTTAATTCACGAGTCAAGTATGAATGGTAGGGCCTACTACATGCTCAATAACGAGAGACAGTTTTAAAATATGCTGTATGAAATCACAACCCATCAATCTTAAACTATTTAATGCTTACTGTCTAAATAATGTTCGAGGTACATTCCCGCCGCCATCTTGGAAAATGTAAACAACACATTTTCCGGCAACGGAAGAAACGTTTTGATTGGCTGCCGCCATTCTCTCGCCTGACGTTTTTGGGGTTGTGATATTTTAAGAAGACGTAATGTCAATTTTGAAAAAATACATTGTAACCATGGGATTGCATAGGTTCATTAATATCATAAGGTGTACATGCAAACGTCTCATACGTTTCATAAGCAACACAACTTTTCAAAGAATATCTTTCCCATTTCTTTCAGCAAATATGGTGGCTCATAATGTACTTGTGGGTGTAATACGTCCATGTTGTCATCGTGCATTAGGCATAAAACCAATCTGCTGCACAAACGTGAATACATTTGTAAGCTATGAAGTAAATCGATCCTATTCAAGTGATCCAACTGTGCATAACTACATAAATAAGAAATAATACTCATACAAAAAATGCAATAGACTCAAATATCATGTAATTGCATCAATTACATGACATGCTCCATTAGATGCCTGCATTTCTATGATTAGATGTGCATAATCCATTTATTATATGGCATATGCCGTATAAAATAGGTCTACATTAAAAGACAATAAAACTATCTACACGTTTTTTCTCTAATCCATATTCCTATAGGCTACTATGGGTGGCACTTTTACTGAAAGATGTAGGTAGAAAAAGTGTGACACCATGCAACACATAAGTGTGAAACAAAAAATAGCTTTACTCAGCTTTAATGGTATGGTTTTAGCACATTTGGTTCCTTTTTGCTTATTTCATTTAAAACCTTGCTGATTAAAAAGCAGACCAAAAGGCCATATTTAATGTATAATTAAGCATTGTTGGCAAACAAAAAAACACTTTTCCTTTAGTGATGTTAAATGAATCAAAATCCTAACCCAATTGGACATTTGGGTCAAAAAACTTTTACTTTTCCTGGGATGAAAACTTCCCACCCGTCCATCAGCGGGAGCGGCTTCACCGGAAAGGGAATGGTCAGGGGCGGGATTGTACCGGAGAAGCTAAGGGTTTATGGATATCGGCACATAAAAGGGGATGTACCTAACTTTTTTGACCACAACAAAACAAAGGACAAACATATATTAGCAAGGTAAATGTGTTTACCGCCGCACGCCACTAGTAACCTTGAACAAATAAACGCAGGCTGTGCATGTAAGTTTGCTTGCTAGCTACGCTAGTGTGGTCTGTAACGCTAGCCATAACAACGGTTTGGCCATCACCATACACTTTTCTTTTTTCTGGATTCGCCTGACCGTTGTGCTGTGAATGCATGCCCTCGCTTATTCGCCTAAAACGTGTCTTAAGTTGTTAAATCGGATGTGTGACGGTCGCAGTGTTGTTTGGGATTGCATTCTAGCCAGTATTGTTAGCCATAAGGGTAGCCCCACACGTTTTCTCCCTCCCTGTTGCTCCTTCCCTCGCATCCATCCATCACGTTGACAGCCAGTCTGCTGCTAATGTAAATACCATTTGCTCTGCGATCCCAGGTGTCATTCTGTACTGTACTGTTGCCAATCTCACTGTGGCCTATTATGTAGTCATACAGGTCTGACTAGTTTAGTTGTCCTCATCATAACCATGTCTGGCTTGTTGGTGCATACTAAAAAAACATATTTGTCTACTTGCAGGTATTCGGTCAGTAAATTGAGAAAGTGTGATTTGCGTTATTTGATACCATGTATTCTTTCCAGCATGGATGCAGGTGAGGATCAAAACACAAGTTCCAGCAATGGAAATGCTCAGACAGGGGGAAACTCCCGCCCACCCCAGATAGCCCACATGTCTCTGTATGAGAGACAGGCTGTACAGGTATGTCTCGGTTTGCGACACGTACCTACATTACTACAAATACGTACATTGTAATCCATTGTAAATATTGGAGGAATAGGGATTGTTTTGCCACAAAGAAATGTGCATGAAAGCCTTTGAGTTGTGTTTACATGTCCATGATGTGTATTTGTATAACTTGTTGATTCAGGCTCTACAGGCGCTTCAGAGGCAACCAAATGCTGCTCAATACTTCCAGCAGCTGATGTTGCAGCAGCAGCAAATCAACAGTGTCCAGCTCCACAACCTGGCTGCTGTGCAACAGGTAACACCCTATATGACAACAGTGTGGATGTGCATATTCATTTATTCATATGTGTTTACTTACTCTTTTTATATTAGGCAACGCTTGCAGCGAGTCGGCAGTCAAACTCTTCCAATAACAGTGTTACCACCACCACTGTAAGTCAAATGGTTCATGTTTGCCTATTGTTGAAACATGAGCATCAACAGCTGTTTGGATTGCTAAAATGTTTTTATGGTTCCTTCAGGTAAACCTGAGCACCACCTCTGGAGGAGGGACGGTGACTAATCCCCGCCCACTTGGTCCAGCCTCCTGTGCGACAACAACAGCTCTTAACCAATCGGTATTGTTGGGCGGGAACTCTGCTGGACAGGGACAGATGTATCTCAGAGTAAGTTAGAGTCAACATTGTTCTTGGACTATCTTGTATTATTTTAGGTTAATCTAAGACAATGTTGAACCAAGCTGGGTTGATAATTGAATTGGCTGACTAACATGAAAGATATAAAGCTTGCTATCATTTAGTAGTTTGTGTGCAGCAATCTCAGATGTTGCCATCCTTTAATAGGAATTGAACAAATTCCACATGACTATGCCCAAACAGTCCTATTAATCATTGCTCACAGCACATGACAACATACACTGACATTTCTGACCATGATTGACCGATCTGTTATTATTGTTTCCAATAGGTCAACCGCTCCCTGAGAGCTCCGCTTGCCTCCCAGCTTATATTCATGCCTGGTGGTACCGCCACGGCAGCTGTGGCAACAGTGACCCAGCAGCAGCCACAACAACAGCAGCAGCAACAGCAAGAAATCACTCCTACCTCTGCTAGCACTCCTTCAGATAATGACCAGGTTTGAAAATTGGATAATAGTTTGTGTTATGATGCATTTTAATGTATTTATGCATTGTCATTTAGGTTTTGTGATTTTTAAAAGAACATTGTCAGCGATGTACTCAATGTGTGTACGTGTACTTGGTTTTGTTATTCATTTGCTAATTTCACCAGTTTTACATCCATCAGCAATATGCATTTCCTTTTGGTTTCTCCAGGTGCAGAACCTGGCGCTCCACTGTGCCTCGGCCTCCAGAGCGACTGCAGTCAAGTCTGAGTTTCCAGACAGAAAGGATGCTGCAAACTTCTCTTTAGGCCAACAGCAGCAACAGCAGCAGCAGCAGCAGCCTTTCCCACAGACGGCCCAGCAGCAGCAAGTTCAGCCACAGCAACTGGCCAAGCAGATGGCCACCTACCCCCAGCAGCCCACCACCACATGTGTGGGGATAAAGTCCGGCGGCCAGGCCAACATGACTGTTACCCCCGCCGTTTCTGTTGCTCCTTCCTCGACATCCTCAACTGCCTTACCCCTGTCCCAGCTCCTTCTCTCCCCATCTGCTCTTTGCCAGGCCAGAGCAGTAACCACGGTTACCCCCTCCGCCACAGTGACGCACATCTTGGTGCCCACCTCGAGCGTTTCTACCTCCACACAGGGCTATTCACTGGGCTCTGTGACCACTAAGGCCAACATCAACACCCAGACACTAGTAGTGCAGCCGTTACAGCAGACTAACGCCACAGTGGACAAAGGCCCTGTACCCATCCAGCCCAAAACCGCTCAGGGACACCGCCTACCAGTCCAGCTGCCCCCTCGACACCCCCCGCCCATTCTCCCGGCCCTGCCCACCAACAGCCAGGCCTCCCCCCTGGGACACCACCCGCCCCACATTCCTGTGCAGCTGGTGGGAGCCCGACCCGGCTCTGTGGGTAACACGCAGGCCCTGGCCTTGGCCCAGAACCGAGGGAACGCAGCTCAGGAGAACACAGCCGGCGGGAATACCAACAGCGGTGCCACCGCCATGGTAAAGTTTATCACCTTAATTTTTCATCTGGGGGCTCTGATGAAGGGGAGAGACCGCATAGAGGGGAACAACAAGCTATAATGTGTATTTTCTCATGCCGTTAGGCCAAGCCTGCTGTCGGCTCCCTGAAACGGAAGTCGGATTCAGATGCCACCGGTGAGATGGCAACAGAGCTGCCGGACTGCGCTTTGATGAGAGATGCTGCTCCTCCGCTGTCACCGGCCCCCGCAAAGGACACTGGTACAACAGCTGCCATCTCCAGACAACATAAAGACACAAAATACCCAAACAATGAAATTGCTAACTTGAAATGGCAAATGTAATTTGTGAAATGGTATGTTTTAACATTTAAGCCCATTCTCATCATTTGTGACTTGACCAGCTCCATCTGCCATCGCCGCCTTCTCGTCTCCCCCTCTGCTGTCCCTACCCCTGCCCTTGTCGAGGGTGGGTCTGGGGGACAAGGACAGAGCCCCTCTGCCCCACGCCGTCGTCAAACCCCAAGTTCTCACTCACCTCATAGAGGGCTTTGTAATCCAGGAGGGAGCTGAACCTTTCCCTGTGAGAACCACCATGTTGTCACACCAAACCAACAACATTCTAAAACCTCTATTGTTGCCATTGTCTATGATGCCCTTTTGTTGATGTTATGATTTTGATTGGCAGGTTGCCGGGCTCATGAAGGACAGAGAGTTTGCCATGGTTGGGCGCTCAGAGAATGGATCTGCAAGTAAAGGTTATTTCATTTTTAAATCTTTCAGCCATGAAATACAGACCATTAACATAATATGATGGAATAACATGAAGTAATAATAATGTCATAATGTTCTCTTTGTTGTTGTTCTTCCTAGTGTTGAAGTGTGAGTACTGCCAGAGTCTTGCTCCAGCCAGTCAGTTCAGAGGATCCAAGAGATTCTGTTCCAAGACCTGTGCTAAGAGGTACGGTTTATCCCAACCATACGATTCAAATTGTATATGCCGGTATATCATGTGGTTCGTTTTCCCCCCTCTGAGCAGTGCCACGCACAAATGTACACATGCACACTTAAGTCAAGCTTGTTTAGAGATAATATGAAGCTCTGTATACAATAACACATTCCAGTGGCACAGTGGTTAGCACTGCTGCCTCACGGCAAGAAGGTCCTGGGTTTGAACATAATGTTTTGTACAGGTTTCATGCAATGCCATTGTTGCATGCATTGTATTTTGGACTGAAGACTCTGGTTTGCGATTACCACCAGGTACAACGTGAGCTGCAGCCAGCACTTCCGCATTAGCAGGGGGCGCTCCGGTCCAGGGGCCCCACCGACGCAGCCTCTTCCACACCTGGAGAGCTCTATCAGACGGAGGGGCCCTCCTCGGAGGAGCAGCTCAGAGATCGCCTGTGCAAAAATATCAGGCAAACATTTACCCGTTAAGGTGAGTTCTGTTTACAGACTCCTACAGGGGTTACAAACAAAACACAGACATTTGTCCTTTTAAGTGTCACCAAACATGACGAACCAGTGCCTAAAACCCCCCTAGTTGTTCTAAAATCACATTAAACCACGGCCTCAAGGTGACCTCAAGCAATCAGTTAATAAAACGGTTACTATAGACAACCAACCTAGTAAGATTTCACAAAATAAACACACAGCAATATAAAATGTGATCATTTATTGAAAACAAATCATCATTCTTCCACCAAGCAATAAAGTTCCTCAAAACAGCAAAATAGTTGCCAAGCAACGGCATACAGGCTTTAGCATACAGGTGCAACAATACTAAAAATGAATTGTTATGCAGTCACAGGTCTTGGTGTCTTTATAAGACACCAAGACCTTATAAGAGTATTTTACAACAGCTTCGAGTCAATCAGAATCTAAAAGGCGTCCTATTACGGAAGCAAGTATGCAGAGGATTTATTGGCCTAATGTTAGTAGGCCTTTGTGAATAGTGTGATTTCAATCGGTCATTTTAGGTTCACTGAGTAAACCAGAAAAAACATGGCTGGGTGTTTTCAATTATTTACTGCATATTACACACATGGCCGGTTTTCTCTTGCCTTTTTAAATCCGTACATGAGCGGGTCCAAAACAGCCGTTGAGCTTTTGTTGGTGTCCAGGGCATAGCTCTCCTGTGTTGGCACCCTGCTCTTGGTTACTGCTAATGGGCTGTCAATTCAGGAGCTAATTTATTCATGACTCAAGAATTAATCAGTTATCAAAAAAAATAAGTAACACACCCTTTATTTGTAAGGGTTCTTTTAAATCACTCAGTTAGGAGATACTTTTAGCCTTAAGATGTTTTTGAATCCGGCCTACGTGGCCATTGTTTGTATTGTAAGTAAGTGACGTAATTCATATGACACCACCAGGTACAATTTCAACCAGATAAACTAGATAAACCACAGCAAACAGTCTCTCACCCGACCCAATGTTTTGTGTTTGGTTACTATTTTAAAATCTCCTCCCATCAGTGTCAGTCAGAGTCCAGTCACTCAGAAGACCAGTCCAGTGATGGAGAGGAGGAGGAGGATGACGATGAAGAGGACGACTCACCCTCGCTTTCCCCAAGCTCCTCCCTTTCCTGCCCAAGACCCGCCCACAGCGCCCTGCAGTCCGACAGCTCGGCCCCTAGTAGCCACCCATTGGACGGCGCAAACTTCTTACCCGGAAGCCCCGCCCACTGGGGTGTGGCGGAAGTCTGCCGGTTCATCTCGTCACTGCAAGGTCTGTGACCTTTATAAAGAATGTAGTGTGGCCTGTTTGGCAGAGGTTGCACATTTGTGTTCTTATTCATCTGGTGTATTTACCATGTGTCCCGCCTTCTCCCCAAACAAAGGCTGTGAGGAGCTGGCCAGCCAGTTTCTCTCCCAGGAGATAGACGGCCAGGCGCTGATGCTGCTCCGAGAGGATCATCTCATATCCACCATGAACATCAAGCTGGGCCCTGCCCTCAAGATCTGCGCCTCGATCAA
This sequence comes from Merluccius polli, assembly GCA_030340625.1. NCBI lineage: Eukaryota > Metazoa > Chordata > Actinopteri > Gadiformes > Merlucciidae > Merluccius > Merluccius polli. The sequence goes on along the minus strand of JAOPHQ010001722.1, from coordinate 41,959 downwards.
CAACCTGCGAGACTGAGGTTTGACCTTGCGTGAGGTTCAGACACCATTAGAACCAATGGGACACAGCAGAGGGGGTTTGACATCGAATCACATCACTGGGGTCAGAACTTCAGGGCTTGGTTGCGGGATGATGATCCAATCATAACAGTGGACCATGACTCACACAAAAGACACACACTGATGATTCTCCTCTTTGTCTTTCTTTTTGTCGAGTGTGGAAGGAAACGGTTTGGGAATCAATGCCTTTGCTTTGTCATGGTGGAAAATTGAATGTGAAAACGTATTAACCCGGAGGTCCAATAGCCTTTAACGTTACATTATGTCAGTTAGAGAGAAACACAGTGAATGGGATGTCTCCGTCAATGTATGTAGCGACTGTAGCATAAGTATAATCTCTGTGTGACTGACAGTCGCATACAATTGTGCTAGCAAGTTAGTTCTGCTTGCTAGGTCAAGTTAGTGTGTTGCATTATAAGAAAGAGGAATGTTGCCTTTTTAACTCTTCATTGAGTGGTGCTTTAACTGGAGCGGTGAGCTGGAGTGTCAAACCCCACATTCATTCATTCCATTTCTTTGACAATGTTCGTTTTTTTTATAGCAAAAAGTAGCAAAAAAATATATCGTATAAAACATGAAACCAGGCTCCGTACATATAGTGAAACACATTGAGAGCCTGTTCTTTTAGTCGTTCTCTTTTTTTTATTGTACCAGTTATAAAACACACTTTTATACCTTGTCTGTTTGTTTTTCATTTTGTACTACCATCAAAGTTCTATTTTTCCAGGGCAGTTTTACATGGATGTGTATGTAGTGAGTTTTAGCAGCTTTAACCGACCTAACTACCTGAATAGAGGTGTTGTGGTTAAGAACTGACCAGAAGCGCCCTGTCAACCTGTATGCAGTAATAAACCAATAAACAATGGCTGTTGAACTTAAACGCCGATATGTCTGTTAGGTCATTCACTTTCAGTTGAGCACCATCTCATAGCTTGTCGTTTTTCAATCAGTCACACTAGACATTGTGCAAACTGCTGTATATTGCATCCTCAACTGAGATCACCCCATGTAGCTTATATAATCACAGTAAAACATGTGTATAACAATATGTTAGTCATATGTAACGCTGCACCTTCATTTAATTTCAATTTATTTCCTGTCCCTATTTTAACGAAATACAGACATCTTAAAATTAGTTTAAGTTATATATACATTTTTTTGCTTCACACTCGCATCTGTGTTTTGTAAACAAATTGTCATCATCATAGTTATAACAGTAATATGCATTGAAGCTGGGCACAGCTTGTGCCTTAGATACATTAAAACACCTCTGACACCAGTTTCTCTCCTGCCCCATAACACATCACCATGCACTCTGGGATCCCTGTTCTCCAAAGTGCTTTGTTGAGTTTTTTTCTGTGTGTTTGGCTCAGCCGGTGTCTAGAATACAGTGTAGTTGTTGGCTTCCCCGTAGCCAGCCTCTTGCAGGTACCTCTCAATGTTAACTGGCTCTGTCTGCCGCAGGACTTTGTCACTGGCAGTCTTCTCAGATGATTGGAGCTTACGACTCAAATCAGCTAATGAGGTTCGCTCCTGATCCTTCCACTGGCAACAGCTCTTAATCATCGAATACCTGAGAGACAGAAAGGGATTATAGTAAGAATATAATAGTCAAAAGCAATCAGCCACTAGCCACCAGGTGTGAGCATGTTCCAATATTAACACCTGCCACTAGCCAATGGCTGATAGGTTTGACCATTAGTCAAGTAAAAACATGCAGGGTTACATATTAAAACAATTGCTTTTGGACCCTGGGTGTGAGTGTGTGTTATTTGAAAGGGTTTATGGACACCTACAGCGTATTAGAGCAGTTGGAAGGTTTCTTCAAGGTTTTCCCTCTTTGGTGGAACTGCAGGAGTTCCTTGACTGGGATTTCAGCAAACGGGGCTTCACCTGTGGAGAAACAGGATGTAAAAAGCTCTTGTATTGCTTATTCTTGTATCGATTCAGAATTCATGGTAGTCATTTCAAATCTATCCTCTCGAGAAGGACAGATTTTTTACAAATCAAAATTAATTGAACTTACCGAGTGTTGCCATTTCATACAAGAGGATACCAAATGACCACCTTTAGAGGGAGAGAGTAAGAGAGGTAAGAATGAGTCTTTGATAGTGGATGAGCATGACAAGTTCGTCCCACGTGTAATTTTCTGCACATCTCTATGTTGTTCAGAGAGAACTCACACATCACTGCTTTGACTGGCAGGTCTCTTGGCCAATAGCTCGGGGGCTTGCCACTTCTTCATTCCAGGGTCCTCCTTCTGATTGGCCTCCTGGTTCTTCCTGGTGTATACTCCCTCTAAGCCCCAGAGCTTGGCCGTATACTCCCGGCTGACCAATACACTGCGAGCCCGGATGTTGCCATGGAGAAGATCTTTGCCATGAAGAAACTCCTAGTGAAGGCAACAATACAACAAATTGAGGTTGTTCATGATTATTCAGACATTCGCACATGCAAAACAGCGTGGTTTACCCTTGTTTTGCCTCGTATCTGTCGACAATAATAAAAAGGAGGGGGGGGGGGGGTACTCCTATTTCAGCGAGTGGGTTTATAACGTGGTTCTATGTTGGATTTCACATTGACCTTTGTCTACTTGCATGACACATGATTTGAAAGTCAAATGTGTGATGTCAACCAATAAGAAGATTGTGATTCACAGAGGCGCACATACCAGCGCTGAAGCCACCTGTTCGGCCATGGTAAAGATCCGTCTCTCGTTCATCTCACATGGAGGGTCGGCATTTTCCTAAGAAAGAAAAACACACACACACACACACACACACACACACACACACACACACACACACACACACACACACACAAAAATGAGCTCTTTACCCCTCAAACTTTCTTCTGACCATTTCCAGAACAAGATAACCACAGCAGACAAAATGCTGTGGAGCTCTAGTTTAGTACATGACAATGACTAAACAACTACAAAACAATATTATGGGAATGAGCCAGTACCCCCCCCCCCCCCCCCAACCCCAACCCCAACCCTATGCTTACTGGCTGCCTGCATCTCCAGAGGAACCCGAGCAGGTCTCGGTTCTCAAGCTCTTCCACAACAGTGACCAGTGGCGCTCGCAGAGTCACCACACCAAGGAGCTCTGGGAGGAAGGGATGAGGACCCAGCTGGGACAGGAAGGAGGCGAAGCCCAGGAAACCGTGTCTCTCGTCGACGTCCGCAGAGTCTTAGCCGGACAGAAAACATGGGACAAATCAGATGATTCATTTAGCCAAAGAGTAGTAGATATACTAGAAGAATTGCCAGGTCTAAATGAATCCAGCGATTTCGAACTTCCTCTAGAACTGCCAGTGGTTTGAACTAACAGGGGCTCTGTGTCCAGAGTCCAGAAACTCAGGAACTGAGTATTTTTAACCAATAACTGTTACCGAAATACTGGTCAGGCCTGGGGGTAGGAACTGGAGTAGCTACCAGGACTAGCCCATCTCTCCCTCTCCCTCTCCCTCTCTCTCTCTCTCACCTTTAAGCACACGCAGCACCACATTGCGGTTCTCCATGCGGGCGCGGTAGAGGGACACGACGGTGTCCGTGCGCAGGGAGAAGGTGGTGGGCAGAGTGGTCACCAGGTTGAAGGACTCGGGCAGCCGCTGGCGGGGCAGCTCCCTGGGCTGCACGGCGGGGATGTAGCTGGGCCGGTACTCGTGCTTCTGGTGAGGCTGGGCAGTGCTGGGGGGCAGGGGAGGGGTGTACACCGTGTGCAAGAGGTTCTTGGCGGTGTAGGTGCTGGGCGGGTTGAAGGTGGAGTAGGAGCTGGCTACGTCCAGCGCTATGCTCTCGTTCTCCAGGACATTGATACCCAGTGGAGCTGTGAACAGAGAGGGGAGGGGGAGGCGGATGCGAGAGGAGATGGAGTAAGAGAGAATGAGGGCCATTTGGTAACATTGCCCAAATTAGCATGACAGTACAGCTACCAAAACTGATGTGGGGATGGTGTGACACCACCCCTTGAGCAAACAAATGACTGACTACAGCACACTGCACAACAGCAATCGGGCTGGGGGTTATGTAAATGTGTAATGTTAGAATATCAATTTATGGTAATATATAGATTCTTAATCTAGATCTAGGTAATATCTAGATTAAGAATCTAGATATTACCTAGATCTAGATTACTAGATTACTAGAAAAAATAGAGCTAGAAAATAAATATATACACATAGATTTCTGTATGATTATCACAATACAAATCCATATCCTTCAGCTATTCGACACACACACACACACACACACACCGTCAATGCCATGCAGCCCCCGCCTGGGTTTCTGTCTGTAGGGTGACTGCTTGGCGTGCGGCCGGATGCGCTCCACCTTCTCTGGGCAGAAGCGCAGCAGGAGTATGAAGACCAGCGTGACCAGGAAGCTGGCCAGCAGCAGGATAGGCACGATAATCACCTCCTGCTCATACACACGGATCTCTACACCAGGAAGCAGGAAACACAAGCCATGTTGAGCTTTAGGGGAATCAGTGGCGTTGGCTTGCAATGAGCTCATAGGGTTGCAGAATTAGAATATTCAACAAGGCTTGCAGTGTGAGACCATTGAAAACTAGTTTTTAATTTACTAAATACAAATGGAAATGAAGACAAAATGCAGTGAGAATACACTCATCCCTACCACAAATGGTATCCCCTTGTTCGCAGAGGGAAGACATTCTGTTAAATAAACATTGGAAATAATTAGATGAAAGAAAATATTTTCCACGTCATTCGTCAATATTTCCTATTCCATTCATACCTAAAGGCATCTATGTAGCTGTCGGCGACATAGATGCAACTGCTTTGAGATTGTTTCTCTGTACACACTGGCCTGCAGGTACTGATTTTGGTATTGTTGTGCCAATAGTGGCACCATAATGTTATGCTTATTTAATTCTAAGTCAAAGTCTACTTTTGTATAACCTGTGAAGTGTCTGGTAATGTGACTCTTATCAGCAGTGACAACAACAAGGAAGGCGTCTGGTCACAGACAGCCAAGTAGTAACTGACACTTCACAGGCAGTCTAGGTCTCCTGTTATCTGCAGGGTTTTTCTTTTCCCTGGAAATCACAATATATTAAACAATATTGTAATGCGGATTTTAGGTGTTGGCTCATATTGCTTTTAAGAGCAGCTTTCAATTCAAATCTAAAATGCAATGTTGTCACTATGTTGTCAGCTAATTATGCTTTTGCGTCATATCTGAAACTGTCTGTTCGGCATGTTTAGCACCAGGATGTAAACCAAGCACACTGTCACTGTGTTACGCCCACAGGGCAAACGTTTATGCACATACAATATAATGCACACATATAACATATGGACTGATAACTCATGCCGCACACAAACAAGATACATGCCCATATCTCTCATATAAACTCTTGTCAGAGAATACCAGTATAAAACAGCATACAGGAATGACCTAATAAAATACAGCACACAGCCCAACAACTGTATACAAAACAACAAAATGATCCTTACCTTATTCTCTCCGCTTTCTGATACTAGAATCTGTCAGTATATCCGGACAGCAGTTTAATCCAGTCAAGTTTTCAACATCTGCCAGTGGTTTGTCAGTAGGTCTCTCCTACACTCATAGCACGATTTTCACACATTTTCCCAGATGAGTAAGCAGATGGAGTTGGGCTGCCGCGCGCCGCCAGGTTAGTCCTTCATTGTCTTGTTTCTCTGGTGATCAGCCAGGGCTCCGGGGATCACTTGTTTGTTCAGGTTACACCTTCAGTTTCTATCTTAACCCCACCCTCTGCTTCTACTCTTCCCCTCTCCTGTTTTTCTTTCCTCCTTCAGGGCCTTAATCACCTTAGAGGCTGACGAGTTGAGACATGAAGAGATTGAACAGGATTTCGATAGAAGTGACGATAGAAGTGGTTTTGTTCTTACCTTTTTTGGTACTATGCTTCCCTATGAGGTTGTATCATTTCTAGCCGTTGTTTATCAGCTACTGGCTACTCTCCCTACTTGTCTTTGTCAAAGAAAACAGGTCTTGCCACTTTTTTTTCTGAGGTTCAGTCTTTTGTTTATGCATATCTGACATTTTCCTCGCTCCTTTCCTTTCATCAAATCAATTAAAACCTAACCTGTATGGCAGCCTTTCTAACCTGTGTGACGAGATGCAAGGTAGAAGTGCAAAAATAGCTTAATTCTTAAAAAAAAGAAAAGTGTTATTCAAAATCTACAGTATTTATTTATGAAGCCAGGATTTAGGGAAACTTAACACATACTAAAGGATTCTGCATATAAAAATCTGTTTTCAGAGTTTATTTTTATGTTGAAGAATAAGGACGCCATATAAAATGCCATCTATAGATTAACACCTTAGTGAATGGCATCAACAGTGTTTTAAAGGTCCTATTAATAACATTTTTATGTAGACCAATAATTTTGTAAAAATAATACATCCACAGAGCTTTTAGTAAGGTGTGGAATAAAAGTATTGCTTTAAAATACTGCACAAAGTAAGCTAAATCTATAGCTAATGTATAGCTAAATACATATTGCTAAATGAATTCATTACTCTACTACGAAAGATTAGGTAGCTAGTGGCGACATCTGGCTGAATGTTTTGAATAGCACCTTTAAGGCAAGTGTCAAAGGTTAAAGTTTGGCAGCTGATAGTTGGGGCTGAGGTCCGAGCCACTTCTCTCCTAGAACATAAAAAACAACATATTAATGAACAACATATGAATGAATGAAGGACACCAGGAAATCAATCTGTCAATGGGAACAATAATTCACTCAAACTTGCGGGATTACAAAATGCCTACCAATGCAGTGCGCCATTAACTCGAATCGGTCCGAACCAAAAAACATCTCAGGCTTTCCATCTACATGACATACCATTAGGGGGAAGCCAAAAGCCTGAAAAAACAACAACAATTCAGGTAAGTCCAAAAACATGGCGGAGTAAATTTTTCATTTATCAGACGAGGTAATCTCACTGACCCCGTGGTTAAGCGCTTCTTGGGTCGTGCTTTTCAACTTGTCTTTTATCTCTTTGGTGGTGGACAGTCTCAGCAACTCTGCCACCTCACTAGCAGAAATCCCTGTCTTCATCGCTGCCTGCAAGACAACAGCAGGTCACAAAGCACATTCACTTGTTTCACCTGTTCAGAATTTTGGCCGATACCGATGACCGATATTAACATTGCTGTTATGGCAAATAGCAGATAATTACCGATGTCAATATGAACCGATGTATTAAAAAATGACTAACATCGGCCCATACCGATATGACTGCCGATCACGCATCCCTACTTTAAATCACTTGGCCATTGCCTAGCAGGCAGAGGTGCTTGACGGGCCCTACCTCGGACAGGGACTCGGGTGTGGTGATGTCTTGGTTCTGGTTCCAGATCCTTCTCCACAGCTCCCGAGAAACCAGCTCTACCTGCTTGTCACCATCCTGCTGCTGCTGCTGCACGGCCGCCACAAACCGCATGGCAGACAAGGAGCCTAGGATGAATTCATTCAAATGATGAATTTGATAAACAAATTCATCATTCTTCATTCACCATTCATCAAATTAATCAATTATTTACAGGGCCAATGCACATTAATAGGCATTTCTATAAATGTGCCAGTTCAGCCATCGTGGCTCATTTTCAACTGCAGTTACATGGCAGCACTTACATGTTTGTCAGTTTAGTATTGGAGTAATGGGGAGCAGGATAGTCCAGTAATGGTATATATAATATGTCTCACTCCCAGCTGAAAGGGTCTACGGCTGCTGTGGATGCAGTTCCTTACCTTTTTCAAACATGGCCTCGAAAGGGTCAGAGGGAGCCTGAAGGGGGACTTCAAAGTACCGGGCCAAGCGGTCCAAGTCCTTGGTCATGTAGAGGAACTTGTTTGGAACGAGCCCAGGAGGTTTATTTCCTACATTAAATAAGTGCACAATTGGGACACACACACACACACACACACACACACACACACACTTTAGTATAACAACACATGTGCTGCAGTGCAGGGATGCATGCTGCAGTGCAGGGATGCATGCTGCAGTGCAGGGATGCATGCTGCAGTGCAGGGATGCATGCTGCAGTGCAGGGATGCATGCTGCAGGTCACCATGCCTACCAGATCCATGCATGACGCCTCCCAAGAAACCAGGACGCAACTTCAGATCGATGTTCCACACGTTTCGATATCGGCACATAACCTAAATATGCACATTATCATTATTATATGCAGTATTGTTTTATGAAACTACATTGTAATAGCAGGACCAGTACCAACCTCAAATGCAAGCCAGGTGTAGGGAGACACCACATCAAAGAACAACTCAACCACTTTCTTAGAGGACATCTTCGGGCGATTCAAGTATTTGTCTCTTGGATGGTCACTAAAAGTCCTCTGCGATAGTCTATAATACCTATTATGAAGTAGTTACTTGATAATAACTTGCATTTCTGCAGTGAAACACTAAGGAGAACTGAGTCGAATCAGCGTCGCTGTTTGTCTGTCTCTCCGCAGTGTGGCAAAGTTCATGTTAGTGTCCCAATGTTATTTGGCCCACGTCTGCGCTTCAAATGTGTCCATTTTATTTTAAAAAAAATATATATATATATATATATATATTTATATTTCAAATTAACACTCCTGCGTGTTTATAAATGTGGTGCTAGGAGATCAAATAGTCCAGTGTGTATACATTGTACGTAGCGAGTTATTGTGTGTTCACGTAAACCATGTTGTTGATAGTGCACTGCTGCTTCCTTCCGCCTCCCACCACCATCCGGCCCAGCAGCGCAACACCGCCCCCCTGTGGCTGGCCACAGGAAGAACAGCATGTTGGACCATCTTTGACCTTCATTTGGGATTCATCAAGTGAAGATACACATTTATTTTTTTAGATAATCTCAAGTTTTGCACGTTACAACATATATATTACATTCTGTGTTGTTTTTTTTAAACATCCTTCAAACTGTCTTTTTCATGCAAGTCATTTAGGCCTACTAAAATTGACTAGCAAAAATAAAATAGTAGCCCAGAAGTCTACACATGTTCATTTAAACAATTACAGACAACAAGGGCACAGATGTATGTTTGTATCTATGTCTCTTCATGAGAACACGGTTGGTTTCCAAGGTCTGCAGATTCTGAACTTTCTACAACAGGAATCGTAGAGTCTGGGGGTTTGTCACTGAAAAGCAGAAAATAACACAATTATCCATATCATCAACCTTTATTTAAACAGAGAAGCTCAATTGAGTCCCAGGACTTTGTTGTGCATGGCACAGCAAAAACACACAGTGATATGTAGAACTATGGATAGTGACATTAAAAAAAATATATAAAAAATACATCAGAATAAAAATAATTGAAGTAGGATATGGAATAAAAGAGAAACATAACACAGCAATGCATTATCAACAGTGAAAAAATAAAATAAACATAAATAAGAGATATTATTACTAAAACTAAAGAGGAAGATTCACTTAAAAGCAATCACAGCCCACAGCAAGTATTGGTTAGTATTGTTTTGTATTGGCCCAGTGGAATTAGTTAGGCTCTAGTTTCAGTCTTTGTTGTAATTTATTCCAAGATTTTGGGGCAAAGCATTTAAAAGCTGTGGTAACACTTTACAATAAGGTACGCAAAAAGTGGGTAGTTACTGAGGAATGAATGAGTAACGAATGATGAACAACCAGGGCCCTAACTGGGGCCCTAACAGGGGCCCTAACAGGGCCCTAAGTGACAGTTACTCAGTAACTACTGAGGAATTACTGGTAAACAGACTAGGGGACTACTGTATTCGTTACTGAGTAACGAATGATGAACAACCAGGGCCCTAACTGGGGCCCTAACTGGGGCCCTAACTGGGCCCTAAGTGACAGTTACTCAGTAACTACTGAGGAATTACTGGTAAACAGACTAGGGGACTACTGTATTCATTACTGAGTAACTGTCACTTAGGGCCCCAGTTAGGGTTCCAGTTAGGGCCCCAGTTAGGGCCCTGGTCATTCATCATTCGTTAATAATTTGTTCCTCAGTAACTACCCACTTTTTGCGTATTGTAAAGTGTTACCAAAGCGGTTTCTCCTAGTTCTGAAAAGGCTCTAGGTGCATGCAGAACTAGTGAACTGGCTTTCCACTGTAAAAGTGAGGTGATATAGGATGGTAGCTTCTCAAGAATAGCCTTGTATATCAATAATAACCAGTATTCCTCCCTTCTTATTTTTGAGGGAGGGCCAGCCCACCTTGCTGTATAAAATGCAGTGATGTGGAGTTATTCCCTGTGATAAAATGGAGAGCCAAGTGATAAAGTGCATCCAGAGGTTGCAGAGGTTGCAGTAGCAGCAGGAATGCAGTAGCAGCAGCATGCCTGTATAAAATATCTCCATAATCTAATAGGTAGAAAATGTAGCCTGCACAATATATTTATTGTTTGCAGAAGAGAAGCATGACTTGTTTCTTCAGCCAAGGGCGGATTAATGCACAGGATGGCCTAGGCTGTAGCCTAGGGGCCCCACGTGTGCAGGGGCCCCGGATTGGCCAGACAATTTTTTTTTTTTATTATTTACTACACTGGGGAAAAAAACTTGCCTCCTATTGGGGCCCTTACGGCAGCGCCGCAGAACGGCTGCGTCCTCTGCCCTGCGTCAATTTCCACCGGACGCGACGGCAGCGTAGCGCTGAGGCATAGACATAATATACGTATATTATGTCTATGCTGCGAGGCGGCTGGATTCGCGGGATCACGCGAGAACTACAAGACCACGCAAGAATCAGGAGACCACGCGATAATTTGTGGATGTCAATATAGAACAAACAAATAAAAGGTTACTTTGCCTTTCCGAAGTTGACTTGCAGTTGCTTTGTCTGTCAGAAGTTGATTTGCTGTTGATTTGGTCGTTTTTTCCTAGATTTGTGTGCTTCTACCATGAGTTGGTAGGCTATATAGGCTAGTAAATGTTTACTTTTGTGTCTGGTTTAATTGTGTTTAGTGTTGTTTATTGTTGTTATGTCCTAATGTGTTGCGCTGTAGTTTATAGACAAAGTCAGTTAAACGACAACGATGTGTGGCCGTGTTCGATCGGGAGGGTGTTTTTATTTTGAAACGTAAAGATAGCTTTGCGGCTGCGGCGCGCCGCTCCTGGGACGCTGCTGAGACGTTCCGCAGCGCCCCGGTGGAAATGCTCTCATTGAAGAGTGGCAGCGATCAGCAGCGGTGACCGCGACGCAGCCGTAACGCGACGCTCACGTCCCCGGTGGCTGTGTCGACGTGTGCGCGCGTGTGTAAGCGCGGCCAAAGTTCCAAGCGGGTTTTTTTTTCTGATAAAGCATGATTAATAATGTGGAGGGCCCAAACAAACAGTAGCCTAGGGGCCCATGACCACCTTAATCCGCCACTGTCTTCAGCCCAACCAGACCCTCATTTTTTTCACAAGTTTGTTTATGTATAAATATATATAGCATATAACTGTAATCATCTACATTGAACAGTTGCTTTTATTTAATTGCCCTTACCTCTCATCATCTTTCTCTGCATATACGGTCTGAAAATGAAGTCAGAAATTAGACTCAAGGTCACTCATTTATCAGTACTGTATTTTATTTTTCAGAGAGAACTTACCTTTGGCCTGTTTGTTACCACCCCCCCGATTTTCTTGGGGACACCGAGTGTGTCAAAAGAATGACTGCGCACTCGTATAGCTCTCTGGTGAGAGAATCAGGACAGAAAGTATTTACACCCCATGGAGTAAAGCTTCAAAAACAAGACTGATAAGACCTTAAGATTAACCTTGAAGTTTTCGATGAAACCTCCGCTGCCTTCGGACATGCCCCGAAACCCCTCACAAGATGGCAAGGCCGCCGACAATGGATCTCCCAGCATGCACTGGGAGCGGGCAGACAATTCGTTCTGCAGACCCTCCAGTAGGGACGAACGAGTGCGAAGCTTGATAAGAAAGAGCAATGAACAAGCATGGGTAAACCGGCTTGGCTGATTGTGGGTGAACTTTGACCTTTCACATCGGTTTGCTTCCGTATCTCTGTCATGTGTCTCTGCCTACCTCCAAACGGCTGAACCTCTCAGCCTTGTAGCAGGAGATCTCTGCATTGATAAGTTTGGTGAGGAGGAACTGTCTGAGCAAGCAACTCTGGAGGACGAGAAAGAGGAGGAGAGAGTTAGATTAAATATTTGCGTTAGGATAACACATAGAGTGAAGTTTGAAGGCTGAAGTCATGATGTGCATGTCCCTGTCCCTTACATCTGTAAATATAGGAGGATCTGGTAGGACCGGACCAAACGGGGGAACATCCTCTCTGGCTGTCACACAAACCTGCAAATAGATCACAGTCTTACTCATTACAAATACAAAAGATTAACAAACAACAACAACAAACTAATTGGCTTATAATGCCAATAATCTCTTCTTTTATGTCTTTGGCTAAAATGTAGGTTAATTCTTACACATACAGTGCTAATGGCTGACCTGGTATTCTCCTTTTGCTTTCTGGTCATCCACTCTCTGAACCCTGCGAACCACCAGGAAGCAGTGCAGAAAGTGGGAGCTGATGACATCAGAGATGAAAGGGGTCTTGCCCTCCTGGTAGACCACGGCCACGATGTCATTACCAATGTGTCGCTTCCTTTGTAACTATGAAGGGGAGAGAGAAGGAGAGAGAGGGAGAGGAGGAGGAGGAGGAGGAGGAGGAGGAGGAGGAGGAGGAGGGTTCATTGGCGATTATGTATTTTCCAACAGCTCTTAATCACGGCTCTTAATCACTTGTATGAAATGGATTAGGATGATGCAGCCGCTGACCTGCTGTGGGTCACCCTCTGTGAACGGCAGCTTGGTCGCCACGTGGAACATGACCTGCCTTCCATGGAAGGAAGTGATGACTGCATCGTCTCCAGTTTGACCATGAGACACGTCCAGACCGCCTCTGAATCTGAGGGAGGATGATATCACACATCATGTAATGTGTCATGAAATATTTGTCATTTAAAGTTAAGACATCACTTGGTATTTTTTGTTTACCCGGTAAACCCCTGAAGTTGAACCGTCTCTCCCAAGATGGACAAGAACTCTTGAAACTCTTCACTTTCCTCTGTGTTGCTCAGTATGTCCTCCTCTGTGATCTAAACACAGAGACATGTTTCCAAGATGGAGGGCACAGTCTGTACATGTTGCCATATTGCAGAATGAGTTCCAAATGGTTTTTGAAATATACCTGCCCTTCTTTCTGGAACAAAATGCCAAACTTGAAATTGGAAGACACCCTGTGCTCATCAAATGCTATTATCAACTCTGGAGCCTGGAGATTCGATGACATACGAAGATGAAACAGAAAGAGAGTAAAAGGTTAGAGAAGTTTTGGGAAAGTAGTGGTATAGTAAATTCAATATAGCCTAAATGTCAATCCTCAAGTACAGAATAGCGTCATACCTTCAGGTAGCTGACCACTTCAAACCGGGTCACAGTCACATTCTCACAGAGCCTCTAGAAGTATGACAGTGGATATAATTATATTATAATATATGCATTTTTCTAAAGACATCCACAATCTGTCAATTGCATGTCATTTGATTACCTTGGCTAACTCAACAGCAGAAGGAATATTGGGGAAAAGTGAAATGGAGAAAACTCCGTGCAGAGAGCATTCCTTCATCCTGCAAGACAAGAATGAAGAAGCATTGATACAGCTTTGACATAGAAAGAAGTAAAGAAAAGAACAAGAAAATACATTTTTCACAGACAGAAATTAATGAGATTTGTGTGGCTATAGAGCTGCTTGGGAAATATAAAAATAATCATAATAATAAAATCATGAAAATAATCAAATAATATATCAAAATAATAATACATTGTATTTGTCCAACACTTTTCTAAATACTCAAAGACACTACGTTGATAAAAGTCAAGTAATAAGGTAGATCAAATATCACAACCTAAGGATGACTCGTATTCTCTGATCATCTCCCTCCAAACACACAGAGAGAACCAGGGGACCCAGAGAGGCATCCACTGCTATGAAGGTGTGGTGGTACTGAGAGAAAGAGAGCAGATACATCAGGGTATAATGGTTAGGGTAGGGCTTGACTCCCAGCCGGAAGGCATTGGGTTCAAACCCCAGTTTCTGCAATCTACCTGTCAACATTCCCGAGCCAAACCCCTATATCTGATCACCTGATCATATCTATTTTTATCACTAAAAGCATTGATTGTTAACAATTGTTAATATTTTTGGGGTTATGTCATATAGTAATGAATGTTAGGTTAAGCCCACTGACCTGTGAGCCGAAGAACTCTCTGTAGATCTTGGCATCGCTGTCTCGCTCCATGATGTCATAGCAGGCCGGGTACAGGCCGAGTTGGGGGGAGGTGCAGGGGCTCATGTCTACAAGCTTCTCCAGGGGGGGGTCCAGCCAGTAGCCTCCCAATGTGGGAGGGAGTATGAGGGGCAGCTCACCCCCTATCCCCAGCAGTTGGGACTGGGACAGAACCAAGAGAATGCCTCTGATGTTAATGGTTCACATTTATTTACGTTGTTATTATTTAGCACTGTTGTTGTGGTCCAATAAAAGTATGTGTCTAATGCATGTGCTACTACAGCTTAGAGGCTGATTTAGAGAGGCTGACCTTAAGAGGCAGAGGGAATTCACATCGTTGCTCATCTATCCTACTTCCCTAATGTAGGAGAAGAGAAAGAGGAGCTGGTGAACATGATGCAATGGTGAACATAAGCCATTGGTCATAAAGGAAGCGCAGGAAAAAAAACGTGCACTTGAAACTCTTACCTGCAGCTTTTCGATGATCTCAAACAGCTCTGTCACCTGTCAGTCGGCAGCACACAGCAGTGCAGCAGAGACAGCGAGAAGAGGGACAGTCGAACAGCAGACAAGAAAAAGAAGAAATGTGGATTGAAAGAGGAAGAAGACAAAGAATGACGACATTTCACTATGAAAAGTTGAAAATGTTGCTATTATAGTGTGTGGTAATTCCCCCACAATTTGACCACAACAACAGTGCTAAACTGTAGTATATAGTTCAGTGTTGCTAATGACGGTTGTCTTTATGAACCTGTGATAATGCTGAAAGGTCAATAAACTAAAAAATAACAAAAAATTAGGATGATGATCACCCTCTGGTTGCTGCCGGTAGCGCAGAAGGGCTTTGTATCACTGGCAGCAGCAGAGTCCAGGATGTCTCGTGTGCTAAGGTCCGATTCTTGTCTGCAGCAACAGGTGGATATACACACAGTAAAGGAGCAGGACTCATTACTTCAATCCTCCAGAATCTGCTGCTCTCTATTCAATCAAACTTTATTGCAGACTCCAGCGTCCAACTAGACATACAATCACATACAGTACATAAAACAGACAGTGTAAAAGGCGTTATATCATCTAATAAAGTGCTTATGCAAATTCAGTAAAAAGGCATCTAATAAATAATAGCAGTACAAAGTGGCATATAAAAACAGTGATTATACACTTCCTATAAAAGACACAATGTTGCTATTATATAAGGGTTGATGTTTGCAGTCCAAACATAGTAACACATGAACAGTATATGAATCCTAAACTTTCTACCACATGTAAAAACCTGCTGTGCAGTGTATGTGGAGTGTGTGGTTGATAGCTGGTTTACAGCCTCACCTGGCCTGAGTCTAATCAGTCAGACTCGAGCTGAGGTGAGGCTGTAAACCAGCTATCAACCACACACACCACATACACTTCACTGTAAGCAAGGAAGGGTTTTTTACAGAGGGGGAAATGTAAATATTAATTACACAAAACAAAGATAACATTCATTCTTCAGGACACAAATGTTAGGTTAGGTTAGATTAGGTTTATTTTGGTCCAACTTATACAACTCAATTACATTTGAATATAAATAATAAATAAAAGTAATGGTCATTGAAATCATAAGCCTTAAATCACACATTTATGTGCCCACTTTTATTCAAATTCAAGTTATTTTCAAGTTAAAGACGTCTCCACTCACCTCCCACATGTTTCTAGAGTGACACTTGTATTTCTGGGAAGCAACTTACTGTTCCTCTTCTCTTCATCCATGACTCTGCGCCACTGTGAGCGTTTAGCATACACCAGTTGGCTGTGGCGTCAATCGGATGGGGCTGGTTAAGGACTGAATTAATTCCCCCTATCATTCTGCCACTCCTCCTCCTCCACCTCCTCCTCTATCCATGCCCCCTGCCTCTCACTCATTTAAGCTCTCTCTACGTCCCTTCCCTCCATCCCGCTGTCAGCCAGAGACACAGAGTTAACCCGCTCTTGGCCACAGGTACACTTTGATAATGAGCAGCCGCCGTGACCTCTGACACGAGACAAGCCATATAGTTAGCGAGCGGCTTCTATAAACGGCGTGATGTAATATTCCCCTTGTAGTGCTTTCTGAAGAGGGACTGAGGTGAAACGTAGTCTTGGAAGGGAATACATACTGGAGATTTTTCTCATGGACCTGTTACCCTTTCAGTCAGTAGAAATCATCAATTATGGATGGGCCACACAGCGAGGGCGGGGAGACAGACAGCAGGAGAGAGTAAAGGAAGCCCGGAGGACAAGAAAAGGTAAAGAGAGAAAGGGGGTGACCAAAAAAAAAAAAGCAGACATCTAATATTATGAATCTATATATTTCAATGATTTCATAACGTGCTGTAGGCCTACACAACCCATGGCCTTGGATTGCACGGCTTGCATTGTGGATCCCTCACTACTATGTTTTCCAGCCAATTATATAGTTTTCTTTAACTCGTGCATATGCTACTATTTGGTCACTGGTTCTGTCACTCTTCCAAGTGCTTCCATCAATTGGTTTATTGTCTGCAGACGGCTGAATTCAAATTCAAAATGTGCCCCTAAACCAGTAATAAACAGTGGACGACCACCCACCGCGAACGCCCCGTTGTTTCGCCGCTTCGGCCGTCAGTCAAACGCCCTCCTCTTGTGATTGGTCAATAAACAAAATAGTGCGTCCGTGAGGACCCGCCCCCACCTCGCCGCTGCGTTCATACCCCCGCGGAAGTTAGAGTACAGGCGGACCCGACGTGAGTAAATACTGAGTAATAACACGGCATTATCCGCCTTTATAACGACCTTGATCTGTACCGATCGGTTTGCGGCTATCGGAATAAAGTGATTTTAGCCTATACCTGTAGAAGGTACAGCTAGTGGAAACTTTATACAATTTGAATGTGTAAGACGTAAGCTAGCTAGCCAGTTAGCATGGTCATGTTCAAAGCAGGCGAGTAATAAAGGACAATACTGTATGAGCTCATGCATTAGGTGTGACAACATCCTCCGTCTACTGAGTATATCCATATATATCTTGTGCTATGTCGTGCATTGTTTCGGCGTGTGCATTTGTTGTTTTGCGCGAGTAGCGTAAGCGCGTATAAATATATCGATGCGACCAAAATCATTGTCGATTGGTAGATGTGTGTGTTTAGGGGACAGTGGAAAACAACGCAGCTTTTACTGTGAAGGAGTTTGTGTTCAACAAACGATGGTTACACACGTCCAGTTATTATTACGTCCACCGCTGTTGCTGCGCGGTCTGACGCGTTGATCGCATTGACCGAGCGCCTTATCTATGTATTTATGTATGTATTGATGTATGTATTGTGCGTCCAGTCTGTGCACAAACACACACACACACACACACACACACACACAGCGGCCATGCTGACGTGCGGGATGTCGGAGCGGGACCAGCGAGCCCTCCGCAAGCAGTCCGTGGTCCTGGGCCAGCAGATGGTGGCGGACGAGCAGCTCATCCAGTCTCTCCAGGCGGACGAGATCCTGACCGAAGACATGGCGGAGAGCATACTGGTACGTGCGCGCGTGTGTGTGCGTTTGTGTGTGTGTGTGTGTGTGTGTATGTGTGTGTGAGGGGCCTACAATGTGTGAGCGAGCCCTGCTCAGCAACACACACACACACGCACGCACGCACACACACACACACACACACACACACACACACACACACACACACACACACAGGTGCGGGTGTGTGTATGGGGGTGAGAAGGGTCACGGTGCACTAGCAACACGTACGTACGTTCCTGTGATTATTTACTAAAAGTCCCACATGTATGTACGTACGTACGTCTGCGTGTGATGAGTGCAACTCAGCATGCAGACCGCACGTTCGTGCGCACGTGCGTGTGTACGTACGTCTGCGTGCGCATTCCTTATGGGGGGGATTGTACTAAATAGTTCGCTGATTTGTACTAAATAGTCACACGAACGTACGTACGTGTGTCTAGTCCCCCGTGACCCTTCTCACCCCCATACACACACCCGCACCTGTGTGTGTGTGTGCGTGCGTGTGTGTGTGTGTGTTGCTCACACATTGTAGGCCCTATGAGGTAGGTGTGCGTGTGTGTGTGTGTGTGAGTGATTGTGTGAGTGTGTGGGTGTGTGTGTGTGTGTGTGTGTGTTGCGGTAAGGCTACTGCATATGTGGCGCGCATTCACCAAAAGCCATTAATTTTGCTTTGATTGCCCCCCCCCCCCCCCCCCCCCCCCCCCCCCCCCCCCCCCCCAGACCGAGAGCGCCTCTCGAAAGAGGAACTGGCGGTTGCTGTTCCTCCTGCCCAAGCGGGGCCCCAGGGCCTTCAGCAGCTTCTGCTCAGCGCTGCGGGCCACCGAGCAGCACCACCTGTGTGACCTGATAGAGAGATACAGCGCAGACGTAAGGATCTGCGGCGTGACTTGCCGCCATACTGTACACGGGTATATGCATGATGTGCGTTATAAGCGTCCATGACCTCATTTGACTGATTTTGATCCCGACAGAGTTCCCAACTTCAGCCAGAAAGAGAGACGCGGCTGTCGGCGGAGAAAACCAGAAAGGTGAGTTTGGCCCTCTTATCAATATTGGACCATAACGACTGAATCGCACTATGTAAAACATACATATTCTGACGTGGAAAATTGGCAATAACGATTAAAATAAAGTAAGATGTAACGTAATAGTATGCAAATAAGTAGACCTTGTGCTCCAGATAGACAGCAGTGACAGGGACGAGCCATGCGATGTCAGTAGCGCATCACAGCCAATGCAAGCCCAAGGCCACTTCCCGCTCTTCGAATCCGAACCCAGACAAGCTGACATACGCAGGCTGGATGAGTCGATGGCAGAGAGGAAGGTAGCGAGCAGCCTGTTGATATGGATTAAAAAATGCTAGGACAGTTATACTAGAATCCTGCACCAATTTTCTTCACAAATCTTTGTTTTGTCCATTGACCCCACAACACATGCTTTATAAACGCTGTAAAAGCATTTGCCACGCTCCTTTACATATTAAAATGTATGCATTAATGCCTGATGTTTAATTGCAGAGGTTTGTCGAGTCCCCTCTTCCACATCCCACACAGGAGGTCAAGGAGGCAGCCAAGAGACA